>WEIT01006339.1:89643-137900 GCA_013389985.1 Dryoscopus gambensis | reverse complement strand
TTTAGCTTTTCTTTCACTCCTAATTTTTTTTAAACTCATTTTTATCTTACAAAGAAATGGAAATAAACACATTCAGACCCACCATCCTCCCACAAGCCTACCAATGGTCTCCTATCCAGAGTTTGGGAATCTCTGTGCAGGAGTTCCACTTGGAGTTTGTAGATTTTATTTAAAAAAAAAAAAAAATTAACAGAAGCCTTAACAGAATCTCCCAATTTACTCCAAATTGGCAGTGTAGACAGGGAAGTGATACTTAGCCTGTTGTAACACACACTTCAGCAGGACCAGCTCGTACATCATAAAGCACCACTTGCCTTATCTGCTCTGGAACAAGTCGCTCTGAATGCATGAACTATTCTAACAAAAATAGTGCAGACTTATCTCAGAATGCGCAGGGGGAACTCTCACACGTCCTGATGGAAGGGCACAAGGGCTGAAACTTTGATAATGATTTAATCTCAGCTGCACATTTCACAAGGTTATAGTTAAGAGCAAATAAGCAAAACCAGAGGATTTTAACAGTTCCACAAAAAGGAGCCTTCCCAATTTGTTCAACTTCTGATCTTCACTTAATGGGTTGTCCTGATTGTTTTTTTAGCACTCCAGTGGCAGTGTAGTCTGCTGTGAAAGATAAGACCTATACTAGCAATGCAAACAAGCAGCAAACAAATAGCTTTGACTACAATTTTTAAGTCTTCTTCATATATTACAAACAAGGACCACACCAAAAAAAAAAAATGGAAAAAAAAAAAAAAAAAAAAGAGAAAAAAGCCCACAACATCTAGGATGCAGCGATTTTTATATCATCCAAAGAATTCAGCACAGGGGGAAAAGCCTGATTACATTTTTAAAAGCCTTGGTAGTACCGAAAATACAGAAAAATCCTACTTGTGAAGCAACAAAGCTCAGCGGCTTCCTTTGCAAGGAGCCTTCAAATCTCCAGATCTCTGTGCCCACTGTTCACACGGACAGATCTACCACTGCCCAAGAAGAATGAAGATTAACAGTGAAGCTGGAAATTCAGTGTCCCAGGTGGAGTTTCCATCTATGGGGCTGTTCTTGTGAAGACAATGATCCTCTCTGTCCCTTTGCTAGCACCTTTGCAAACTGGACGTATTGCTGGTTGAATGGGTGAGGGGTTTGCAGTTTAATTAACTTGTAAGGTCTTAGAAAATGTTTTCAGTCTGTGACCTACAGACTCCTGCTACCCTTACTAATAAAAGTTAAGGAAAATGGGTTCACAGATGCTATGGAGCATTCCCTGCATATGGAAATGCTAAAGAGGGCCATAATTTTCACTGGAAATTTGTAGGGGTCCAAAAATCAAAAAAGACTGGAAAAAAAGGTGGCTTAGATCTCATCTGTTCAGATGAAAGAAACTGCTGAAGACTGAAGTGTAGATATGTATTAATATATCATGATATTGTAACTAAAGAGCATTATACAGCAGCACAATGTTATAATATAGTTCCATCTACTCATTTTCACAGGGGTGCAGCAATAAAAACATAAGAAATGAAGCCAGACTGGGCTGTTTACTTTTAGCTCCTGATTTCTAAAAAACGCTTATTTTGCAAGAGGTGGTTGTTAATGTTTTTAACAATGATATCCTTGGAATTTTTAGTCAGAGCTAGAAAACAGCTCCACACACAGATTTGGCTTAAGAGTCATAGCTGTGTATGATGGAGGAAGCCCTGAAGTCATGCAGGGCATCTTAATATGATACATGTATCAGAAAATATTGCATAGAAGCAATGTGGCCCCCAAGTGTAAAACTGACACATATTCTCTCCTCCTCCCTCCCTCTCTGCTACTCTTTTTCACTTATAGGCTCTCTCTACATTTGCTAAAACTAAAAATACATCTGTTTATCACTAGACCTATATGAAAGCCAAAACTCCCCATATTTAGAATTGTGAAGTCTAGCATAAGAGAAGTAGTACATTTTGGGGGAGGGAGACAATAGAATTTTTTTTTATATCAGCAAAAAATATTGGAGGTAGGTATCTGTGCAGTTGCTGAGCTTTTGTGTTCTGGGGCTAGGAGACTTGAATATTATTAAGGGATCAGTCACAAAGTGCATCAATCTGGCATGTACTAGAGCCAGATATCCATTTGCCAGAAACTAGAAAAAAAAAAATCTCAGCAGGCTCACAGTTGAAGAATGGTGGACATTGCTTTGATTCAAGAAAACCCTGGCACAGATATCTTCCTGGATATGGATAACATAATGGACTTTGGGGAGCATATTAAGTCACCCCCCTGTGACTTGCTAGCAGCTCTGGATGTGAATTATACAACTCTGGATTGATATGTTNTAGAACAAAGTCACACTTGAAGGCTGGCTTCTTTATTTATACTGTTTGTTTATAAGATACAGGAATGCTTGTTTTCAGCATGAAATAATTTTTGCAGTGGCTTCAAATGAAAATATGTATTCACTAAAACCAGAAAATCAACTGGGAGCTCACCACTGCACTGAGAGGCCCATTCAGACTCACAGCAACCCAGAACCCAAGGGCTCATTAGAGATTCACCAGGAGCAAACTGCTTGGTTGGCTCTGCTCTGGCTCAGTCTGGGGTGGTTTTCTTGGAATTCAGCTGAAAAGTACAGGTGTATGCAAGAAATATGCTGGGTTCTTGATACCTGACTTCAGCTGGGGACTGATGCTGACTGACAGGTGTTGGCAGTTAGGGCAGGTGAAGACTTTTGAGAGGTTTCCTGGCCCTATTTGGTTTTAGGATCAGAATTTTTTCTTGATGACAGGACTTGGATTTGATTACTTGGGTTTGATCACATGTGTTCATACACATTACACCAAATCTTTATTTCCTTATAAAACCAAAGTGCTTTTATTCTTACTGAGTGTGATATGCACAAGGCAATGGAAGGCCATGTCACTTTCTAGAGTGTAATTTGTATGAAATAATCTCAACAAAAGATATAGAAAATATGAATAAAAAATTACTATGGGCTCCCCAATCTGTCTACAATGGGGACAAATTCTTTATATTGCTCTGTGGATACTTGGCCTTCTATCCCTGATTTCATGGACCATTACTTTTTATTTCATCCCACACAGACCATCTCTTAGCCATAACTGCATAACATATGAAAAATACACTATTTGCTTATGTGAGAAAATAGCATTAGTAAAATAATGATGTATTTTAAACACAAACACTTTGTCATCTTTTCTTCTAACAAAGAAACTGGCTGCCTGTAGGAGTGTTGGGAAGTGACAGCTTGGAGTTGGCATGACATGACTGGACATCTCCCAAACAGAACATCCATCCATGTCCCACAGACCACTGGGTTTCAGAAGCTGTGATTTTACAGCAACGGCCAAAAAAGATCACTTTACAGATGACTTTTTAAAAGAGATGACCAAGATCCTGGATATGTGAAGATATTGAGGTGATGATAGGAGTTTATGCTGGAAAAAACAATGGATCAAAGAATGGCAGTGAAAGAAGTAGGAGTGGAATTATGGGTACAGAGAGCATAGGAGAGGAAATCTTGGAATTTTACATTTCAAACTGTTTAACTGCCAGACAGGTGTGATTTACCCGGAATAATTTCCCATCAGCATCAGGGGAAAAACAGTATGATGTGTAAGACAACAATTAAGAGATTTATTTTGCGTGATTGCGCAGGTATTAGTAAAGAGTTGTATCACGAGCAATTGCATTTCTAACACACAACATATGAGCACTGTGATTGTACTCACAAAAGCACTGGACAAACAAGTTCCATTGCTCACCCCTGGCTGCTGTCACTGGCTGAAAAAATCAGAGAATATTTCTTTTTAAAGCAGTGTCATCTTCCGTCACTCCATTTGGTCTCCCTTGTGAAACACCTGGTACATGGGGATGCAAACATCAGGAGGGATAAAATGGTCTTTCAAGAGAATTCTTTAAGGTTTTCAGGTCCGATACCACGTGAAGAAAAAAAAGAGCTATAAGGGATGCTTATAAATTCTGTCAGGAATGAGGAAATCTGTTAGCAGCTGAAAGTAACTACCTGGCATTTTAAAAAGCAGCAGTTTTCTATCTTGTTCTGTCACAGGGTCATTGAAAGTCAGAATCTGAAAGATCTTATCCAAGTAGATTTTCCTCATCATCCTGGAGCCCATGGGCCAAGAGGGATGGTTAGTGAGTTGGATAATCCTGCCCTCCACACATTATGCAGCCAGGGAGAAGGGCAAGCATTCCAGTGGGAGGGACACTGCCAGGCAGCCTTTGTGGAGGTGGTTTTCTGGCAATAAGAATGAATTGGAGAATAAAGTGCAGCACCTGCGATAATGAGTCTTTTAAATCATTATGTCTAAACATTCCTCTCAGCCTTCTAAAAACGTGTTTCAGTTTAAGCCAAACAATGCCATTCAGCACAATATGTCTGAGAAAGAAAGCCTTACATTGTTCTTGCATTTGTCTTTTTATTTTCTTTTTTTTTTGCAGTTAATTTTTTTTTTATTTAAGACCACATTATGAAAGGCCCAATCACTACAGTAAAAGAACAAGTCCTGCAAACCTTCACACATGTGATTTTAATAGGTGTAGATATGTGAACAAGGATTAGTAACACTCAGCCCTTGCTTAGCTTTAGTGTGTGGGCTCAAGTTATGTTCTTGCTGTGAATTGGCAATGAGACACAAAGCCTTTCTCCTCTAGGGCTGTGGTTCAAATGCAGCCTGGGTCATTGGTGGCTCTACACAAAATGAGGGGGCTGTTTCTATCCAATTTCACCCTCTCCCTGTTAAAAGACAGTAGAGAATTCAAGGTCAGAGTGATCTCAGAGTCTCTCATCTTATTATGAATTGTTATTTTTCACTTACTATGCTATACTACAGAGCCTGGAGGCTTCTGCCAGGCGTGGGGCATGTCACACTGGTTACTGTGAGGACAGGTGCAGCTCCACTTATTTACAAACACACTCAGTGGAAGAGGAAGATGAGCATAAAGAAATGAAGCAACGTGTCCAAAGGACAGTGGCAATGCCCAGAGCAGAGCACACCTTTCCTCACAACCTGACTGCACTACTTCCTTCTTCACCTGCAGCTGTGGGCAAAACAGTGACGAGAAACTGTCCTTGGACTTTTGCTTCCAAGCAGGTAACCTGCATGGCTGTCAACCCAGCAGGTTTTATGGTATTTTTTTAGTAAGGTGGGGATAATATAAAACAAAGTATGTGACAGATGAAATGCATTAGCCCCAACAATATTAATGGATGATAATGTATACGGTAGATCATTTTATCACACCATTTACATGTAAGTTTGTTTGGTGTATTATCTTTGACACAGTGGAAGATTCATAGATCAAGAGAATTGGTGTAACCCAATTTCATATGTTTTGTTGGATCTTCGAACAAAAGTGGATGCATTTTGAGTATACATTAAGCAAGTGCTGCATTAAGAACTTCCTTGCGACACCTGGCACCTTCTTTTATGGCTTATTTTGTCAGATTGTTTCTTCTATTCAAAGATTAATTTTCCCACTTGCTGAATTTGTTAAATCTTTGAACATTTCAGCCAACGAAGAGGTTTTCAGATCTGAGTTTTCTCAGGATTAAACACTTTTGTAACAGAAAAAACACTACTCAGTCAATACAGACAGGCTTGTTTAAAACCTATCATTTGCTAAACAAAAAAGGTTAAGCTGTTTTAAAAGAAAAGTCCAGAATCAAGCATGCCCTGACTTTCAAACATGCCATCTGTAACTAAATGGGCATTGGCTCAAGCACTTACAAAAATGCTATTTTATGCTAATTTAAAATTTAAAGCAAGTGTTGGCTTATCATATATATGGTTTAAAATCAAGGTGTATGCTGTTCCCTAATGCAGCAGAAAGATGTGACACTCCTTCCTAAGAAAGGAGACACCATCCTTGCAACACTTTTTTGGCAGTCAGTCCACTTGCTGTATCAGGTCAGTGCTGTGCAGACCACTGTGGGGGAATCTCCATTCGAGTACATCCCCATATCCATTGCAGGGCTTCTCCCAAAACATGTGCATCCTTACACCAGGCTTGTCAATTCACACCATTTTTATCAATAACTCCCCTTGGCGATGACAACACAGAGAAAACTGCCCTGGGACTTTCTGTGAGCTTAAATTAGCGATGAGGTGCTGGCATCCTCAAAGCGTTCCAAAGCCCAGGTTGTGCCCAGTGGCACAGCTGAAAACTGGCACAACTGTAGGATATACCAGGTGCCAGGTCGATGGTCCTACCTGTGAGGCACACAATCACCTGGTTTAAACCCAAGCTTTCTGCCGTGTGCCTGGCATCAACTCCTGCAAGCTCACTCTTCATCGGCCAGACTCGATGACATCCCAAACCTCAACTTAAACACCTACAGGCATTCACTAACTTCTGTTAAGTCCTTTCCCAGTGTATTGGGATTTTTGCCATTTTTAATCTGGAAATAGCATTCTAGTGGACTGTACCTGGCAGGGCTGTGTTTCTCTGAGATTTCCAGGCCAGTCTGGAAAACCCCAAAGCCTCAAATACTTATTTGGATAGATTTTGCTGGTTCTGGGGTAGTGCTGCAGAGGACTCTGGGGTGTGAGAAGGGAGGGTGAGCAGGGCTGCTGATGGGGCTGGTGCCTGGTGTGGCAGCAGAAGGACTGGCTGCTCTCCTGGCTTGGCTCTGCCTCAGGAGCACTAAAGAGCCTGCACACAATTAGCGACAAGTCTCCGAACTTCTTCAAATTCGCTCATTTAAAAAAGCAACTAAACTTTAAAAATAAAATAAAGCTCAGACAAATGAACAAAAAGACAAGACAAATGCTTGAAGAAAATGAAAAGAATAAAGGATTTTAAAGCTATATCCTTATTACCTTTGTTTCTCCTCAAGGAAGTAATATTTCTTGATCATCAAGATCTCTTTTCCTTAATAAGGTAAAACATCAGATTATAAAGAACATTTTTTAATGAGAATTCAGGGACATTTCTGGGTTGGTTGAGAAGTATGAAAGTATTTAACCTCAGTTCAATGGACTGCCCTTTATTAACATTTTTCTTCTAGTGCCACTCACATAACTGCCCTTTCACAAGCCCCGTCTCAACCATTTGGTACTTATAACTTGGTTTTAGCCAGAGGGTGCACTGCAGAATACAAATCAATCATTGACTTTGTTTCTTGTGACTAAAGGATTTCATAGACAGTATCTTTGTGGACAGAGCTACCGCTAAGAAAATAGGGCTTAATGATTAAAATGTGTCCATTTTTCTCTCCATTCAGCAGTAAAACTACCAGAAGTGCTTGGAAGCCTGTTCAGTGAGTGATGTGGCACTGACAGTGCACACACCTCAGCTCAGCTGAGCACATGCATATGTAAACAACTCTGCTATCAAACACTGTGCCTTGTCAAAGATTAAACGTGTCTTTGGGGAATGGGAACAGTGCCATGCTAACACCTTGGCAGTACAGGCCAAGTGGCAGAACACTTGGCTTCCCATCAGTTTGTCACAAACCTGCCTTGGAAACATTCTTCTGGAAGCCTGAGAGCATCCCTGTCATGGGTTCCTGTCCATTGGCTGCTCCGGGTGAGCTGCCAGTGCTCCACACGTTGCCAATGCTAGTGGTGCTTTTGTCAGGTGGACACTTGCCCACTAGGAAATGGATTGAAGCCACCCATGTACTTTAAATGTGCCATTGTCTGAGCTCCAAGTGCTAACGAGAGTTAATGACATCAAGTCTGGTCTGACATCTGGTCTGCACTCTTGCAGGAACTTTATCCGTGCTACCCACTGTTACTTTTCAGTTGCTCTGTCCTACCTCCTAGTATATAACATTTGTAGTACATCTCCTTAATGGAAGAGCAATATATTTGTATTTATACATTGCGCAAAGAAGCAGAGCTACAGCTAGAACAGAGGGTAGCAACCCTGTTTGTGTTTTAAAATTAGGAAATTAAGGTGAAGTTGATGAAAAAACTGAGGGGATTTTGTTGTTCATGTTGAACAGCCAGGACTTATCCCAGAGAATCATATTCAGTTAAGTGCATTTAGCTGCTTTGTCAGCTGTTGGAGGGTGTAGAGTGGATACCAGTTGCACCTCTAGCATTTTGGAGAGCTGACACTTCCAGACTGTTTTGTGAATTTTAGCTCAACAATTTTGACAGGACACAAATTCTCAGGCACGGTGATGAGAAATTCTGCAGCCCAGTAGACATGTACTAAACTCTGTCCCTCAGCCATGGGGCACAGCAGAACCTTTTGAAATAAAAGGGTTTTCTTACGAGGCTCTTCCCTTGCCAGTCTCCTGATGCCAACATTCATTAAAATCCCAGTGCAGACGCGCTGTACCTGGTACATTTGGATGCACGGCCAGTGCTTGCCCTGCCTGGGCACACCAGAAACACTCAACAGCAGCCAAGAAAAACAAGAAGAAAGAATGTCCATTAAGAGACACTTTGTGAGAGTTACAGATTCCCACAGAGCTGCACCAAGTTTTGAGGTTGAATCCTTGGGTTTCCATCTCATGTCTTATTTTACAGACATCAGCTCAGACAGATTTGCAACACTTGACAGGCAGAAGTCAGTATATTCCCGACATCCTTGATGTCAGTGAGTTTTGCTGCTGGCATTCATGGAGCCAAGATTTCATCCCATTTTAGTACTGGATTAACTGAGGTACATAAGGCAACACACTTGCAAATAAAGGCAGTGCATTGGCCTCTGCTTTTGTAGGAATTTTGGTGACACATCTCGTGGTCTCAGAGCATTATAGCAGGAATATGAGATTTAGGCCTTTCAGACATGAAGGAATGCCATGGGAACAAATGCAGCAATAAGCACAGCTTATGAGAAATGAAAGCAGGTTAACAATAACTGATTTTATCAGAAGAGAATACACATCTGGAAGCAGGTGTCAACATCAGCTCTCAGAGCTGGAGGTAGTCTTGCAGTCTTGAATATGTACAATACTTAGCTGAAAGAAATTTTAGTATGACATAAAAAGGTGCTTTTTTTGTTGATGTTCATACTTTTGTTGTTTTCAGTTATTAATCTGACCTGCATAAATCACTTTTTTAGTAGTCATGTAGTTTGTTGGGCAGTTCTGTCTAAACCCCGGGGCAGTGTACAGTGAATTAAGACACACTCACATGTACACCTGCAAACTATGCAGAAACCCACAAAGAGAATTTGAAGTAAATATGTCAAGGAAGAAACTGGCCTCACCTCCACCATTCAATCTTCCACTGCTGTGTCTTAAATGAGACAAAAAGAGAGCCACAAACTTTGGTTCTTGGAACCAGCAGAATGCTTCACACGAGCATTATTTTTTTCACTAAGGATTCCCTTGTTTTACCAGTAAAAAGAAAGGATGGTTTGCTTTTGCCATTCATGTATGACATTATTTTACAGCTCACAACTAGCTGCTTGCAGACTTTAGTCAATGCACAAGGAGGTGTTCATTACCTCAATGCAAAAGTTTAAGCAATCACAACTTAGCAGAATCTCTTGGCCCAGGTCTCATTAGCCTGGGAGTTCCAATTCCTCTGGAAGTTCCCTATTGAAGCAGACAGCTTGCCTCTTCCAGCACATCAGCTCTTACTTTGTACAAAGGATGTTACAGGAGAGTGATTAGATGGAGGAAGATTTTTCAGCTAAGAAAAGAACTGGCAGAGGGGGATGTTATAGTAGAATATAAAATCATGAAAGGCATATGGAAGGCAAATAAGAAACTGCTGTTTCTTTTGCTGCCCCTAGTTCTTGCATGAGGCAAGCAAGTGGTACGTTCACAAAAAATAGCAAGTGTTTTTTGGTACTCCTTCACGGAGTACAGACTGGAGCAAGTTGTGAAACTTCTTGCCACAGGATTTTGTGTGCCAGAAGTTTACACAGATGAAAAAAAGAGACTAGATAAAGTAATGGAATTAAAAGCATTTAAAAAATTAATGTGCCAGTAAATCTTGATATGCCATTCAATCTTGGGAAGACCTGAGCTGCTGGAAGCTGAGTGAATAAACTTGGGATATATAAATGCCACGATATGTTTGCCCTGTTCTTGTGCCCTTATCTGGGCACCTGGTATAGCAAGAACTCAGACCTTTGGCCTGACCGTGCTAGACTGGTCTTGTGTTTGCACCTCTGCCTGGTTTGTGCTTATCTGCAGCCTGCTGGTAAACTTCTGTACAGCTTCCCCCAAAATGTCTTTAAAGAGCTTAAAGTATCATGAACTTTTACCTAGCAATTTGTGCAGATTTCCTGAACTTTAGAAGAAGCTATAAGTAATGACATTTGCTGAGGAACAGAGTAAGATACAGAGTCAAACAGGCCTAAGTCTCCTAAGTGTGTGTGTGCATGCATGAGAGGGAGACAAAGAGAAAATACATGCATATCTGTGTATAAAACAGGTATTTTCCATGACATATGTTGATGAATTGAATTCTGTTAATTTATAAACTACATTCAGAGCTGGTAGAATTTTTGCAGTGTTTCATGGCCAAATTCTGCGAAAGGACTGGGAAAAATCTGTTCCAATTCATTTCAGGCTCTGCAGTGATTTTCTAACTAAAGAATTAGTTAGAATGTGTGTGAATTATTATATTTCGATCTGTATATAGAGCACTGAGCACTCTGGCCCCAGCCCAGACAAGCAGTTAAAGGAAATGTCCTGCTGAATTCACAGAGACTGTTTGCATTCTTAAAGTTAAGCATGTGCTTAAGGGCTTTGCTAGATCATAACCAAAGATCTCAGGAGCAGTTGGCAAGACTGATACCACAGAGAATAGAAGAAGAGGAAAACAGCAAGAAAGATGTCAATAGATATATTGACATGAATTTGGAATGGTGCTTAGCATTTGAGCGCATTAAGGAAAAAGAGATCTAAAAAGCTCAAGGAAAGTATTTGTGAGAGTGTGTTGACTTTTAAAAAAAACCACCTCTTTCTAACAGCCATACATCAATCACTGACTTTCAAAGGAGAAAAACATTGCAACGTGTGTTGCACCATTCTCATTGTATTATATTGCTGTGTGTAACACTGCAGAAATTTTTAGCATAGAGATTCTTAATCTCATTTTAGTTCTAAAGCATGCACAGATCACATCATTGCTGAATAGGCATCTCTAGAGGTTGTTCTTTCAGAGCAGGGGCAGCTACAGCAGGTTACCCAAGGGGTTGGCTATTTCCGGGGATGAGGATGCCACAGTCTCCCTTGACACCTTGTTCCAGTGTCTGACCACCTTCACCAAGAGCTTGGTATCTTTTCCAGGGGTACAAAGCTCCTGTCACTACTCTCATAAATGTTTAGATCTTCTTCCTACACACATGCTCTGCTTTACAAAAACAGGTAGCCCCAAGTTTCAAAGGGATTAGCCATAGGATTGTAAAATAGATGTAAATGTGAGTGCTTTCAGGACTTTAGCTGGCAAGTCAAAATGAGTTGGTCAAAGTTGTAGTAAAAACGGAAAAAACCCTCAAACTATGTACTGCAGAATTCACAATATCATGACACAGATATCACAATGTATGTGCACATTTTTTCCCTTGAACTTTTGAGGATCATAGTTCTTAATCCTGGGACAGGCTTGAAAAGTTTTCATTTTTAGCTGTAGTTGTTGAGGGCTTTTAAGGATTGACTCACATTCTGCTTCCTCCCCGCTTCCTTCCCCCCCCCCCCTTAAATTTAAGTGCATTCTCTCACTGATTCTGATTTACATGACAACCATAATTTCACTCTTTCTTTTCGAAAGTTCAAAGCTCCTGTGCTGGTAAAATATATAGGGCTAAGATTGAGCCCTTGGAAAACAGCAAAACACATGAAGGCAAAGGTGCATGATAAAACGGTTTATCTGTGGCTTTGCAGTTATTACATAGATAACATTTTGATACGTGTATTATGTTTAGTAACTCAGTATCTATGTGTGTACTACATAATTTTTTAGTTAGAAGTTTATCTTCCAAATCTGTACCGCGTTTTTCAATGAGTCAGCTGGTTACAGTGACTCCTGCAATTTGTGAAGTTAAATGTATTTATGGACTATGACATGAAATGTGCTTCATTCATTTTTGTGCCGCTGATTATTTATGATAATACTTCACAGGAGATGAGTGAATATTCTATAATACCTTTCAAGAGGTCAATGTAACCTTAACTATAGTGTCTTCACTCTGCACTGACTTGTAAATCTCTGTTGAGGGACGAGGTGGCTGGGGTTTGTATGCTCACCATGACCTGCATGGATTAATGAAGAGTAAAGGTGCCAGTGAGTGTGTTTGTACAAACATATATCTACAGGAACCTCCAGGCATGCTGAAAGCTCATCTGCTTCCCTCAAGGATTTGAAAAGATGGGGAGGAGGATTAAAAGAGTGGCAAGCAGATAGAAAAAGATGACTGTTATGTTACCTTCTAATTTTCTGGCCTTGCTAGTAAAAGAGAAATTGCTATTGTTCAGTTAGCGTGAAGATGCTGTGGGGCATTTGCATCTTTCCCTAAAATAGGGCATTTGGAAAGTGACTGAAAAAAATCATTATTTTGGTTCTGTGTGGATTTAAAGACAGAAAACAATTGATCTGCCCTCAAGTCCACAGCTACCTAAGGAAGGGAAGCAAAATAGTATCTGTATTGTACATAAGTGGCTACAATATGATTTTAAATTTATGATTACTGGCATCACTTGAAAACTTCTTTCATTCTCTGCTGGTGCCAAATTTTCATAACATTTCAAGCACCCAAAATCTATTCCATCTTTTCAGAGCAGTCCAGATGCTACCAGAGCTGCCATGGCCATCCATCTCAGCAGCCATGCTGAGATGTTTTGCTGGGATCACAAAGCAAGGTGGAGGAGCATGGACTTTCAGTGAATGACTGACTTAGAAGGTTTTCCTGGCACCAGCTCTCCTTCCTTTGCACCATGTCCCTTGCATCAGGCTCAGCACAGCTTTGAAACAGCCCACCACGTGGTAGAAAACTCAACTGGCAAAAAATGTGAATAGTGTTCCAGTGGCTGAGTGAACGGCCTGACTGAAGAGTGAGAAGGGAGGGGGAAGAAAGAAGAGAGCAGAGAGCCACTATGTTAGAGCCACTTTCTCTTGAAGTCTTATCCTAAGAAAAAAAAACTCTAGGTAAGTATACCTGCAGGCAATGAAACTCAGGTCTGTTTTTCTCAAGTGCTCAATACTTCTGCTAACTCCCATGGCGACACCTTAACAGTCAGATTCTCAAAAGGACTTAGTCTTCAGTGAGCACCCAGGGTGCTGAGGTCTTTAAAATTTCTGCTCTCTTCCTTTGCTGCCTACTTGGGAAATGAGATTTTTGTAAAATTCTGGCTTTACTCTATAAGTAAAGCCTCTTAGTTAACTGCACTAGCTGGGGGAAAGACATGGATCTTTAATACACTCTACTAGTATTCGCTGGAGCAGTCTAGGTTGATTATAAAGTGTCTCTGCTTGATGGAGGCTGGTGTCTGTATTTCTCTCCAAAGCCAGTGCAGAGTGTAGGGCCTGAAATGCCGTGAGATGGTGGGTCAGTCTCCAGGTCATGGCCAGGACACACAGCCTTTCCCTGAAAATAATTTCTTTCTCCATCTCCAGGCTGGGTAGAGCTCCTTAAAACCATATTCTGAATTTTGATGAAATTGTACAGTGCTTGAACCCAAGAAGGTGTAAAGACACCCTGTCCAAGGACTACAGGAAATGATGCAATCTTCAAACCATTTACTACCTGTGTGTTTTACCCTTGGATTTTGCCAAGGTGCTTAACTCTGCTTTATGGACTTCCCATTAAACTTATCTCATTGTAAAACAGTGTTTCTTTAGGGAGGGGAAAACGTTTCAACCTTAAACAATTTAAATCAAAATTGCTGAAGATTTTTACACACCGGGAAGTGGCACCAGTTTGCTCTAAACAAACTGTTGATGTGAAAGCGCTGGCACACCCCACTCTCACTGAGGCAGCATTGGCTGACGAAGGCTTCACCACTCCCACCTCCATTCACAACAGAATGGCAGGCAGGGAAACGTGCCAGGACCTCAGCTACTCAAGTGTAAAATCTGGCATATCATCACAAAGGCTGAGAAAGGTAATGGAATATAAATTGGGGCACCTAGATGTAGGACGCAGACTCTGTAAATTTGGTGCTTTGACATCCTCTGACAAAACCTTGACAGGGAGATCTTTCAGTGTGATTTAGCTGAGGAAAGAGCATCCTTACAGGCAGCCATCCTTCACAGGTGATGAGTGAGGGTGATGACCCTCTGACAGGGTGGGGACTTTAGGGTGGCTAAAGCCCCTGCATCCTTTTGACCACAGGCTCCAGACTTTGTCCTCTGTCTTTGTCCTTGTTTTTGGCAGCCAGAGAGAGAGAGAGGAGAGCACGTGGCTGAAAAGGCAGAGACACAACATGTTGAGGCTTGGCCTTCTGCCTCTCAGAGGTGGCGTGGTTGTGCTGCCTCTGCAGCTCTTGCCTCTCCACTCTGCCTCCACAACTCAATGTCCTCCTTTTCCTTGCTCATTAACACCCCCTGACTTGGTAATGAGCATTAAACTGTAATTTAGAGCATCCAGGAGAGTGGGAGGAGCAGGACAGGGCAGAGAGAGTGCTGCTCAGCTGACCTCTTTGGCCACACAAGCTCCTCCTGGACAGCTGACACTTCAAGTTTGGGATGGCATTTAGAGCTTCACAAGCAGCTCCAGGCAGCTCCAGCTAGGTGAGGAGCCTAGCTGCTGGATGCTGATCCAAAGCTTTCCTTGGGGGTGAGGAGCAGAGTCTGCCCCTGTCACCCTCAGTGTTGACCTCCCAAGTCTGTCCATCCTGGTACTGGTTTCCCAAACTGGTGGGGAAGGTTGTGTGGGAAGGGTAGCCCTGCTCAGCTGTCCTTGCTAAGCTGTGGCACCCAGGTCTCCCTGCTCCAGGGCTGATTCTGTAGCCAAAAGCACTACAAATGCATTCACATCCTCAATTTTGCATGAAAAAACCCGGTGTTGTGAAACTCTCTCTCCAAAATAGCATCCAATAGCTCCGTTTGCATGGCCTCGGGCTGATGCTGGCTAGGCCATAAATATCTCACAGCCTGAGCCACGGGCATGCTGGAGCCTGTTTTGGGGAGGAAGGGGATGTCTTCATTCCAGGCATTGCAAACCAGAACAGTTCCCCGCTATCTGAACTTGCTGCTCCCTCCTTACTTAATTTGTTCCTTCCTGTAGCTGATTTGTACCTCAATTTTCCTGCTATCTTTAACGTTAATTCACTGTGTTTTGTCCTACAGAATAATACTTAAAGACTGATTCCTGGCCTGGCGGATAGTGAATATCCAAACGAGATACCTTACTCTTTCCTTCAAGGCTTCAAGGACCTGGGTCTGAAAAATTAGCTCTTTTTTTTTCCCCACTTGGAAATCGTGGAGTATAATGCAATGTGGTCACAGCACTTGTGAATGGATATCCCTGTCTGAGGAGAATAGGGACAAAAAGGAGGCTTCTGATCTTGATTTTCTCATGAGAAAGATTTGGCAAAGATGCGTGATCAGAGCACTTAACTGGAGAAGCAGTTTTGACCTCCAGTTAAGAATATTTTTGACATATTTTTTCACTATAGTTAACCAAGGCTATGGTGTGTCAAGAAAGTGGAACGAAAGGTAAGTGTAAAATGGGAATGGAGGCAGCTTGGAGAGAATGAAAGGAAGCAGACTGGAGGGACACGTAAGCTCAGAGTCTGTCCAGGTTGTGACCACACCAATGCCTGGATCAGGGGACAGGACACAATTAAAAATCTTCCAGTGGATCCTTTATGAGAAGGTGTGAGAGAGAGACAATAGCATTTCCTGACCGCACTGATTCCTGTGAACCTGTGTGGTCTTAAGCTCATTTATATGGAACACTGCAAGCAACACAACCTGAATTAATGCTGTGAGACAGAAATGAAGCCACTAATGGACAAAAGGAAGCATGAGTCTAATGGTTCAAACACAGAGCTGGGGAGTCGGGAGACCACAGCAGTTTTACCTGATTTAGCTACTGACTCATCTTGAGAGACTGTGAGGAATTCACTCGTATCAAAACTGTTGCTGCTTTTGGTTTGGGGTCCACTTTTTCTGAGGTTATGGCCATTTTGAGCACTCAGACCTGAGCTCCTGAATGCCACGGCTGCCTCATCTGGAGGCTGTGAGCATTCACTCATTCATGCTAGTGCAGCCCTATGAACCTCTCAGGGGAAAGGGCATAATATTATAATTTAAATAATTTACTTTAAACCTTGGCTCAAGGGACAGCATGGCTATTAAGTAATGGCCTTTGTAATCTATAAAGCCTTTCCTGCCCTTCCCTGAGATGGATCCTGTACTTAACACTTCACCTGGCAAAGCACAGAACAATTTTCCCCCACTTACCTTAACAAGGCAAGTCTTTTACTCACCACACCACAGGCGGGCTGGACGCTTTGATTGAGATGGCCCCACAAGGGCTGTACAAAGGATGACTCAGGAAAAGTTTTGCTAATCCTGAGAGTCTCCATCAGGCAGTTCTGCGGTATCGGGGTATTACCACTGGTAGCCAGCTTGGGGCTCCTGTCTGCCCATCAGGGCTTCTGTTGCAACAAACACGAGGTCACACATAATCATATGTTAAAGGCTTAATTACAAATGAACTGTCAGCTTCTGCAAACTAGTTTTGGGGTAATGCTGCTGAGGATCATTCAGCTTCCAGGGGTAAATTGGGTGGATTTGAATTTCCAACTTCAAAAAAGGCTGTGTTTAGGGACAGGTTTGGTGCCTGTCATATTGTCACAAGTTCCACTAAGAGTACTTGGCTTGCTTCAAAACTGTGGGGTATTTAACAGGCATATAGCTTATATAGTGGTTCAACTGGGGAAAAAAAAACCAAAACAAAGCAACCAACCAACCAAACAAGAAACCCCTGAAGTCTGTCTTTGTGGGTGAGCAATTTGCTTTCAGAGGTAAGGTGAAACAAGGTTCTGACCCAAAGATACCTATTGAAAAATTTATTATGAGGCAGGTTTGTGAGGTATGTGTTGTTGAAAGCAACCAAGATGAGTCCAGCCACAAACTCTGTCCTCCCTGCATTTTCCAGTGGTGGGCATAGTCTGGGACATTCTCGGAGGGAATTTATCCACACCAAGGATGAGTGTAGCCCCAGCTTACATCTTTCTCCACAGCACTGGGTGCTGGTTCCTGTAAGAGAGGTCACCTGATGAAGTATATCCTGTCTCAAGCATGATCTGGCATGGCACTGCCTGTATTTTTTCTCAAGCAAAACTCCTGCTGACATCAGTAGAAGTTTGACTCCAGAGGAAGCTGAATTTCTGCCTAGTTAATCTGGTTCAAGGCTTTCTACATGAAACACAAGGGACTGATGCAGCCTCTCCACCTTGGGAATCATATCTCCCCACACCACAGCTGAACACACCCCAAGGTCTGCTGTGGAAAAGCTGAGCAAGTCTGAGCCATTTTCAAAACACTGGTGAAGTTTCACAGCCTCAAGCAGTCATTATTGCATGGGGTCATACCCCTGAGGTAAATTATTAATAATAATAATATGTTATTTTTGTTAAACCTGACATCTCCTTTCATCTCAGCCCCATGCTTATCAGGAGCCCTGCAACAACAAAAAAGGAAAGTTTTATTTCCACATTTCCATCCCTTCGTCTCATCACGCCGCGTCTGCTTTGGGGAGTGAAGAGCAATCTGTGGAAAGCTTTCATGCTCTCAAACCTACCAAAACATGCAATATTAATTGGGATTATTAATTGTATTTACTGCGCTAGCAAGTCTAACCTTGTTAAAGGCCAGTGTGAAGATGTGGGATCATTTCTGTCATTTGGAACATCCTGCATGCTACCTCCTCTCAGAAATCAAAAGGAAAATTACCTCACTTTTATTAATCATCCTTTTTCTTACAAGATTTTGCCTTTTGTTTAGCTGCACTTCACAAGGAGAAGGTGTGTTTTCTGTGCTGCTTTGAGATCTTGGCAGTTAATGGAACTCTTTGATTTTTAAATAAGAGTTATTCCTCTGAGTGTACAGTATAAACCTAACAGGCAAGGGACTGTGCCTTTAAGTTCATCAGTTTTCCCAGTGCTGTACTGGAAGGATTGGACTGAAACTTTAAACATTTCTAGCCATACCTAGCATATGTATAATTTATAAGCCACACACCGTTTTCTGTCAAATAGGCGATTGATCTGACTCGGATCTCGTTAATTATCCTCCACATACATTATACGTTAACAGATCTTCAGTATACTGTGTATCAATATTAATAAGATTATAAAACACTATTGATAATTAGGAAGAGAAAGAGACCAGGCCTTTGATTCACTCTGTTACTAACGCCCCTGCATCTCTAGATTAAAAAGAGACCACTTTTCGTTTAATAATATCAGATCAGTACATCCATCTTCTAAAAGGCTTTATTAAGAGAAAGCTAAGATTTGCATCCCTATGCAAGGGGCTATTTGAAATTGATTATGGAGGCATCATTGATGTGTGAGAAATTTGTTTCTCTGTCTTGTCTAAAGGGGGACCTAATAGGTGGGAGGGATTTAAGGTGGAGCACCGCACTCTGGGATCTTTGATCAGGAAATTTCTATTTTTCTTTGTCAGGCTATATTTGGTAAGCCAGATTGTGTTGTTTCAGAGGAAATTAAATGGGATGTCATATTGCTTCCTTTAAAAAATAACAACATCTATGCTATCACACTCCAAAAGAGAATGGTGGAATTAAATAACAATAATTATCTTTAAATTATGTGGATCAGATTATTTTTTTCATTACTTTTTACAGTTTTTCTTTTTTAAAAAAAATTTTGTTCTGACCTGCCTTTTATGTTTCCACTAAGCCTGTTTGCAACAAGCAAACCAGAACAATGAGTTGCTAGTGAGGGCTCTGAAACACTTCAAATCCAAATTGAATCAGGTAAACTTTGCTTTCGTAGAAATTTCATAGTAAAGGTGAGGGAAAACCATTGAAGGACTACAGGGGACGCAGCATAAATTCAGGTTGTCACATGACTGGTCCTCCACTGGAATGTTGTATTGCACCATAGTGGCTTGGGAACCAGCACTAGCCAAGCCCAGGTGCTTTTTCTAACACCTTAGAAAAATCATTTGGGATTGAAACATGAGACCTGATTGTGCCTTGTTGCTAATGTCCACTAATCACCAAAGAACTTATGTCACTAATCAACCAGTCATGGTCTTCATGAACCTTCAGAGCAGCTCCTCCCCGGATCAGCTCGCACAGAGCTGATGTAGCCCGGCAGAGAGTTCTCAGGCTCCCTCCCTGCTCTGGAGCAATTCTGCAAGGCATCCTTCCCACTGCTGACTCCCTTGGGCTGGCCAGAGTTAGGAGACCTCATTCCAGCCACCACAGATATTTTAAGCATCATATCCCGCAAGCCTATGGAGATGAGATTTCTAAAATACCATGTTCAGGACCCCAGCAGCTTCTACAGGGGGATGCTTGTGTTGCTATGCAGAACAACAGGCTCTAGTGGAAGATACTTGGTGTGAGCAGCAGAGGGAAGCCGAGAAAAACTACCCTCACTTGGACAGGGGTTTTGCTCTGTGAAATTTCACACATGTATTTCCCTGAGAAGTAGCCCAGTAGATTCTCATTTCTCATGGCAATTCTGCTAAAATTCTGCTAAATAAAACCATCAATTTATGGCTTCCAGGAAATCTGCCCTATATATAATCTTTCCATTCCCTAGAGCTCTGCGATTTTGAAGCATGCTGGGAGAGATCATGGTTCGCAGGACTGTAGAAGGGACTCTGAGATGAGGGAGGTCCCAGACTGCTGTGTCCACTGCAAAGTCTTGGGAAAGTCCCTTCATCTGCCTGGGACATCCATCATATTTGTGAGGGGTCACAGGGTGACCTGGGTAGAACCAGGGGGTACAGGACAAACACCCACAGTACCTAAAATGCCAGTAGGACCGCTCTGACACCCACGCCAACTGGAGCAAGGCCACTAAACAAGGTCATAACATTTAAATTGCTCATTTTGCCTTATCTCTTTCCATGTGAAACTCCTGGGAAAGGGACAGTCAGCTAAGACATAGAGGTGGCAGGGCACAAGGACAGATGGTGACCTGTTAGGGGAAGGCTAAGATGAGAACAGGTACATAAACCCAGATTAAAATTTATGTATGGGGTACATAAACAACATAAAGGGCTTTCTGTGTTGCTACAAGTGTGGGCGACACAAGGTCCCAGAACCGTTCTTTTTTAACCTCTCAGATGCTTGTGCCCTTCTTCCTTCTGGAGGGAGATTTGAAGGAAAGTGGAAAGAACAGCAAGAGACAACATGAAATGAAGCCTAAAGGCTTAGAAAGACACAGAATAAACCAATGAAAGTACAGTGAGACAGCACAAAGAACTCCAATTTTAGTTCCTGGTCCAGGAAAGTATAATGGCTGGCAGATTTTCATGGTATTCCTGCAAGCTGAGTGGATATCAGGGCAGCAGGGCCTGTCTATGCCAGCCTCTGGATAAAAGCTTGCTGCCCTTTCTCTCTCTGACAGGCAGCTGGCCCAGATGCACCACGGTGCAACTTCCTGAGCCAAAGTTCACTTCTGGTGGCAGGGCTGTACCCTGTTGCACAGGGCATGAGCCTGACTCTGAAGACCTATCTGAGCCATGTCACTTCCATTCACACTTGTTTTTTCATACAGTTCAGGCCATAAATAATTTGCTATGTGTTCCTAGAGATGCACCACTGCTGCGTGCCCTGTATGCTGTGTATGTTGTGTGTGAGCATAGCAGCACTTGCATGCACAAGGATGTTTACAAAAGGCAGCAGGGAAGTGCCTAAGGTGTAGCTTTCTCATGAAGGAAGGAGTTCATTCCCTCAGGCCCAGAGACATTCCTTTAATTTCTTATGTCCTTACACAAAAAACCACATGGGGAAACAAAACTACTTTCATTGACAATGCAGAGAAGTGAAGACATTTACAACACTGGAAGCTAGCTGAAAAACCCCTCAAGATCCAGTTCATATTCTACTGGGAAGATCCCAAGTTAATACATTCTGTCAATGTATTTCCCAACAGAAATTCAAGAAAAAGAGAAAGCACATAGAAATTTGGGGTTCTGACCTGTCTTTGCCATTGGTTCTCTAGTGACTGCCAGGCTTGTCCTCTTGGCTGCTGAGCATTGCAGAGGCTCAGCAGGCCTGGCAACCAGACTTCACTCAGTCTCTGAAGTCTGATGCTGCTCCACAGATGTCTTCAACTGGCTGGAATTGGGAAATAGCAGCCAGGAAAAAGCCCTCAGCTGACCGGTGCAATGTATGGGACAAGCATATGTTGAGAACATGGTGAAATGCTTGTCTACCACCTTGTGCAAACGAAAGACCCATTAATGGAATCAGGGCCGTAGATGAGGCTGTCAGCATAAGAGGCAAAGGGGTTTGATGGCCAGTCTTACCCATCAGGCAAAATGAGTGTTGAAGCTGTACCACCCAAGTCATGGGTCCTGCCAACTTTGGGCTCAAATGTGTTATAGAAGAGCATGGAAGACTTTGCTTCATCTATGGCTCTGCTGTCTATAGCTGTACAAAATCTTTCTGCCTCTACAGCTCTCAGGCTGGGTCTATTAATTAAGAATCAAAAGAGGGAGGTGATGAGAAAATATGCATGATTCCTGGTATCATCACAGCACATGCTGAAAATGAGATCCTTGGAGGCAGTGGCAGCAATCAGTATTTAGGCAAATTAGGGCAGTGGTTTAATGCATCAGTGCCTTCCTGATGAATCATAGAATTGTTTCTGTTGGAAAGGACGTTAAAGACCATCTGGTTCCAACCCCCTGCCATGGGCACAGACACCTTCCACTGGACCAGGTTGCTCAAAGGCTCATCCAACCTGGCCCTGAACACTCCCATGGATGGAACACCCGCAACTTCTCAGACAGGCAAACTGTGGTAGTGGCTCACCACTCTTGCAGTAAAGAATTCCTTCTTAATATATAATCTAAACTTAACCTTTTTCAGTTTGAAGCCATTCCCCTTTGTCCTATCACTACATAAGCCTGTAAAAAAGTCCCTCTCCAGCTCTTTGCAGTGCCTTTAGGTTCTGGAAAGTACTCTGAAGTTTCCCTGGAGCCTTCTCTTCTCCAGGCTGAACAGCTCTAACTCTTTCAGCCTGTCTTCACAGGAGAGGTGCTCCAGTCCTCTGATCATCTTTGTGGCCTCCTCTGAACTCACTCCATCAAGTCCACATCCTTCTTCTGCTGAGGGCCCCAGAGATGGAGGCAGCAATCCAGGTGAAGTCTCATGAGAGCAGAGTAGAGGGGGAGAGTCATCTCCCATGACCTGCTGGCCACATTTCTTTTGATGCAGCCCAGGGTATGGTTTATGGTGTGGAACAATTATGGTGGAAATGGTGAGAAGGATTCATTGTCACAGAGATGATGCTCCAGGTGTCTGTGTAGCCCAGAGCAATTATTACAAGGCCCCTTGACATGGTACCTCCAGACAGCTCCATTGTGCCAGGATTTGCATGTTATTAACCTGCTCAGTGTTACTACATCAGAAGAAGTAGAAAATAAAAGGAAAATAATATCCCCATTTGAGCTTGGGCATGGTAGAGTATTTTTCAACCCTGGCAACATTTTAGTTTCTATCAAAGAAGAACATTTGCTTTTGTGTTAAGTGGGGAAACCCTGAAGATGAATGTGCAGCTTGAATAAAAATAGCAAAATCTTGGTGGTTCCGCACTTAAGAAAAACAATACTTGGGCCACTAGAAACAATAAGGGTTTGCTCCCAGCTTGAGATTTTGTCTGACAAATTTCAGAGAGAAGGGCTTTTTTTTCTCCGCTCCTCTAGCCCTGAGACATACTGCAAAAAAATGCATGCACACGAGCCGTTGTCACTGGGAATGTACCAGCCTTCCATTAACATTGCTCTCTATAGGATGGCGGTTGGCAGGAGTGCTCATTTTAAAATCCAAAGGCTCATGTCTAGTGCTCCAGCCCTTATTCCCTGGAGTTTTTTCAAGCCACTTGAGCCACTTGTCTGGAGCCTGCTTGCTTTGATCTCCTTCTGCATCGAACGTGTCTGGAGAGAGCTCTGCAAGGGGAAAGCATGAATCGAATTGTGCGCTCCCATCTCACATCTTGCCCATTGCAAAGCCATACCAGGAAATTGAGGAAATGTTCCAGGTTTTAAGCTTTCTACCCTTAGCCAGAAATTAAAACCCCTTCATTAATCCAATCTTAAATCTCAACTAGCTGCTGCTTAAAGTGGTAATAAATATTTCATACCGATTGTGTTGCGATCCTTGCTGTGTTTATTAAATGGAGTTTCTCATAATTCCAGTTATTCATTTTAATAGGTCAGGACTTGGCTGTGATTTAAACAGACCACTGAGGAAACAGCCGTGGTTAAACATTGTAACAATATGGATTATTAATTTAATTGGCCAGCTATTACTTGTTTTGACTCTGTGCTAACACATTTAGCTCAGTCTCTTGTGGCCTATAAACCACAAAGGTCGTGACTTCAACATTCAGAAGAATGGGAAAAAGAGAATCAGGGCTGAGATTATGAGGAAAAATAGAGAAACAGTGTGGGGAAGACAGAGTGGGGAAGGCTAAGGGCTTGCTGGAGGCAGTGCAGGGCAAAAGGGGATTTATTTAGTAGCTCAGCAATAGAACATCCTCTAAAACACCAGCCAAACTAGCAGTTTCTTTCAGTCTGCATCCCTCTGAGGTGATTTCAGACAGTGATTTTTACCTGTGGGTATAACAATGGTATCCCCACATGTTTAATAACACCTCTATATTATTTATAAATTTTTATATTCTAGTCTAAATTATGCCATGCAAAGAACTCACATGTGAATAATCAGCAATAATATTTATAAGTGTGTTTAAAAGGCCAATCAGGCATCCCCACCCTGGATAGTTTCATTGCACCTTTATTGGAAACCACCTCATGATGCTAGTTAGATACAGTGGGGTGAAAAAGCACATTCCAAAGGGCATGCTAACAAAAAGGGACAGCCAGGAAAAAATGTGGGGTTTATTTTCTGTGCTCAACAAAGACAGTGCAATTTGTACCATGGACTGCTCCACTTGAAAGGGGTCAAGTCTTTCCATTGATTTCTTATGCACAACTCTCACTGACTCCAAACAGGGGTTCTGTGCATTTAATAGCATCAGGATACAACCCTGTGTTTGTCTTGGCAACTGTGTATAAAATATGGCAGTGGGTAATGTTTCCATACTGATGCCTGTGAGGTACGTTCACCATTCAACTTAGACGGGTACTGAGACCCTACCATGAAGGACACTGTATGAATACAAAAGGTAGACAGATACATTAAGCAGTGAGACAATCAGGTTTGAGTCTCCATTTCCGGTGTTTATCATACGCCTTGGAATCTGTAGCTGTTCCTGCAACAAACTGCACAGGCCAGTAAGTTGGAAGAACACAGCCTAAAGCTTTTGTCTGCAAAGGCAACCTCCAAACCATGCAGCTAACATGGGAAATGTAGCATGCATGAGTACAGCATACATAATCAGCAGTAACAGCTGCCCAGACAAGTTGGTGGGATTCCAACACTGTAAGACTTCTTCCATCCTCGCTCTCTTATCCTCCTTTGCATAGCTCAGCCCAATTTTCCAAGATACAGGGACACTGGGAAGAAAGACACAGGCTTGAAAGCTTATTCACTGTGTAGAAAAGAGCCAGATGGAGAAAAATTCCTGCACTTCCCTTTCTGGCTTCTTCACCTTGCGTCCTTTTCTGCCTCTCTCCCCCTCTCCCTGACCTACCTTTGGCCCTGCTAGAAGCTCTTCTTCACCATGCCAGCCATCACTCACACCCCTGTCCTGCAGCCCAGCTCCCTCGCAGGCAGACCCCATCCCTATAGGAGTTCCCATCTTCCAGCCCAGATTTCCTTGTTCACCTCCTGTCTTAGGCTTCAAACCCACCTGCTTTCTATCATTGCATCCCCCATAATGCACACTGAGTCTTGGCTCCTTTCTGACAGTTTTTATCCCACCTCTGAGCACCTTCTACTCCTTCTATACTCAGGAATCAGTTTCCAGATCAAACTCTCACTTTGCCCAGCTGGTGTCACCAGCATTAACATCCTGTAACACAACTATCCCCCATCACTTATTCAAAATACATCATTTTTTGCATGCACAGAGTACAGACCAAAGGCTAGGACCACACTATATTTAGCCTCTTGCAGAAATCCTTTAAAAGCATCTGAGAATCCCTCACCCCATGCTGTCAGGCTGTGTACCTCCCAGATTCCCCTCCCGCAGTAGTCTGGCTCCACCACTCCCCCTGGCTCTGCATGGCAGGCAAGAAACCCCAGCCAGTGGAGCCCAGCTCCTCATCCAGGGAGCCATCCTTAAGCTGCTGCAGGTGCTGCATGCTGGGCCCTGTATCTCTAAGTGTGGCTGACAAACAGGGCTTTCTTCTGTGGTGCCTAGCACCAGCAGCCCCTAAGGACAAGATACCCTTCCCTTCTTCTCCCCCACCCCCAGCCCTTGCACACAATACAGTATTTGTCATGGACTTGTTTTCCAGTACATGAAGAGCACAAAAATGCGTGCTCTTCTATGATAAGGTAAGCAGAGTGACCCTGTAACATTCCACATCTGAACTCAGAACGGCATCTGCCTCACAGCTGTCCTTGTAGTGAGCATTTCAAAAACACAGACGGCAAAAAACAGCAACAATATCTCATCGCCAATGTAGCTGCTTACAGCACAGTCCTCACTGTCTTCCAAATACCCGTGTTTGAGAGCTGACCTACAGCTGTGAAATTTGGTTGCAGATTCCAACACCACCCCTTAATTTCAAGGATGTTCCAGTATGAGTTTTACACAGAGTTGCAGGCCAAGTGCAGAATTTGTGGCTGGAGCTAGGTTCAGATTCTGAACACCCTGAGTCACAAAGATTTCCAAGAGTTTTGGCTTCGTTGCAGTATTCATGTTCCCTCTTACTTGAATGCACTGACATATCCTCTAGGAGTCATGGACTAGGAGCCCACAGCGAAATGCTCTGCACAAACAGAATAAAAATAAAGGAAAGAGTTTAAAGTTCAGAGTCGAGAGATAGATACAGAGAAATGTGGAAGTGCAGGGAGAGTTAGACTGCCAACAGGACAGTTGAAGTGCGGTTGAGTTTTCAGTGGTCATCCAGTCAAAGGAGAACTGAGGGAGATTTTGAAAAGTCAGCAGCGTTGCAAATGTGTGCAGAGTGCTTCTCAAGAAATGTGGGTGAAAAGACAGCTGGCATGGAAGGACAGCTATGGACTTGGATGTCTCAGACCAGCTGGAACAAGAGCTGCTTTTGAGGAGATGAACAACAGAAAATGGATGGAGAGGGAAGAAACCTTGAAGGGCACTGAAGACAGAAGCAAACTGCTGCTACTTCCTACAATAGATAAGGTAGTGGAGGAAGGCAAAAAGAAAATTGATGGGATCCGTGTGATGGAAAAATGGGCACCATTCAGAATAAGTACGCGAGGCGAGAGAGAGTTAGACCAGAGCAAGGGGTCTTGTAATCAGATGAGAGGAGCTTCAATAAGCAAATTGGTTGGGAGAAGAATATCTCAAAGAAGTTGTGCATAAAGTGCCAACAAAGATAACTTGGATGCAGGGTTTTAAGAGAGAGCAGTCCAGATTAAATCCAATTTATTTATTTGACACCATAAAGAGAAATGATGATATTTTAACTTGGATAGAAGGAAACAAATCACAGTGGAAAGAGGAATCAGGAAATCAAAGATGGTAGCTGAAATCAAACACAGATGAAATCCCTAAAGAACAAGACACAGAAGGAGGAGTGAAAAACTGAAGACACGAGTGCAAGGGAGCTCAGGGGCAGAGAAGTTGCCAGTATGAGTGCAAGAGTTGCTGGAACAAGGTAGAGCATGGGACACAGCAATGAGGGCTAGTACAGGAGGGAGCCTGGTGCACATGGAAGAGCAACTGCAGGTGGAAAAGCAGAATGATGGTAGACACAATGATGTTCAGAAAAGGAAGAATGGAAACTGGGGGTTGGGTGGGTCTTGCTGCAAGTTACAGTTCAGTTTGCATGCGTAGTCCTTCACATAGTTCTGCTCTACCTTCTTCGTTGGGTCTGGGGTTCTCCGGCAGGCAGTGCAGGAATAAGATCATGAAGTCCTCCTTGTCTTCTGACCTCATATGAGAGATTTTCCAAACAATAATGTGGCTGCAGAAAATCAGGAGAATATTTAATGCATCTTTTTTTACCGCTACGATTTTTCTCTCCACAAGATGTTGACAAAAATCAGCATTCCTAATATCAGATTTTTTAAAAGAAGAGGGACCATTAGGTCATCTGGAGAAAGTCCTGTTGAAAGGTATCAAAATGTCTGTGATTGCTCATGTGCAGCAACTCCTTCTTGGATGTCTTTAAGAGATTAAGATGAATACTTTGAGTACAGGAGCATGAGTTACTTCAGTCAACATCAGTAGCCAAAGAACTGATTGCATTGGCTTGTGTGTCTGCTGTGGCACAGATGGAGACCATTCAGTAAATTCCTTCAGGGTGAGAATGATCCCTCTTCATTTTGAAAGATAGGTGAGGACACAGAAAACATCAGAGAGTACAGCAAAGAGCAAGCGCTGGCACTCTGCTTGTGCTAGTGAGAGTGATGTAATACTTAAATAAAAATAATTAGGTTGTTGGACACAAGCCTTCATATAAAAAACAACACAGAAAACACATGTTTTCACATGTTTCCAATGCAAAAACCACCTGTCCCCAATTGGTTTAATGAATGCTCACATGACTGTGAAATTTAAACGAGCATGCAGTAGGAGTAGTCAGCATACAGCGGGTCAGTGTGAGCACTGCTGTGGGTGAGCAGCAAGTCGTGAGCTCCACATGCTCTGCATGTCCTGCCACGGGCCAGGGGAACATGTGGAGGAAATGCCTCATTTTGTACTTCTTCAGCAGAAGGAATGAACCTATTGTCTGGTCTTCTGGGCAGCAAGTACCCGACTCCAAGCCCAGTAAAACTAGTGGGAATCAGATTCCAGGATCTTGTTGACATTCTGCACATTCTGTGGTTTCTCTTTTGTCAGGATGCACACTGCTTTGGTGAGGAAAGAGAGGAAGGGAAGGAAAGAAATGTTCAGAATTCTCTCCAAAGTCACTTGTGGGAGCATTTATTGGTTTTGCTCTCTGTGCATAAACTTGCCTGCATGGTCTTGAGCTGGCTGGGTCACTGGTTTCTGCTTAAGAGTCTACTAAAGTGAGACTAACTTTTTGTTTCCCATGATAACTTGTATTTTGAAAATGGCATTCAACAACGTTGGCTTTTTTGTCTTTTTTTAAGGAAAGCAATTGT
Source organism: Dryoscopus gambensis (assembly GCA_013389985.1). NCBI lineage: Eukaryota > Metazoa > Chordata > Aves > Passeriformes > Malaconotidae > Dryoscopus > Dryoscopus gambensis. The sequence goes on along the minus strand of WEIT01006339.1, from coordinate 109,580 downwards.
TCATTTGAAAATATGACACTAACAAAATATTTTGCATTGCAAGAACAGCTAAAAATGCATCTTACAAACAGTACAGCACTTGACCATATCTCTTGGCAGATGCATGTTAACTCCACCTTAAAGAAGAGATCTAATCACTTGGAACTTGCTAGCAGTGTATCTTGTGAATAACACCAGGGCTTTGTACATTTATAAACACTATAAAATTAGTTTTAATTTAAAATTAAAAAAGGCCTGTAGAACATATTCTGGAACATAGCAAAGAGCTGTGTACAGTGCTCTGGTGGTCTGCTTCAAAAATATGCAGCATCAATGGATCATTACTTGGTTTTCATTCTCACCTGCCTCTGACTTGTCCCACTATACATTTCTGAAACTGTTCTGATCCCTTTCCACAACATATTTATAGCACACACACAAACAAAATCTGTAGTTTTGCAAGACAAATACGTGAGCGTTAACTTATCTCGCCTAAGCAATTCAAGTAGAACATTAACTGCCCTGCTAAAATAAAAAGCTTTGTAGCTTCCAATAATTAGCCATCATTATATGCATAAAGATGTTTTCATTCTTTCTTCTACCAGCTCCTAGAGTTATATCTGAACTCTCCTTTTTTGTAAAAATCAAAAAAGTTTTCCTCTTTTACATCTGTTAATCAGGTTGAAATACCAGTATTTTCTAAATAACCAACAATCTTTACAGTTCCCAAGAGGTTTTTTGAGTCCCCAGCTTGCCTCACAAGCTCAGGATGTGTAGATTTGCAGACTCTGTTATCCCTTAATATTCATATCCATAGAAAAGAGTGACAGGCTTGGGGATAGACCCAGAGAATTATTCCAGACTCTTCAACTCAGATTTCATTTTGTTTCTTGATAGTCAGCACCTGGCTATAATTCATTTTGAAAAGTTTAAACAGAACCTTCTATTTTTTGCTGACTTTGGAGCAAGGGCATTTGTCTATCCCTCATTATTCTTTATGTCACTTGCAAGAAACACCATACCTTTTCCTTTTGGAATAGATTCCCTAAATAGAGGTCCAATGCTGCAACCCTTGTCCCCGTTAAGGTTTTGCTAATGACCTTACACCCCTCAGAACAAAGATTATTAAACTGGGCCAGATGCTTGCTAGATGAAGAGAAGTTGAAAAGCGTCACTAAAACAGGTTTCTCCTTTGACCCTCCAGCAGAGTTTAAGGCATCAGCTTTCAGTGGCACTGCCTTAAGAGAAGCAGGGGGAGTTTAATGATGAGTATTTTCCAAAATCCCACCTGAGCATTTGTTGGTGTTGGGTGGAACCATCAGCCAAGTGCTTCCTAGCACAGTTTGAAAGGTTATTGAGTCCTTTAGCTGTCCTGTAGATACAAGCTCTGGGCTTGGTGATATTGGTAGGCCTTTACCTACTTGCATTGCAAGAGAATAGGAATGCACTTGGTCTGAGGATTAACTTCTGGCCAAAGAGTGAGAACTTGTTAATATATTCCAAGATTATCTCAAGTCCTTTTTTTTCTTCCCCTTCTTGGTTTCATGTAATATCATCCTCTTCACCCCTCAGGATTAAAGCTAACTGGATGTGAGGACAAGCATGTACCATTGTAGCAGAACCTCTCCCAAACAAAACAGAAATATTTCCTACGTAGAACCTTCCCTTGCTGAGCCCCACCTTTGGTAACCATGGAAAGAAATTTGGAGCGAAGAGTACCCAAATCAAGGCTTGGAGATTTCATAAGAAAAGGAATGAAGAAAGAAAAACTACATTAAAAAATATTGGGAAGTAAAAAGGTACAGGGGATTGGCCATGGATATGTCTGAGGAATCTATGTAATATCCAGTACAATATAGTACTGGAGAAGGGCAATGTTATTCTTAAATCTCCAAAACCTGACAAAACATATAAAAGACAGGATTGAGTTCACAATTACTCCCAAGTGTAATACTATTAAGTTCTTCCAGAAGGGACTTCACTGTAATAAAAAATCAGTTTGTTTCTCCATTTTACAAGTCTCTCAGACCTCATATGTTCAATCTGCCTTTGACACCATCACTGAGTTTTCTTATTTCTGGATAACCACATTCTCTCACTGATACAGGAATATTGTACACATGAACCCGACACACATAGAACTGTTTCCTATCTGTTAAGTGCTGCAGTGCCAGAATATAACCCAGGATGTCACTGCAATGCACGGTGCCCTCTTAAAGGAAAAATACTCAAGAGATACATGGGTTAAGGACTCCGTAGAATGAGGGAACTAGCTGTTACCAGAGATTGGTTATTCAGTACATCAACAAAAGTGGAGATTAATTCCTTCAGCTGAAAGTCAAGATAACGCAACTCGTGTAAGTAGTACTGGTAGGAAAGGAGGAGGTTAGGAGAAAAAGGAGTTTTCACTAAAGCCTGAGGTTTTTTGCTGAAACACTGGGGGATTTTTGGCAAGTTAATACTGCCCCTATTTTCAAAGCGGCCTTTAATTTAAGACATCCAGCTTTCTGGGTGTCCAGCTGCAGAAAGGGGCAGGCTGGCTACTGAGCATCAGTCTGAGTAGTTGGGATGCGCAGGTGGTGCTGGGGAATCAATGTCAGGCCTTCTAGGAAACACAACATCAGTCGAAAGCGCTGACCTCCAGTGCTCCACGCCGTATCCTTCTGCGAGGATACCAAATGGCAGAGCCGGGTGTAATTATACTGCTGCTTGTAAAGCACAGCGGATGGAATGTGCTACATCAGCACTCGCTGCCTTTATTACTGAGGGGGAAGAAAGTCTCACAAGGAAAGGAGTGAATGAAATTCTGAGTGCTGTGTTACTCTGGTTAACTTCTGGGAATCTAATTATTTGAGAAGAGGTGTGCTTAGGAATCATTCTATGTGGGTGTAAAAAATCGCTAAAGAACACCCTGCCTCCCCTCCTCTGTACCTTACCCTTAGAAAGAGAAGGCAGGTAAGGGTACATTTAACATTCACAGTCTTTTATACTACTAAGTGAAATCAGAACAAAATATGGTAATTAATCCATTGTGCATTCAAGGATTCAGGTTTGAGCAGCAGATGGGAAAAGTTGTGGATCATAACCCCATGCAATATTTGACAGAATATCAGTCAAATATAGTTCACACATCTTCATGTTTCTGTCAGTCCCTCTCATCTAAAGTTAATTTAAAGTGACAAGAACTACATTAACACTTTTCAAAGGGTAATGCAAACTTTAGAATATTCGCCTCAAATCAATACCCATGCAGACTCCTAAATGGTCAAACTGGCAAGTTCCTAAAGGTGATTTCATTTTGCCTTTTATGCTAAATTTGTAATCTCTTTCTAGGGTTTATGCATTAACCTTTAAACAAATTGGTTTAAAAGTGTGGCAGAGAAGGTGGCACCTGTTTATTCTGCATGATACTGTCATAGACACACATGTAAAAAAGAGAGTCATGGCAAAATGGGCAAATCTAGTTGTGCAAAGTAATAGTTTGGATCTGAGCTTTATTTTTGAACAACTCCTTATGCAAGTGGTGTACTTTGATGCCCTGCTTGCGAGTGGGGCACCTACTTTCATTTCACTGTTGCAATAAAAGAAAGTCCAAAGCAGAGACCTCACACAGGCTCCCACAGAAAGTTTGATCTGGTGGCCCTGGTGCTCACAGCAAACTGCAGCTTTCCTGAAAGCTATTATTTGATAGAAACAGTAATTTCTTCCCTTTCTTTTCAGCCAAAACAGCCTTTGTGAGCACATGCACATGCACATCTGCAAATGTATGCTCACGTATTTTTGTGTCTGACTTGGGTGTGGGAGCACAGCAAAGTCCAAATCCTCTGATCTAATGCTATTGCTGTGCTGGTTGCTTGTGCTTCTGCTCTTTGTGTTCACATTACCAAATAAGAGATCACACCCTGCAAGGCTCCACAGAGCTCATCTCCAGGGAAGGAGAAAGTACTTCTTGGCATTCGGACTGCACACAACTCCAATATCGTCCCCCTTTCCCCCCCGGCCCTGTTACAAATGATTTAAGGCAGGCTGTGAATGAGAAACATAAGGTAAACACTATTTAGCCTTTATTGCCTTCCGTCCCAAGCGTAACTTGGCCTTGCCTCTGGAGAGGTGCCCAGCTCAGCCCTTCTGGAGACACAGTCACTGGCTAGGATGTGTGTGTGTCTTCTGGAGAAGGTACAAAAGAGAAAGGATCCCGCTGGTCAAAGGTCTCCAGTTTCTGGAGTTTGCTGGAGCTGAGTCACATGTGGTGCAGAAGGAGGTACAAAGCCCACCAGCAGCGGGTGGGGTGGGGAAGGGTGGGGAGAACATCCAGTCCCTTCTCATTCTCCTCCTTTTTTTCCATAAAGCAAACCCTAAGATAATAATTTCCCTGGCAAAACTGACTCCACCCTACCTCATATCCCTTGCACAGGTTGTGCTCCAAAAGGGGTGATGAGGCAGAACAGCAGGCTAACCAAGGCTATTCATCACCTGCATGGGGGCCTAAGATATTATAAAATGGACAAATGGATCAAACTTAAACATGTGCCTGGCTCATTTCTGCAGCTGGGTGAAAATGCAACAGGAAAAATAGCTAACCAAAGGGTCCTCAAAGAAAATGGTTAAAATAGGTCAGACACTTTTCCTCATCATTGCACACTTGAGAGAACTTTGCCAAGCTGTAGCAAGAACTTCAGTTCTCAGGTAGACTGTGGGTGATAACTGGCTAAGATGCTCAACTTGAAGGACTTAGTTTACTTGTTCCAGGTACATAAATCCCCACCAACAGCCCACTGCTTCCAGCATCTTCCAAAGGAGTGAACTGGATCCTCTTGATGCCTCAGCCTGGAACAATCCTGAAAATGCTTCAGTGTGGGGACTTTTCTCTGTGCAGTAATTCAACCAGTAGAATAAAAACCCCTTTTCCTCTACTTCTTTACAAAAAGCTTGACTGGGAAAAAGATTCTTTTCTTTCATAGCCCTGACCTATGAGTATTTTTAGGTTCACATGAGAGGATTGAGTGCCAGCTGGTCCCACCCAGTGTAACTAGGGAACCTTGGTTTTTTGTGTGTCTAGTCATATACACTGAGGTGATACTACACAGTTGCTTTTTTGAGCATAGCATTATGTTTATGCAAATATCTATATTTAAAATAGAATAAATATTGAAACCCACAAAGGCAGAACCTGACACGTCCCCCACCCATGTCCTCCTGTACTTCCTTACTGCTCATAAACCCAAAGTGGGTTCTGCTAAACAGAGGAAGAAATGAACAAGTGGAATCAGGCCACACGTGCTCTTTATGGTTGGACTCAATGATCTTAAAGGGCTTTTCCAACCTAAATGATTCTGTGATTCATAGACCACTTGCCTGCAGCACAAGGTAGCACCAGCTGCCAGGTGCCCAGGACAGAGGACCTCCAAGGTGCAGGAACCTTGAGCTCCTATTGCCCTTGGTGGGGTTTCCAGATGAAGCGCAGACACACAAACCAGGTTTACCCTCTTAGTTTTTACCCACATGTGCTCTGGCAGAGGCTGCTTGCTCCTCTGGGCTGGCCAAGGGCTGTCTGCCACTCACAGGCTTTGGAAAAACTGCTGTGTGCTGGCAGCTGCTCCCCAGGAGACTGGGAGGATGGCCAGGAATAAAAGGAATCTCCTGCAAGAATCCAGGAACCAGCCTACACCTGAAACCTCAGGAAGACTCAGGAAAAGATCCCTGGTCCTGCTGCCAGAGTTAAACCAGGCAAACAAAGGACTGACTATTCAATATTGGGGTTCATGGGGAGCTTCTCTTCTGCCTCCTTCTTCTGCACCCCCTCTTTGTGCCCTGACCTTCATGATACCATTTGATCACTGAGGCCAACACTGGCAATCAGACATTGGGAGTTACAAATCTGTCCTCATCCTTCTCATCTTTTTCCTGCAGGCAAGAATTTAGTGAGGGACATGTTAGAAATGAGGAGCACATCCCAATTTGGGGGTTAAACACCTCTTTTCCTTGCAGTCAGGAATTTCTGCTATTTTTCTATGCTATTCTTTACATCAGAACTATAGGGATCTATAAAGCAAAAGCAAAATTATCCTTCTTTTCCCCTCTGTAGGGGAATTATTTGTATTTTCTGCAGGACACTGCCTCCTTTTGAGGTATGCACTGAAAACAGTAATACAAAATGCTATGGAAAACTGTGCTCGCATTTTTTCTGCAGTCAAATCTTTCCCAAGATACATGAAATCAGTAAAAATCTATGCCTTCTCCCTGCCCTACATTTTCTGTGCAATTTCTGAAACTTTTAATGCCTGCTAAGAGAACCACACTGCAGGAGGAAAGCACATCATCCCGGGAAGACTGGTATTGCCAGCAGGGCTGGCAGGAGAGCTGCAGAGCCATCCGAGTAGGTCACCCCCTGGAGCGAGAGCCATGAGCTCCTCCAGCCTCCAGGGCTGCCCAGGAATGGAGCTGGCACACTTCCTCCTCTCAAGCAGACCACGGCAGCAATTAATTGCATAGTAATGTAAGGATGCAATTAGAGCCTGGCCAAACACAACTTACCCCCTCTCGGGGCCTCCAAACTTGGAACATTTTCATTCAGCGGCTCACCCAGCCACGCTGGTGAGAGTTGATCTCGGAGGAGTATCTGACACCTTTGTCAGCACCACCTTGCTGCCATCCTCTTCCTCAGTGGGTTAGAGGAGTTGGGTGCTGATGCTCTGAGCAGGCACTTGGATATCTTCCCACTTTGTTTCGCCAGTGTGCTTGCTCGGGGTTGTTTTCCTGACAACCCAGCAATTTTGATCTTTCTTCCAGGAGGCCTTTTAGTCAGTGTAACTCCCTGAGTTTATCATTCAACATGTGATATTTCAATTATGCCACTTATAAAGAGTGCAAACTACTTACATATAATTTGTTTGTTTGTTCTGCCTGTGCTCTCTCCTTGTTTTTATCCTCAATCAGTGAACTACCCAGACCAGGGCAGTTGCCTGTGGTTGTTTGGAAATCAGTCGAGCACATAAAGTCTTATGATTCTGGGTCCATCATCTCCCCTTCCCCCCACCTCACCACAAATGGACTCTATTACTAATCATAACTCACAGCCAACATCTCTTTGGTTTTAGAGAGGAAGAGATTTTCAGCCTCGGGCAAAAGACATCCAGTCTGATCATGAGAGATGCTGAAAGCTACGGGGGTTGCTGGCTCATAGTATCACTGAGGATATAGTCCTTGGGGAACAACTTCCCTGCTCATCTAAGTTTTCTTTCATCCAAAATTCAGGCCTGCCCTGTCCCAGTTAGCTGAGTAAAATCTTTACAAGAAAAGAATGGATTTGGGTGCCTCTGGTGGTTTATTTTTGGGTGTTGAGCACAGTGGAGGGACCTGCTTTGCAGAGATGGCTGAGCAACTTACTTTTTGAAAATGAAATCTCCTTACACATCCCAAGCAGAGCATCCTGAAGTGCAGGAATCTGAAAAGTCAGGGCACTTTTGAGAATGGCTTGAAAACTGCTCAGAATGAAAAATAATGTGAAAATTTTGAACTTCTCATCAGATATGGAATTAGGTTTCACCTTCTATGCTACAAAAAACCCTTTCTTTTCATGTCTTATAGCACTTAAAAATATTGAAAAATGACAGCAAACATTAGAAAGCAAAGTCTTACTTTGGCTGAGGCAGAGGTCTGCCACCTGTACTTTGCTACCCTGTCCACTGCTTCCCTTTAAAGCTGGATGAGGAAGCTCTCCCAGCACTCCAAATCCATGTGTTTGTGTACTGTTTGCACCTCTATTTATATTCTCTTAATTACTTTGTATCCCATACAGCCTTAAAAACTTCTCTTTTAGTAACAAAGCTTTCCAGCTCACTTTTGTCTTTCTTTTAAAAATAAACAACTTAAAAGAAGGCAAGATCAGAGGATTAAGTAAATTAATGAGAAAGATACTTAAAAGGCTTTCAAAGTCTCCTTCTTGCAACACTGGTATGTAGATTTCTTAAATAAGTGATCATGAGTTCGCAACTCAAATTAGCACCACCATACATGTTAGGGAGGTCTGGCTCAGGAGGTATAAAATTTGGACCCACCTCCGTAAAACAGGCAAACCATGTTTGGTTTCATTTTCTTTTTTCCTTTCACCGTGTTTTCTCCTCAGTAGCTGGTGATGGCATTTCTATTTTCTGATTCAGTGTGGCAGGCATGCTTTGGGTTATTCAGAGAGAGGGAAGTTATGTATCTTTATGCACGAGTTGTAGACAGCACAGGACAACATTCCGCTCAGCTGTTGGGAAAGGTGGGAAGAGCTCGGTCTCCGCAGCAGCTGGCAGGTGCCCGCGTGTTGCTCTGCAGGCACTGAGGGATGGGGAGATGGGCAGGGGATGCTAAAGCTAGAAAGAAACAGAAAACACAGATAGACACAACTGAGGCCAAGCTTTGAAAGGCAAACCGTAAAGGCTACAGACGGGTGTCTCAGCCAGGAGGCACGGAAAAGTATGAAAGGAAGAAGCAATTAGGAGTATTTGTCATAAGAAGCATTAGGGAAGAGAACAACTTTGACAACTTAACCTGTGGCATGCAGGCAACTTGCAGCTTGCTGTCACTGAAGCTGAGGTGCAAGAGGCATCATTTTACAAAAACGCCAACTTTCTCCTAGTTCAGTCAAGGCCACATTTAAGTTACTGTAGAATACAGAACCTCTGCACTCTGCAGTGCAGCACCTCCTCTCTTTCACGCTTAATTTCTGTTGGGTGAAAATACTCCAGGTTCTCATCTTGAGGATGAGAGACTGAGCACAAAGCACACTGCCCTCCACATGCCACAGCCACAGGAGAGCAGTGGGACCAAGGAGTCTGAATTGCAATTCTACCTCGGACACAGATAGATATAAATCCAAATATGAACATAAAAATTGTTCTTCTCTCAACAGATTAAGTCAAACTCTAAGGCTGGATGAGAGGTAAGAGTATTCAATATTCTTTCCCCTGATTAGCAAAGGAATCTGTGCCTCTCATCAGTGGCATCCAGACCTCCTCCGCTTCCCCCTGCAGATTAACCCTGCTGGTCATCCCTGTTCTCCTTGGCAGGAGACTGTCAGGGCATTTCCCCAGTCTAATTTTGGGAATCTTGCCCATGTGTCCTTGCTGCCTTGAGAAGACACCTCAGCTCACTAACCTTCCAGCTGCATTTCCTGGGATAAGGACTAAAGTTGTGTGGGACAAGTCTGGGCCTGGGTGGTGGGCCCAGCCTCCCTTTGTGTCTATTAGCAGAGCTATGCAGGCCCCCAGCATCTCCCCTGATTTTGGCTGTGTGAATCCTGCACTCCTGAAAAGTCAGTGCAAAAAAACCTAATTCCTCAAGTTGGTGTCTTAAAGAAGTTTGGAGTAACACCCCTGTTTTGGCCAATGGAAACACCTGAGGCCACAAGAGATGGTCCCACCTCCCAAAGCCCTCAGGACAAGGAGGCCCAACAACTGGAGAAAATAATTCTAACAAAATAATTAGTATCATTTAGAAATTCAGTTATCTAAGATTTGTTAGAAGGGTTTAGTCTCAGTTAAAAAAAAAAACAAACTCCCCAAAATATTGTTGAAAAGGTATAAAATAAGATTAATAGTGAAGCAAGTGTGTGTGTGTGGGTATGTGTGTATAAGCATGCTAGAGAATTCTTTTATCTCATTGAAAGACATTTGATACTTATTAAAAAGATTATTGCTTTAAGGCATATTTTGATTTTCTGCCTAAGACTGTGGAGAGTCTTGCTACTGAGATAATAACAAAGAAACCTTAAACATGAAAAAAAATAGCCACATGAAAGATAATATGTTCCTTATTAGTAGTGGTATCATTTTCGGTGGGATTGCTTCTCTCCAAATATAACAGAAGTTTAAAAGGAAAAGCCCGTTTCCAGTAAAGAGAGACACCACACAGTAGTTTTGAACTTTTTTTTTGTGTTCAAAACTGCTCGTGTGTGATACTTCATTAAGCAATTATCATGACTATTTACTTCAAAAATTTATTTACAGTTTCAAGATCTGTGCTAAGGAGAATACAGTCAACCGTGTTGCATGTATCAAGACAGAGAGAGTTAGACAACTGTATTAGACATGCCCCAACAAAGCTTTTAAAACTACATCTTTTTTCTGCTCTTAGATGAAAGCATTTTGGGAAGTCTAAAAGCAATCATGTGCGATTTTAGAATGACTGAAACCTTTCAGAAACTTGAATATGTATTGAATGTATTTTTTACATATATTTTTTTTTTTAAATGTGTGTTTTTACTTTGGTGTCTCTAGTCTCTCTTTACAGCACCTTTCTGCCCTCAGACCTTGCAGAAAGCTGGAGAGTTGAGCCCAGCGTGGTAGAAGAATATTTCCGTCAATGAGATGACACAGCTGCAAATATAAGCTCCTTGTAGCTGCAAAACTGTTAGTTTAGAGGAGTAATTTAATTTTTATTGAAGTTAATTAAAGTTCATTTGAATTGATCTAGGTGCAGAAGATGATAATGTTCTTCATGGGAAAAGAAAACAATTATGGCACATAAAGCTAAATAAACAGCATGGAAGCAAAAGACAGTCCCAAATTTACAGACCCTTCCTAGTTTACAATGTGCTGAAATTTAAATACGACATTAATAACCTCCTGAGCAGAGAGGTATTTGAAATACATGCCTGATTAGTGAAATGGCACATAAAATTGATTTTTCTGTGAAGATGTGCAAATGTTTTATTTACTCAGGAACATTTACACATTAAGATTTAGACAGATATTTTCTGTGTTTTGACCTACTCTTATTTCAACAACATCCATCTCTAGAATAACTGTGCTGCCTGCATGAACATATATATACTCATTTGTATGAACATCGAGGAGCACATTGTGTGGAACACATTTAGAAGAAGAAAAATACACAAATAAATAAATAAACATGTGAATTTTTTTTCCTCACAGAACAGAAAGGTTAAGGGATCACTGAGTGAGGCAAGAAGTGCTTTGGCATTACAGGAAAACTGCAGATCAAGAGAATATTATTTTTAACAGCAAAATAAAACCTCTTTTACATTCAGTACTTTCTTTGTTTCATTCAGGACAGTAGGCATTAGAAAAGGGACACAGCCCCAGGAATGTAGCAAGCCAAACCCTATTAAACATGCATGGGGAAGATTTCCAGCCTGCTGTGCAGGGAGTTACATGCCCAGGCTCTGTTAACAACAGTAATTGTGCATATAATTTCCTGTGCGTTGGTCTGAAAATTCACCCGACAGACTTTAGCTCCATGTCAAGTAACCCAGCAGCCATTTATTACAGTCTGAGGGTGGAAACCAGAACTTTGAAACTGCAGAATGGCAGCCTTTGCTCCCCTCCCTTTCCCACACTTTTTCCAGTCTCCATCAACTGAAGGGAAGGTCCAAGGACCAGGTCCTCAGACAAAGCAGGAGTGCATCTCCAAAGGATGTCACATATTCTGTGTGGTGATGGCTCCCTGTCCCTGGTCTGGGCTCATGCTGGTCTCATGATGGTCCTTGTTGGGGTCAGCAGATGTCTCATTGTGCGCAGACCTCTTTGGACCAGGGTTTCACCTCTGGAAACCTTGCAGAAGCCTGTGCCTGGAGGGGGTAGTGCAGGTGTGGGTGGTCCAAGGAGGAAAGGCACAGCTGCAGTGTGGTGCAGAGTTAATACCCACAGGGGCCCAGAAAGTGGGAGAGTTGGCAGCTCCCACAGGGCAGGAACAAATAAACTCGCCTAAAGAGACGGACTGAAGGTGCTTCAATACTGGGTTTGAATAGGGCTATTAAATCATGAGTGGCTGACCCCAGAGAAGGGGCTGGTGCTGAGGTCCTCACAGGGCTTCTGGATAGGGAAATTGCTAAGAAAAGTTACCAGGACAAAAGGTACAAGTGAAGCTCTGAGAGGAAAAGTTTGCACTATGAAACCTAGCCGACAGTGCCCCGATACCAGGCACTACTGTGAGACATGCCAAGCACCCACAGCTGCCCTGAAAGCTCAGAGTTTTATGGGATCAGACCAAAGAACAACTGAGATAAAAACTGTCTGTCCTGGAAAAGCAGTAAAATGCCAAGCTGCCTTCCCTGGCAGAGAAGCAATTAAAAGTTTGGCTCTATCTGCTCGCAGAAGAGTGAAAGCAGAAAGTAAAATGGAAGCTACATCTGAGGACACTGCAGAATCAGGGCAAGCCATGAAGGTAATTTGTAGAAGACCACTGGGCTCCAGAAGATCTTACAGTGAATTATGTTGAATAAGATCACTCCCCATCTGGTCCTCTGCACTTGGATACTAATTAAAAAAGTATACAAACTAATCATCCACAAAAGTATGTACACACTCAAGCATCCAAACCACCATCCTGACTATGAAACAAGAATCCCACCTTCTCCACCACGCTCCTCACCAAACTACCCCCTCAGCCCTCAGCACAGGAGGAAAGGACAAGAGGAAAAAGCAGAACAAAACCAAGATGTTCTTGGCACAGTGTGCCCACAAGGTTAGGCAGTGATGCACTAATGAATAAGGTTCTCCAGGGAACAATCCCACATCAGTAGGTGGAATGGCTAATCTAACAGTTTTCTTCCATATCTAAATTCTATAAAGGTGTAACTTGCAGCAGGGAGCATGTGATCACTCTTTGAATGAGCAGTGGGAGGGGAAAGGATATGTTTAATGGCCAGAATTAGTTTCCTTACACTGGTTTCCTGAGCCATTGTGCAGAATATGCAGCCTAAGAGTAGTGTGAGACTTTTTTTTTTTGATTTTGAAACGGGTACACATCAAATACACCCATCCCCCAGACACAAGAAAATTCTCGCCACATGCTTCTGTCCTCCAGACTTACACAGCATTTTATTGTATGGAGCACATCAAAAGGGTTTGGTTCCCTTGTAAAAGTTTTACAGGAAAATCATTGAAGAGCAGTGTAACTTTTCTTTTTTTTTTTTTTTTTCAAATTCAAAACTAGAACCAATATTCTGGATTCCCACACTTTGGTGTGGACTCAGAGAAAGCTGTGCTTTTCTGTACTGTAGAGCAGAAATACAGACCCTGTATAATTAGAATTGCAGTCATGGCCTGTGGGATCTAGTGATTTGGACATATTTTATTTAACCAGCTTAGTAAAAGGTAATATTCAGCAGCTGTGATCTATAGCAGAATTACAATTTTCAGGGTCAAGGAGGGATTTTGATATTAGGAGGTTGGGCAGAATTGCTGTAAAATCTCATGAGCTGTCGTTAAAAATAAATGAGAAAATAGGTTATCCAAGAGTCATTGTAAGGGAAAAATCAATAGGCAGTGTCTATTCACTTGGGCTATCAAAATCCTTGAAATTTGAACAAAAGTTTCACGTTTAGTGTGCTGTAGGTTTTGAAATGTAAGTGGTGAATGCTCTGTGGGTACAAATTCATTGTGCTGTGCATTCAAACAAGGAGAAACCCTTCTGAAGTTCTGGAGTTCTCTATTAAGATAGTACAGCTCCTTCGTCACCGAGTCAGACACGTAAAACAGTTGCCAGCAAAACTTCAGAAGCAATTTTAGCTAACTGGTGACAAACTCTCTCTTGAAAATACCACATTTCTTTATCTCACCTTGCTCCTCTGGGGTTCCCTCCCACGTCAGGCTCCCAGCGGATGCAGGGAGGGGCTGCAGCCCTGGAGCCCGGGCAATTTTGTGTGAGCGCACGCGCCTGGTGCGGAACTGCAACCGGCGGAGTTTGGGAGTGAGCATTATTGATAATTCGGAGCAGTACGCATAATTGATATGGAAAGGGAGTATCATCCTCATTCAGAAACAATTAATTTCCCCCTCCAACACAGCAGTTCAAAGAAGACTCAGCCTTTTAAATATGAATGACCAGAATTTCAAAATATGCAACTATTAGCTATACAATGTACACATGGAGGAGGATTTTTTTTTAATATTCTTGTGGCTACCAAATTTAAGTGTGACGTGGATGCAGATATGCAGGAGCCCAAGTCATGCATGGACTCCAATCAGTCAGAAGTGGGGAGGAGAAAATGAGAGGTTCACACTGCTCTTGGACTGTATTATTTTATTTGAGCCACAGCCTGATACAGCCCAAAAGTCCAGTTAATTCTTGGCTCAAGACAGACAACTGAGACTTTACAGAACACATAAGAATTAGCAGAAAACACTCATTGCAAATGGACATCCAAAAAGGAAACCTTTCCCCAAAGCTCAACAACGCTGAGGAATTCAACAGACTCTTCTGCAGCAGCCCGGTGAAGATTTGTACATTGTTAATTTGATTGCAGAAGGTGCATGTTAAATAGAAAAGAACTGAGTTTGTCACTGTCATCTGAATCCATTCAGTCAGTGCAACAAAGGTATATTTAACTAAAATATGAAACAGACTTGCTAACACCGCATTATTTTCTCAGGCTTACAAAGTTAAAAAAAAAATTAAACTGAATATAAATGACTTTGAGCATTTTTTATGACACCCACAGCCTAAGTGATCCAGATAATGTAATCTAACCATCATTAGAAACCATGAAATTACAATTCCTCCGGGATGGATATTTATCTCTCTGTTACATACAGAAAGGCGATTAATTAGTAGCTCTTTCAGTGTTTAACATTACTGTGTACGGAGGCTGATTAAAATCTAACTATAGAACAGCTATGATACCTAACACGCAATCTGGGGAAAGTTTAGCTGGGGCATGAAGGAGCACCTTAAAAAGAAAACTTAAAAAAACGTTCTCTTAGAAGTAGGTAGCTTCAAAGTCAAAACACAGGCTTCCTTCTAATTTCTATTACACACAGCAATCATGACAATTACTGAGATTTCAAAAACCTCAATATTCAAAACAACTAAACTCACGTCAAATATTTTTCCAAAGTAGTACAATTCACAGAATATCCTTTTGTTTTTGAGAAAAGTGTACAGAACACAGTCAGGAAGGGAATAATACTGTCTTGAGTGGCTTATTCTGAAATTTAAATGGGAGGGTTTGCCAGGGTGTGTCTGTGTATGTCCTGTATGGACAGGACAGTGTGCACACACTGTGTGGGCTAAATTCGTATTTCTGGTGTAATTTCACTGGCTCGTGTGGAATGCACCAAAGATGTGTCAATGTGTGTGTGCAGAGAGTTTCCTCCACGGGTGACAAGAGGACATGGATAATTTCACTTTGGGAGGAAGAAACAGAGGCAACTTTAGCAGGTTTGCTTCCCAGAGCAAACTTTTTATTCACAAACCTTTTGTGAATAAAAATACTGGAGGAATTTCACACAAGGGCAGCTGAAAAATCCCAATTCACTAGTTGTTCTTTTGAAAATACTTTCTTACTTTGGCATCACTGTACCTAGGTATGGGACCTAAGAGGTTTGGGCTGGTTGAGAAGAGGGAAGAAGCTTTAAAAGCAAATGTGAACAGCTCAGCAAAAACTCCAAGGTAACCCTGGTTATATTTAATTTTTTGAAACTATCAGCTGAGATCACAAGTCGGTATTGGACATAGGTTGTATTTTAGTGAGGACACATAGAAAGAAATTGGAAGTTCCTTTAAAATGTAGTGTAAGGAAAGGACACTTTACCACCCCCACAGCCCCCCAGTTCAGGTCCCAAAGAACTGAGCCACTGATTCCTAATCCTCTCCATTGCATCAAGTATTGTGTAGATGCTGCTCTCTTCTGGCTGCCTACACAAATTTTAATATGCAAAATGTTAATAAAAAGTGAAATAAAAGGCTGAGAACAATCAAAGATGGCCTCAAAGTGCTGAGGGCAATGGAGGTACCTCCAAGGCCTTGCTGGGGAGAGATGACCTATAACCAGTCACCTCATAATTCTGATCTAACACCACATGGGCCATGACCTCCTTCAAAACTTCCCTCCTCTCTTCCTGAAGACCTCACTCAGGATGACCCATGCTCATATGTGGAGGCAAGGGGAAGGCACACACATTTTCAGGAGAAAAATAAGATGGAGATGGGCAGCACTGTCTACTGCGGGCAAACCACGCAGGGCAAGGGGCACAGCTGTGAGGCTGTGGGGGTGTGCATTTGGCCATCTTGTACCTCATGACGACCTGAGTATCAACAGCTCAGTTTTGTATTCTTACAAAAACAAGGACAACTGAAACCCAGTGAGAAGGTAAAAAAAAAAAAACAACAAACCAAAAACTTCTAAGCTCTCAAGTGACCCTTGCATCAGGACAAGGATCTTTGAGCCTACCCAGCACAACCAAGCTGCCAAACCAAGTGCATCAGGGGTCACACCACCCCATCAGAGAGAGCAGAGTAGGAAGAAGATTCCTTTGAATAGGTTGGAGGTAGGAGATAAAAGGTCACCATGGCATCCCATTGCTCCACTGTGGGACACAACATTACTGGGGACCAAGATGACCTCAAGATGGTTGACTTCTTTTTACCCTCTAGTTCCACACTATAGACGTGTCCCTGCCAGGCACCTTGACCACCCTCTCTGCAGATTTCCTCAAGCAGATCTACTGGGTCAGTCCCATGGTTCAGAGGAGGTGCCACACCTTGTCCCATCCATCTCATGTGCCCATGTGGTAACATTAGGTAACCACTGTCTGCCTCAGAAAGAGCTGCTCTGAGGGCAGGTGACACTCATGGTAGTGTGAGTTCAGACTGTCCAACAGCACCCAAGTCACCAGTCCAAGCTGCAGGACAGCTCAGGCACGGCGTGCAAGCCAAAACATCTCATCCTAGAGACAGAGGAAATAACCAACACTGATCTAACCCCACACTAATTCATTGTCCTCTTTAAGGTTCTTAGAAGATAAAATTAATCTCCAACTCAAGTGATATCTAGCTATGTCCTATGTCCCTGGAGCCCTGCTGACCACGCAGCCACGTGGGCTGGGGCTGAAGCCTTATGAAGGTGACAAGTGCTGTCCATGTGACAGACCAGATGCTTTGGGTGGCTGAGGATGTGCGCTCTGCGCCATGTGTTTGTGTGGCACTGGTTTGCTCCTGCTGCGGGTAGGAAAGGAAGTGCAGTCCTCACAGCATCCGCAGGACTCGCAGGGATATCTGTTACAATTCATTAAGTAGTGCTCTAAGAAGTTACAATAATAACATTTCGACAGTTTCCAGAGGGAGTCTCAGAAACTACAGGAAAAGCTGACAAGTTTCAATCCATTTATCAAAGCACTCCAAGACAGATGAAACAGCAGAGCTGCTTAGTGAGGAATGTCTCTCTTTCTGGGTGTCCAGAGCATTTCAGTAAATAAAAAGCTCTTTAAAAATAAGTCAATACAATGGAATCCCTTTTGCCTTTTGCCAGCGCTTGTATTACACTTACACCCAAATGACCCTCCCACCTATAATACTGCAGCATTTACACACACATCAAATGGGTGCTTTTCACTTACATAATACATTTAATCCAGGGATTACAGAGCACATTATATATTACACATTACACCACCTCGTGAGGTAGGTTAGCAGTAATGAAGTTGTGGTGGGTAAACTGAGGCACAGGCCAGCTTTATTACTTGCCTGTGGTCCACAGGCAATCAGCAGAAAAGTCATTAAGACGCTGTTCAAACAGCAGACGCACATATGCACCTACTTGTACGGGTAAAATAGACTGATCCACGTGTTCTAAAGCAACTTCAGCTGCTCATCTGGAGACACTCAGGTCTTGATTTTCTGAGGGTAAGAGAACAAAAGGCAAATAGGAAAAGACAAAAAGAACAGAAAGCAAATATTTGCTGTTAGAAATATATTTTTTTTTGTACATCAAACTGCGTACACAAAACAAGAGGCATCCAAAACTGAAGGACACTTCAGATGCTGGTCTCCAATAATTTGATTTTCTGAGTAAAGATTTTTCTAGACCTGAAACAGGGGTTTTGTTAGGTTTTTGTTCAATAATGCTGGTTTATATTTAGCTTTTGTATTGCAGAGAAAAAAAAAAATCTTTGGTTAAGGTCTTTGAGCCAAGCATCTAGGATGAAATTTTCAAAAGCACTCAACAGTGGCTTTTGAAAATAGAATTAGGCTAGTTGCTGAGACAAGCTTTGAAAGCCACCCCCTACCTCCTTTAGCATTTTAACGGAGAGCTGCTTTCCTCGGTGAGGTACTGTTCCCTGTTTTAGTCTCCCCATCTCATGGCCTTCACCAGTATTGCTGAGGCAAGCTGGATTTAATGTCAGGAAAGCAGGCAGGACACAGGCAATGCGGGAGCCTGTGGTCATGACCTCCCCAGCAGGTCTGCTGCCCCAGAGTGGTGTAGCTGGACACAGGGATGCTCCCTGGGTGGCTCCCACTTTCCAGCCAGCCTTTGTTCTCTTTGTGGGAGCCCTGGCTAATAGAGGTGTACACCCTTCGCCTGATGGGTAGGTGAGGCTATAATTACCTCAGTAATAAGGTCTGATTCTTCCCTGCTCTTCACCTCCTCGGCTGGCCAGGAATACTTGTCTAAAGTGGGTGCAAAAAGCTACCAGATCAGAAAGATGACATTTTACATCAATGGAAATGACCAGGTGTAAGGAACAAAGGCCTACATAACAATGCTCTCAACTCTGTTGTCCTTTAATTAAGTAGTTCCTCCAGCAATGACACTAATGAGGCCTTGTTTCCTCAGGGTTGGATTCTCTAGTATCTAAATGGGATGTGAGCTTTTCCTGGGGAGAGAGGCATTTATAATTTCTCCCTCCCAGGTAGTGTCCAATTTGGGTGGATGTCATGCTGCAGTCTCTCTTGGTGAGGATGCCAGTGGGACATCTCTCCTCCTGGCTGCTCATTTTCCTGAAACCGAAAGAAATTTTTGAGAGCTCTGCTCTTCTATTACATTTGGCTGAATTTGGTCAAAGGCTCCAACCAGGGGATAGGAAGACAAATTCATCAAATAAGACAGAGCAAAGACATAAGCCTGTTTCTTCTAAGAAGAGAAGATTAAATATTATTTTTTATTTACAAGCAAGTTTTCTAGTGGTGTGGTAAACTCATAGAGTATTTTTTTGCTGCCTTGGAAGGCATGCCTGGCTGCAACTCCTGCATGTGGTATCAACAAAAGGAGTATGTACAGACAAATACATGCAGGCAGGACATGCAGCTCAGGCAACAGGCAATGTTACTTAGCTGGCTACAGAAGAGAACTGGAAAGTTCATTAAATCCACAGAAGCAGCAATCATGTTCACTGGGGACGGTGCTGACCGGACAAGGTCATGGGTCTGAATGGAGAAAGCAATTGAACAAAGAAGCAGCAGTAGAAGGTTTTCTTTGGGTTTGGTCCAGGAGAGCAGTCACAACATGGCAGCCAGCAGGATGCACACAACATAACGCTGGCAATGCAGGCTTGGCAGCCTGCTCCAGACCTCTCTGGCCACAGGACAGCAGGGACAGCCCCCTTCCTCTACAGAGTTTAATGGCTCAGAACCACTTAAGGCCCTTGAAAATGTTTCCACTTTCCAACACTGCTTTCTGGCAGGACAGACATCCAGTCAATGCCTTCACTTCACACGCTCCCGAACATCCCATCAGTGAACAGGCACTGGCCTCGTGAGAAACCTGACATTGGCTTGCAGAGTCCACATCCTTCATCAGTTATGCCACCACCAC
This sequence comes from Dryoscopus gambensis, assembly GCA_013389985.1. Classification (NCBI taxonomy): domain Eukaryota; kingdom Metazoa; phylum Chordata; class Aves; order Passeriformes; family Malaconotidae; genus Dryoscopus; species Dryoscopus gambensis. The sequence continues at coordinate 90,061 of WEIT01006339.1, read as the reverse complement.
CACCTGGTATCTCTTCTTGTGATAAAGCCAAAACACTGAGGGAACACCCAGGCTGCACTGCCATAACTGCAGGATAAATCCTTAGCAGTTCCCCAAAACACCACAGTGCCTGGGTGGTGGAGAGATACCAGCTGTGGGTGACACAACTCCTCACACTTAGCCTACCCCACAGAATAATCAACATTTATAGGTTATCTAAGGGTTTTTACCAAATTATTGTTGCCTGGGGAAAAGCAGACTATTCCCAAATCCAGTTGGGGATGCCTCTCCTACTGCAGACACCATTTTACTTATACTTGTGCACAACAATCTCCCAAGTAGGTTTTCCAGCCTGGAGAGGTAATCATGTCTGTACGTTAGTGGGAGACAGAGAGCTGCACAGAGCGAGGGCTCGGAGCTCCCTATCTCTGTGTCTGTC
>WEIT01006339.1:47143-87143 GCA_013389985.1 Dryoscopus gambensis | reverse complement strand
AGCCCAGCTGTTTAGCAGGGATGGATTTTGTACACAGCACCACGCGTGCATTTTTTAATTTGTCGTTTCTCCACAAAGGGTGGCAACATTAGGAACACTTTGCTCTTTGAGGTTTACATTTGTAAGCACTTGGATTCATTCACAGATGTGCTGTAAATACAACCAAACTAGTCCCCAGGAAGCCTGGACCTGGGGGTGTCAACCTACCTGTGGGTGGCTGGGGCTGTGCTCTCAGTCGAAGTCACTCAATCCCCACCAAAATGTGTGGATTTGGTGAACTCACCTGCACACTTCCCAGGCCAGAGGAATAGCGGTGAGAGAGGAGTAATAATGTGTTTTGAAGAGTGTAATGTCCACCTGAGCACTATTTTACATGTGGGGAGTACACGAGGATGCAAAGCAGGCATAGAAGAGTTATTAACAGGTTAGCATGAGAAACATAGCGATGGCGGGCTCATCAAAAGTGAAGATGAAGGCTTTGCGTGGCAGTCTCTCTCTCTCCTTCATTCCTATCTGAGTGGATGTATCTGATGTGACACTATGCCCTAGATTTATACTGGGATAAGGAAAACTAGCTTCCTTTCAGCTTTTTGCTGATTCCAGCAGGTGGCTAGATAGAGGGCAAAACCTAGTCATAGGTCACTGTTAAGATCAGTAGTCATGAATCAATTCCCATGATAGTTAAATTATTGAGGCAATGCGGAGAATGTCTAGGCAACAGACGGAGCTTAAGATTTCCTTCTTGACAGTTTTCTGCTTTACAAAATACGCATCTCCTAATTTGCCGAGCTGAGGATAAATATCTGCTAATGCTGCCAGGCTTCATCCTAATTTGTCTGAACTCAGCTCTGTGCCATCACTCGAAGCTAACAGCCAGAGCTCTGCTTACACAGCCCAAAGTGCTCAGTTTGAGTGCACGTTGTGCCTGAAGGCTGGAAGCTGAACACCCAAATCTTTCTGTGTCTGAGAGCCACGTGGTAAATGCCACACATCTGGCAAGGATGAAAGGAGAGGATGCCTGAGGAGGTGGCCGAGGGGTCCCGTGACCTTGTGACAGTGCAGGGCCATCAAGGTGAGGAGCTGAACATGTCTGTGCCGCACAGATCAACACCTCCTGAAACCTGGGCCTGGATTACCCAGGAACTTTTGTCCCAGCACCATCCTACAGCCACTGACAAGAGCTGGTAGAGAAACCCAGCACATAAAGCACTTCTGAACTTTGTTGTGAGCTGCATGTAACACTCAGACAGCAGAGCTGGCCCTACATGCTTCCATTTGTTTCAATGAGTAGCATTTTTCCTGTGGATCCTTTTAGTCTACATTTATCACCATTTTACTATGTCTTAGCTGTGGCATCAGTACCACATCCTTTTAACTGAGTTGTTTCCATGTAGAGAAAACAATGACACATTTAGGGCCAAAATCAGCTCCCCAAATCAGCTCCCAGGGACAGCACAGCAAGCTGGCAGAGTCCACAGGGATGCCAACCCCAAAAGTACTAAGGCACACATGAAAATTCAGTGCTCAGCTCCTGCCTAATGTGGGGGGAATTTAAAAGTCATCAGATTTTTGTTTCTTTGAACATCTTTCGGAAACATTATATGGCTTAAGTTCAATGGCTTAAAATTCCTCTCCATTTGCAATATTTGTAAGGGATTGCAAATAATGAATTTAAAAGTTATTATGAAAATATGAACTTTATCACATCACCGGTGATAGACCTTTGTTGGAGTTATAAGCTTAATTATAAGACAAATGACCTCAACCTATCTAAAGGAGAAGCACAGCCAACAGGAAAAGAGAAACAGCGCGTTTACACACAGGTAGATGAAACTATGATATATTATATCAGCTAAAAGCATATATAAATTAATTTTTACAGTTTCTGTTTAAAAAGGGGAATATCACATCAGAATTTAACACACTCAAAGTATTCCAACATGCAGTCTCAACACAGTCAGGCCAGTATTAAAAATCTAGATTATTGTTTAATGCACTATAATCACACATTTGTTGCCGAACCATTACTTAGGATCTCTTTTCAATCAGCAACAAATAGATAAGTATCTTTAAACATCTTCATTAAGGGCCTAGTGTGTAATGCTTATCAGTACATATATCAACACTGGAAGATTTAAAAGAGATTCAACAGATGGGCTGTAGCCACAACTACATTTTAGGTAAGTGATGCATTTTCATTATCTTGATGAAAGTGGAATTGCTTTGAATAAGCAGAAAAGAAAGCCTAATTTTAAACAAAAAATTGTTAAACTGAGTTTTGGATTCACATAATATATTAAACATCATCCTAAGGTTGCTCTCTTTCTAATACTAGCTACTGTTCTTAACCAGGTTACATCTGTTACGATAATGCAAGATCGGGAGTTAGTCACAGGAGACAGGTTCACTTCCTACATCATTTGGTCTCTGCTTTACTTATATTCTGTATCACAGAAGGTCAGGTACTGCTTGATATTTATACACCCTGCACAGCACAAGAAAAGTGCAAAGACCCCTCTTCCCTCACTAAACTCTGGCAACTTGCAGGCTAATTGCCTGTGGGTAAATTCAACACACATTAAGTCTTTTTACACCAGAACAAGCCCTCACTCCAACAAATATTAAGATCCTGAAAACACTCAGATAAAGACAAATATGTAAGAAAAAAATAGCCCCACATGCCATCAACTATGCCATCAATAATACAAAATATTTTACACCACTTGCACCTGAGTTGAAGAGTGGAAAAGAGAGGGAGACTCTGTCAGTGCAAGAGAATGATTCATGTGACCACTTTGTCTTAATTACTCAGAACAAGCAGTTTGTTGCTGTTTAGTGAAGAACAAAGATATCAGCGTCCCCTGACAGAAAAAAAAATAGCCATCATGGTGGTGAAGATGATGATGACTGCCAGAACAACGATCAAAATCCGGTTTTGGATGATCCTGGAAAAAAGCAGAAGAGACAAAAAGATCACAGTGAATAAAAGAAAATAAATCATAATAGCAGCATATATTTAAAAAATTATAAAATGAGGTGCATAAATAAATTGGAGAAAAGACATATGCCACAAATTCAGTACTCCCTCGACCATTCTGCGTAACCTGATTATTTTTCACTTCTCCCAATTTCCAGGGCCTCCAACCATTTCTTTATGTAGCTATTAAATCCAACTTTTGTATTCAAGAAAGAAGTAGACTTTTCTGAATTATGCACACATTTATATACATATCAGAAAAAATTAAATAAATTATGTTCCAATTTATTAACCTTCTAAGAACAAATGAAAAAAATAGTGTTCAGTCAATGCAATCCAAGCAGGGTGGTCTGTAATAGTAAATATCATTATATTTTTTAAAGCCATTGTGAAATCTTCATGGTGTTTTTAAAGTGAAAAGAAACAATTTATTAATTTTCAAGGGATTTTACTATTAAGGAACAAGATTTCAAGGAAACACATGTCAATGAGATACTCACTTGTACTAAAATACCAAGGGAAAAGTACAAAAGATAGTTTTGAAGAAAAGGATGATACAAAGAAGCAAGTGTCAAACTGTGAAGCTTATGTTGTAAAAGCATCTCCTGTCTCTGTAGCATACCTTTACTTATGGTAATAGGCAAATGTTACATTTCTATGTAGTGTGAAAAAAATGGAGATTAGTGAAAATAAAAAGATGCCACAAGTAGAAAGACCTAATATTTTTCAATCATTTGCTGGGAGAAATTCCTACTTCTAAAATCAGTCATCACATCACTTCAGATTTTTCCTAAAATTAATAGGTCAATTTAAATTACTAAATCAAGAAACAGTAGAATTTGAGGCATTTTACCTGAGGATTTTGGATTGTAAGAATTCAGCATTTGTTACTCCATTCTCAGAGAGAAGGAAGAATATTTTCACAGGCTCTTCACAAATAGGGACTTTTGCAAAACATACTTGTACGAGAAGCTTATCATCAGAATTGGAGAGGTATAGCAAAAAAAATCCCAACAACCAAATGCAACAAAAGCACCCCAAGTTACATATTTTTTCTCACACTTCTGCAAAACAAAATGAAAGAAAGTCTTCAAGAACCAAACAATGGTAAGAAGAGGTAAAACTGTGTTTTGTGAAACATCAAACCAAGTACAACTTGAAGACAGGGAGTGTAATGTGTTAAAATGAGCATATTTCACGCAGTGAAAGAGAGAAGAAACTCCAGAGAGCAGAGGGGAGTTTTCCTTGGTAAATGTTTTTCATTTGGATGCGGGTGGATATACATATAAATTATATTGGAAAGTGTAAAGAAAAATGCAGTTTTAACCAACTCCAGCTCTCTCCTTGCATACCCCCCACCTAAAGGAAAAGCAGTAAATGGATGGATGAAAACTGTCACATCAGACAGACACCCTCCCCTGTGACACTCTAAAAGGACTAGCTCTCTATCCTCCTGACAGGTTACAAAATGATCACATTTGCTGACACGTCTTCCGCAAAACTGCTTTAGTGTTTGTGTCCACTTTCCTAGCAGGAGATGAATGGGCTGCTTTGTCCTCATTTATCACTTAAAGCTGAACTAAGATCTGTCTCGTTTATTTTTCCCTTCCTCACTAGAAAGGCTCAACCACAGCATTAATTCTTTCGCGATGACAGCTAATTCAAACTTAACAGGCAATATTTACTCTGCCAAAAGGATGAGGAGGAGGGAGGGATGTTTCTCACTCTTTTTTACCCCTAAAAAAAAGTGTAGCAGGCTAACAAAATAAAGCTAATTAAGGGCTTTTGGTTCTTGTTGGTTTGCACTTCAATTTAACACCTGAACTTACAAGCTTCTCTTTTGTGGTGGGGTGTGACATTCTCTGCCAAACACCTGATAACAAACGATTTGCCCAGGCAAATGCACGAAAATCAGAATATATATTTACTCACTCACCCTCATCGCTCCTGAAAAGACACTCAGCAAAATAGAAACTCAGCAGTGAAATAGATTAAAAGCATGAAAACTCTTAAAACATTCAGCCTTAAGTAATACACAGTGCAGCTGGCTTGACAACCATTTTATTTGTGGGATGTGGGCCCCAAGGCATCCATAATGCTAATTTACAAAGGATTAACTGTGAGTGAAACTCGCTTAATCTAACACATAGTTAGGCAAAGGCATACATAACATACTGAGTGTTTAAATCAACTCCTCCTATCTCTGGCCCACTGAAAAAATTATTGCATCATCTGAGACACAAAACTAAAGAAAAATAAAAAAGAAGCATCAAATCCCCCAAATGCTTTATTTTTAATACCCTGTCAGTATACACCTGATCGCAAGATTATTTAATCAGTGTCCATGTCTCTAAAATCCTTTACAAAAAAACACTGAGTGAGGCATGCCACCACCTGTATCTACTAATTGAAGGTTCACTTACAGTGTGAATCTAGGAAATACATATCAAAGTTCAATTTCTAGGAATCTGAATTAGTCTGCACAGTGCAGCAAAAGAATATCATATTAAAAGGAACAAATTAATCATGAAATAGGATGGATGTTATCAACAGATTCCTACACTGAAGCATTATATACTTTTAATATTCAAGCCCACAGTTAAAGATTAATTTTATATCTTTAAAAAAAGAATAACATTGAGTTTTACTGTTTTCCTTTCAAGTGAGCAAGTAAAATTAAACTAACTGCATACTGCCCAAAGGATGGGCCTGGGAGGAGAATGACAGAGCTGTTTGGCAGCAGCAGGACAGTCCCGAGGAGGACTCGGTGCCTGTTGAAATCCGAGTCTGGGAGCTGCTGCTAAGACAGAGAACACAAGTTCTGGGTGTCAGCATATTTCAGATCTCAAAGTCAACAGGCAAGGATGACCCTTTAGAGTACAGAAAAAATGAAGAGGAAAGGGGGTTTTGAGTGATCCAAGACAGTCAAGCCAGCTCACAGTTGTAGAACAATGGTTGGCATTGGCAGGACCCATCTGTAGGGAAGCCTATAGTACTGTCACAGCCAGACACTGCCAGTGGGTATTGCTCTAGGCAAAGCATCAAGGAATTTAAGTGGGGGAGGGAGTGATAATACCAAAGGAGAAGAAAATGGGGCTTAACACTCGCTACAAAAAAATCCCAAAGGCTAAAATGCTCACAAGAAGCAGATGATAGTCTTTTATCTCTATTACACCTTAAATACAACAAAATCTGGTGAATGAGGAAGCCCAGATTTTTCTTTGAAAATGCAAAGCATGTTTACAGGGTAAATAATTTAGGAAAGAATATATACTTGAAAGAAGACACCCATTGAAACATCCATGGCTAAAATGCCTGAAGGCAAAAACTTGTGCATTTGCATGCTGCATTTTATTAAGTTAGCACACTGTAGCTTTAAAAGAATGCATGGCCAAATTAAGAGGAATGTGTGACTGAAACATCAAGGATTCCTCAAGTTTACATTATGAATCACAGTGCTGTTGATATGAGATGAATTAACCATTTAGTTGATGGAGCTTAGGCACTGAATTCACACCAAGTTCTGCTGGAGCTCTGCGCGGGAGCTCGTTAACAGCCAATGTCTACTGTTCCTTTCATACTCGAGGCTCTAGGAACACAAGGGCTCATTCTACTTTGAGTTAGAAGAGACGAAAAATCTGTGCTTTTAAACCAAGCTCCGTCTAGTTTATTATGGACAGCAGCCCGAAATATTTGGGTGCAAAACCACACAGAAACTGTAACTAAAGCAGATGCAAGGGTAATGGTAACTGACGCACTGGAAGAGCACTCTGGTCTAATAATGCAGAAAGCACATCCCTCTCCTCTGCTCCACCTTTCTAGATGCCTGACCCTTTATCCTGGCTTCTGGTCACAGTGCCTAATCTCTGACCAGTGCTGTGGGTGGACTGTGAAGGGTGCCTCCAGCCAGTGCCAAATTCATGACACCGTCCACTTTTGAGGATCACCTCCTTGGTGAACAGGGCAACCACCGTTCTGCAGAACAGGTCCCACATCTGCTACTGAACACTGATCTTTGTGGCAAATCTGTTTCCCTCACTCCTGTCCTGGCAGAAATTGTGCTGCATTTCCACATTTCAAACCCCCAAAGGATTCGCTCCTGTCTGCAGCTTCACACATACATACACACAATGGGTCTAACTCTGTTTGTGCCTTGTTTAGATCTGCTCCGTATAAACACAAAGCAGTTCCCGAGTAAGCTTTTGCAAACCTTACATTAAGGATGCCAACCGTGTTTAAACCTTTTTATAAAACTGCATTCATTAGCAGGGGAGTGCACGACATCTATATGGATTCAGCCTGATGTCTTGCACATGTCTTAGTGGCTGATTGACCAGCATTGAATAATGATGCCTTGCCATTAAGTACTGATGGTACAATAACAATTGTCATGAAAATTAGCAATCATGGTAACATGTTAACAAAATGCAGGATATAAACCAACCAGTCCAGACTCTGGCTACATAAAGAGTTTTGTGTCCTTAACTTCAAGACTACAAATGAAATACTGTAAAAATTTTCTTACAGAAGCTCAACTCTGACAGTGATACAAATAAAAAAACCCCAACCAAACAAATGGCTTGGGGGATCAGTTAGCACACATTCATTACAACACAGGGCTTTATTCTTAAAGGAAGCATCTTGAAAAATAGTGTCCTCAAGAACACAGACTGATTGATGATGGAGCACTGTCCAACAGTGTTTCACTGTAATATGTATTTATGATTTTACTAGAAGGATTCCTATCAGTTTACTGGACAGAAAGGCTCATTCTCTGTATACAAGATCACATTTCAAATGGTCACTTTGAATACTTGGCTATTGCACTTTTTGTGCCCTTTTACTTCTGATTGGCAGTTTTTCTAATATGAAAGAAAATAGGTGCGTGCAAATCAGTGGCAAGTGATTTTTAAGGGTACAATATTCATGTGTAAATCAGCAGATTCAAACAAACACAAAGTGTAGCTCTAGTCACATAAGCAAAAACTAATACCAGATGAAACTAAATGTGAATTTAAAGTAATATAGCTATACTCACATACCTTCTGGACAGACAGAATTATTACCATATATAAGGACATCCTTGTTACAATGAGTTTTCAAATGGAAGCACTAAACCCACACAGGGGAATAAAATGCTATGATTGGTAAAGGAAAGTCTTAGATACATAATGATAAATCCCAAGTTCAGGGTATCTGGGGGCTGCTCAATCATTCCCATCTTCAGGTTTAAGAACGCTTTTCTTAAATAAAAGTAACTGAAAAGAATGAGACAGGCTGTGGCAAAAACATAAAGACATGGCAACCTATTGTAGTAAAAAAGTAAGAGAACCCTGACTAGCAGAATTACAGCTGGCTGGAAGTATCTGACTTGAGACATTTTTCATCATTAATGACTGAAATGAGCAAACAGAAATACCAGTGAAAAAAATTTCTGCACAACTCGCATATGACTCCTTGGCCCTCTTCTAGCTGACCCTGGATAAAGTGAGGAATTTGGAAAACACTCAAGTTTTTTTCCTCTTCCCAACCACAAACCCTGAAAATAAGTCCAAGCCTTTATGTTCTTCAGCCAGAAGACCTAATTACATTGTAATTGACATTGTATACTTAGGGGTGAAAAGGCTTTGGGGGTGGTGCAGAGGCGATGGGACTCCCCATGGCTTACTGGGGACAAAAAGGCCACACTTCCTGACATCCACCTTCAGTCTGCAGACTGTTCCCAGCAGAAGCCACTTTCGTCTTCTCTGAATTCCTTCCCAAAGTGCCTCTTTGTAAAACCTTGGGAAAATCCATTAAAAATTGCTGAAAACTGAGCAGATAATGAAATGAAACCCTCAAAAACAGAGGGCTGGAGAATAAGAAAGGATGGCCTTTTTCTAGCTGATTTTCTAGCAGGGTTTATTGAAAGAGCCAGGCCATACAAGGTGCCTAAGATTTTTCTAGTGGGGCTGAGGAATTGTGCAGAGCTATGTCCTCTAGCTTTAAAGTTCAGTCTTAAGGACTGGGGCTGTCTACTTGTAATAACACGGATACCAATCTCTAGTTATAATATTACACTTAAACCACATCAATGTGTTTCCACCTGGGCCCTGAATGAAAGAATGAGTCATGTAATAACAGGTGCAGGGAAGTAGTCACACTATCCCACTTTAAACATCTAAATTATATCTAGCTAATCTCCCTCAGCTCCCTGTATATATAAACTCCAGTCCTGCTCTGAACTGCCCTCGCTTTCTCCTGGCCATATATGCACCCCAGGAGCACTGGCCAGCTAGGTTAGCTGCCTACAGCATAGGACTGAATATGCCTAAAAGCTTGAATATGAGGTCCAAGGAAGAAAGCTTACTAGCTCTGAAGGCAAAATCATATCGAAAAGCGTTAGCATATTGTAAAGTGTGTGTAATCTCTCATTACTCAGAAATATTGCAGAGATGAAAATCACCAGTGAAGCAGAAGATGCTAATCAATAATTAGCCAGTAAAGACCTTGATCCATCAGCTCCTTTTAATGGAACCTATGTTTGCACATTAATTTTTGACCAGAAGCAAATATACTTTTCCTTTGACAGTTTTTCTGGAAGAGCGAAAGATAGGAAAGATACCCTCTCTCGGCTGAATTCCTCCTGAAACACACAGGCCTTCCTTGACTCAGCTATGCTTTTACCTTGCTGTGTCATCTTCTGACAATCTGGCCATTAAGATTAAAATTTAGAATTATTTTCATTATATCTGATAGCTAAAATACTTATGGAGAGATTTAATTCATAATAGAAATCTTGCAACACATTCCAAATGAACAGCATTGGAGTATAGTGTTACTTGGTAGCCATCAGAGTTATCATGGCTTGCATGAGCCTTCTCTCAAGGAGCTGGCAGTCTCAGGAAGTAAAAATTGTACCCAGGTGATTAGTGGGGTTTGTGGAGAGTGAGAGGGGACTGACTGGCCTAGGAAGGAGAGAGATGTACCAGAACGATTGGAAATCAAACATGTGAGAACAGGGAAACCCTAAACGAGGACCTCATGGATATGGGGCAAAAGGTAAAAACACAAAAGGGAAGGGTGCTTAAAATCTTGCACTAGCTAGATTTTATTCACTGCTTATTGTTAAAACACATGGGAAGGTGTTTCTGAAGGATGAAAAGTATCCTTCTGCTGCTGAGAGACCCTGACATGGAACTTTTCTCTAAATGGTTTTGATGCAACTTCAGCTTTCTCCCATCTCCATGTCCACTCCTTCCACAGAGGGAATCAGTTAGGTTATGACCATCACCAGGAGGCACAGTGGGGCTTCTGGGGCCACGGAAACTCACCAACCAAAACGGGAGAGGGATTAACTCATTTCATGCAGAGCACAGGCAACACCAGATCCCTTTGGCAAGTCTAAATGACAATCATATGCACAGTGGCAACTGCAAGTGGAAGGAGTCAAGGTTGTCTTAATCTCCAACCAGCCTTTCTCAGGGTACTGAAGTATCAAGAAGAACAAATCACACATTTAGTCACCTGAGCATGACTAAGAACCATAGGCCTTAGCAAACATTATGAGAGCTTTAGCAAGAGCTCTGAGGGAGGGTGGATAGCCCAGCTGTCGGTGCAGTGGCATTCTTCAGCACATCGGGTACATGAAACCTGGCCCCAAACAGTTAATAGGGAAAAAAAAGCCCCAACCCCCTTGTCAGCACTCAAAGCAATTATTTCTCCAGCAGAAGAAATGTATGCAAGCTATAAAATGACAAGAACGTACATGATCTCATATTGGCTTTTATGATAAATATAGTTAAATTTACATTCTGTGCAATTTAAAGAAAACAAAAATGTCAAAGTCTGCATCTTATCAACTTCCATAATCATTAGAAACCACTAAAAGATATATCTTAAACAGATGAAAGGAAGTAACGTCTTTCACCCTGCCTCAGTTTAATTAATGACTAATCTACAGCTTTTAGGTGTGATAAACCTGGAGACTGGACACACACACTCTTCTTGCATTATTTTCTTCTTATTACACCATATTTGACTGGGCATCTTTCTGTATGGCAAGTTTCCTACAATTGTCTTAACAATGTTGACCTCTTTTGTAAAAACCTGAAGGCATCTGCAGCAATTGTTCCTGAAGATGTGCTATCCAAAATGTTACCATTTCATGGCACTTCTTGAATGATAGAATTTTTTTTGGTATATATTCATTTTTTTTCAAATGCTATAAAAGAAAGGAAAACAATCATGGCTAAGGCCATTTGTGAGATGGCATTAAAAGAGCCTACTCTGAGACAGATAAAAATAATGAGAATCTTTCTGTCAAGAAGGATTTAGAAAATATCACTAGCATTATTAAAATTTAATTTTTTACTGTGCTTTTTGGTTCCCCCTTTTCCAGTGATAATGAGCAGGACTGCACACCTCCACAATGCTAGTACTTGTTTTGAGCAATAAATTCAGCCTTCCAGTCTGAAGACATTTCAGACAACAATTTTGACTGCTATAGGCTTATTTTTCAACCTTTTCTGTGCTTTGAGTCTTCCTATAAAAACCAGTTCATAAGCTAATTTTCCACAAGGCCGGTGGAACAAATAAAAATCAATTTTTGCCCAACCGGTTCAGAGAAAACCTGGGAACAGTGAAGACAGAACAGTGAAAAATAAAAAGAATCGATGTATTCACAAATGGTTTACCTGATAGAGAACTATCAAATTAGTTGTCAGGAGATACTTGCCACTATGAAAGTATTTTCTTTTCAGCATGTTACAGTATTTCTATTAGGGGAGCAGAGAAGCCTCTACTTTGTCATGACCTCAGACACCTCAGTTTAACAACCACGTCAGGCCTCCAAATATTCGGTAAAACCACAGGGCACAAAGTCACAGTGCAAGAGCCCTTGCAGGTCTTGCAACCAGAGGGACCTGCAAGCCCAGCCGGCTTAGGGTGGGTGTAAGTCTTCATGATCTCCTGGAAGGCACAAAGATTCCTGTGTCAGTGAAGGCAGGGAGACTTTCATGACCTCAGGCCAACCTTGTCAAGAGGAATTTGGTCCATCAAGAGAGAAAAAAAATTGTAAAAAACAGCACTCAGACTTCCCTCCTCTGTTAAAACCCCAAGTGTTCAGGAGTACACTGAAGACTAAGCAGTTTAATCTCTTGGACAGCAGAACACAAATTTCTCCAAAGATGGGAATCCCATTTGTAGACTTCAAAACTTTCAGAATCCCAAGGACAGCTCAGGGCAGAGGCTTAATATCGTGGTCCAATCCATCTCATCATCTTCTCCACTAATTGGGAAAGTGTTCCTAGTACTGAGAAGGGGTGGGATAGGTGCTCACGCCTGCCTGTCTGCAGCCAGAAAAATATGTCTGGAAAATTGATTGAAGAACAGAATCGGCTTTTTAATACAAATTAACTATCACTGCTGTGGAAATAAAATGAATTTATAATTTACAATCTTAAATATTAAGGAAGCTATTTTTAAGTAGCTATAATCTTCACTCTGATATGTAGCATTTTATACACTCCTTTATTTTTATGAGCTGGCATTAGAATGTGACTCATTTTAACAGAAAAAAAAAGGATTAAGTATGTTACTCTGAAGTAAAGCTGCATATTACCTATTTAAAATATTGTAACACACCATGGAGACATCATTTCTAGGGCCAAACAAAACATTACTCAATGAAGAAATGGCACGAAATATAAAATATTCAGCAGAGGAAGGGTATTTGGAGCTAAGCAGTTTCATTGCCAATAAACAGCATCATAATAAATAGTGAGCATGTAGGAAAAAAAAGTATACTTGTTTTTCACTATTTGAGATGTTACACCTTAGTGTGGGAAACTAATAAAGATACTACTCTTCCACTAAGCACATGTAGGCAAAAACTAAAACCACCACACATTTTGATTCTGAATCTCCTACAACTGATGCTAATTTGCTTATGATATCTGCCTGATTTAGAGCTAATCTTCTGTAAATTAACTCCTAATACTGTCTGAAATAATCCTCTTAATGCTGGTCTGTCTTGAGTATTTTATATCAAACACCATGAAACACACAAGCATACACAACGCATACAGCATCTGTAGTGCTGTTGGCTGCTCAAGAGTATTTGCTGTGCCATGAAGGCACAAGCAGAGCTGTGGGGCCCTGGGGCAGCTTGGGGACAGCTTTGGTTGTCCCCTTGGAAGGGGACAGCAAGCCAGGGCCGTGTCCCACCGCCCCTGGCCACCAGAGAGAAGAGGAGGCTCTTTGTCTCCTGACAAAATGGTGCGGGGAGGTACAGCTCCATGCTCCAGAGCTCCCACCTCCAGCAGCACATGATAATGAGAAAAAGTAAACCGCTCAGGCTTTGAGACTTCCGAGCAATGAGATCTGTGCTAAACAGCACTAATTATCAGCTGGAAGCCTAATCTGATAACAGGTCTGAAAAGACGGAGACAGACCATTTTGCTTCTTCAGTGGAGGAACATATTTTTAAGGGTGTTGCTTCAGCATCAGCCACCTTAATGATTATTGTTGGTGTGCTAACTCTGTATTCAAAAATATATTTTTTCTGCTAAATCCACTGGAACAATATTCTCCCCCAACATTAATTTAATGATAGAGCCAAAAACCTAATTGATATTGGTGAGCAATGCAATATCAACACATTATTTTTGTGGGTTTTGAAACATAAATGGCAGACACAACTTTAACTGAATGGACTTCTTTATGTTTTAACAGACGGTTTATTGGCCCAGACGCCTACATATAACAAACACAATTGCAAAAGCAATACATTTTTAATTGAAAAATTAATGTATTTTTACTATGAAATTGACTCAAATAACAAGTAACTTTCTCAGGTAAAGAGCTTTTAAAACCATTTTAATATATGGAATGTTGTTTAGGAATTATATTCTCACCATAGCAAGTACTTATAGGAGGCTATTAAAAGAAAAAAAAAATCTATTGTTTAAATCATACTTTATTGGAACTCTCTTTTTTAATATATTAAAGAACAGATAAAGCACAGTGATCAGTGAGCTGTATGTGTCCAACAGCCCTTCAAGAGACTTGTGGAAATGTATAAAACAAGCAGTGATACAATTCTTTGCCAAACACTGTCATAAATTTTTTATTTGGCAGCTAACATTCTCACTAGCTTTCTTGGCAGCAATTGGGACCTTTAGCAAGAAAGGTGCAGGAGAAAAATACCTTGTTTAGAGATGTTTTCAACACTTTCTGGGATTTTTCAGAACTTCTGCCTGCAGCATATTTTACAGCCACAGTCTCCAGTCACCTGATGAGTGGGTGGTGGTTTTAAACTTTTTTTTTAATACAGACAGCCTACTACTTCCCTCTGGCCTTCAGCCTAGGATGTGAGTGTGTGGAGTGGGGCTGTATGTTCCACAGAGATACAAGTGGTTGCTCCTCTCTGTCTAGACAAAAAAACTTGAAAATAATATCAGAATGTACCTTTCATTGCTCCTGATACTATTGGAATCTTATTCCCGGGTGACAGAGATAAATGAAAGTCAAACATATGCTGATTACTTTTGTATTTTTCTCGGGAGGTCTCTGCAGAAGAGCTGGTCACAGGTGCAGCTGCCCTGGCCAGCCAGTGGGTTGCTGAGAAACAGAATTGGGAAATAGATTTCTGTGCCCATGTCCAGAGGTTTTTTGTTTGGTTTTTTGTTTTCCTTTAATATACTGAACTTAACATCTGATGCGCTACCTTCCTCCATGAGCCCAGATGTGCTGATGCATGTGTCTTACCAACTCACCTATGGAAAAAATATTCTGTATTTTGATATTTCATGATTTCAGAATAAAAATAAGATAAACCTATTTTACATCTCAAAAATTTCCTCCAAAACTTTCACAAAAATAAGATAAATTTCAGTTCTTCACATGAACAGAAAGGAAACAGTTTGTCTTTAACAGTTTTTCTTCAACAGGAAAAACACCTTTTCCTCATCTACCTCAAATGAAAAAGGCTGGAATTTAGTTTTAGACAGCATAAATTGCTTTAAACACAGGCCTAATTAAAGTAATGCTGTTACAATTATAAACACAAACTAAAAGGCTTCCCCACAGCCTGTGCTCCAGTTTTGCCTCTCGCGTTTACCGGGGGCATCACCCCCTCGAGAACGTTTCAGAGCCCACACAGACATCTAGTGGCAGGTGAAAACACTGCACGGTGGCACCGCCACCTGGCACAGCTCCACGGGGACCTGAAGCTACGCCAGGGGTGAGGAGAGATAACTTTGCTACTACCATGGATGGGCAACCAAACAGGGAAAGATTTGCTCCCTCTGTGCAATTCTAGTAATCATGGTGAGACAGCTGCTCTCGTGGCAACTCTGGCTTCCCAAATTTAAATCATTATTGATTCTCTTCAATTAAATCAGAGCTCTTTTTGTCTTTCTGAGTACCTTTAAATGTCTCTCTCCTTGGTACTATTTTATTTAACTTAAAAACTGCAGATGTGAATTATGTAACATCATTTGAAAGGTTCTCTTAGTGTGGCTAAGCGCAATGCAGCTGACTGGAACACACCAGGGCGATGCGATTTTACAGACAGCAAAACACACACGATGAGAAAGTGCAGTCAATAATAAATTCTAAATGGTTAGAGGAGGAATACGACTTGCTCCACAGTCTGTATCAATCAATGGAAAGATGCCTAAAACTTCAGTGGGGTTTGAGTCCCACATCTGCAAAGGAGATCAAGCACCACAGCTCTGCACAGAGTTGTAAGAGCTCAGTGCCCTGATTCTGCTCTGTTACACCATTTTAAATCAAGCAGTACTCAGTGGTGTCATAACCCTGTACATCTGTGTCAGACCCTGTGTTGCAAGGACAGACTTGATGCCAAGAATGCAAAACAGATGTTGCTTTCCTAATGTTTTCTTGTTGTCCTTTGAGTTGTTTTCATGGGGTTCTGTTTTCATTTTGGGGAGCGAAACAGGTCGACAGGACTTTTCAGAGGGCAGACAGGAGGAATGCTTCTGCACCTTCCTTTTTATTTTCTGTGCATGTGTGAATATGTAGAGGCTTTTAGTTTCAACCGGGAAAAATCTCTTTTTTTTTTTAAGCTTCATTTGAGCTATGCTCAGTTCCCTTGGGGCAAAGTGAAAGGTAGCTATTTGTGGATGGGAAAAAGGGCTTTTGTGAACAGCAAAACTGCATCACCAAACGGCTTAGGAAAAAGATTTTTTGAAGTTATTTTTTACTACTTCTTTAAGAGGAAACAGGGATAAATATATCTTTTTTGCATGTTGACTCATTAACAAATTTAGCAATAAACACCTTGCAATTAAGTCCACTAGTTTACTGCTGTTCAGAAGTTTCTCAATACTCTTTGCACAGAAGGTTTTGGAAAACACAGAACTAAGAAATGGTGAAGGCAAATCCCAACAGCTTGCTTAAGCAAATCTAGCCAAGGCTTAAATTCACTTCTGAACACTGAAATTTGAGATGCTGTATCAAATAAGCAGCTCTTTTTCCCTGAAGAGAAGAAACTGGGTGTAGCTAACCTAGTGCATAATAGGTTTATTCTCATTCACAAAACAGGAATTACTTTATGGCCCCAAAGTAAAACTAGCAAAGAAATATACTGGCAGATTTGCTGCAGATGTGTGTTGTGACACGTATGCAGGGAATCTGCTATTAATCACACGCTAAGATTTTAATATTATGTAGGGTAATGCAGGCAATCATTATGGTGGAGGTTCTGGATGCATAACAGCCTAACCCACAAATGGGACTTTTAAATTTAACTCATTTGAGCTCACTCTTGCACTGCACCAGCTGAATTCCCTGGTTCATCCCCCTACTCCCCATTAGATACATTTATTTCAATATCCATTGTGCCTTTCTTTTTGTGTTTATGTTCCACTTCTTTTCTTGCGACACATGACAGTTGTTGGGGAAAGTGCAGCTTTTCAATTCTCCCGTTTGCCGGACTATGACAGGAATGTTCTTGTTAGAGGGGCTGTTTGTGAGACCCCTGAACACATACCCAGCACAGGAAACAGTCTGGCTCAAATGCTGGAAAAGCCATTCTTCACCTGAATCCTTCAAAATTTGTGTCTGAACATAACTAGAACCTATGTATCCATACCCGGGTTAAGATTACTACGGACAATTATACCGTGGAAATGCATTATTCTGACAAAGCAATCAATCACTTTATTTCTCACAATTTCAGTTCACCCCTAAAATTTTCCTTACCTCCAGAGCCAGCTGGATATTATATTACTGAAGCTGTTGAAAGGGTGTAACACTAACCATGAAGCCAAAGGCCACTAAAACTATGCAATGCATAAATTTTTATTGTTTGCTCAGCAT
Source organism: Dryoscopus gambensis (assembly GCA_013389985.1). NCBI lineage: Eukaryota > Metazoa > Chordata > Aves > Passeriformes > Malaconotidae > Dryoscopus > Dryoscopus gambensis. Next base: position 69,841 of record WEIT01006339.1, on the reverse strand, counting down.
TGAAATCTCATTAGGGCTCATAACTCATCGGTGCACTGCAAACATTTGCATCTGCTGATCATGAGAACTTGGATGGAATGTACACCTTTGGCTAATTTACTTGTTATGTTTTTAGATGAGACTGTGTTGCTCTTTATTTTCTTTTTAAAAAGTCCTTATGCAGTTGTGAGTCAAATGTCCACTTTTTAAACTGAATATATGAAAACTTTCATTTGCAGTTTCTCAAGGTTGTTCTGTTGCTGGCAATGTTCATGATCATCATTTTACAAAAGCTTCATTTGACTTAGTATTCAGAGTAGTCATTGTTTGAAAACTGTGCCCCATAGAGCATTTCACTTCATTCATCCTTTCTGTTTTATGCAGCCACATTTTAATTAGATTAAAATTTGTCCTCCAATTAGCTTTCATTAAAGTTTCTAGATTACAGGAAAAATCTCCACTGAGTTGTGCTTCAAAACTGTGCCTAAAGTTTAAAATGAAATAACTGTGCAAATGAAGCTATTATGAAGATTATTACTATGCAAAAAACATCAGTCGCTTCTTGGTTTACTTATACATTTAACTCTGTAATTCATTTTGCCAACTTCAATACCTCTGTGTTCTCCAGAGCAGTCATCATAATAATACCTTACAGTTACAGGATACCTTTCATTACCAAGGATCCTTAGGGGCCTGATTCTGCATACCAGTATTCCTGTTGAATTCCTGGTCCCTGAAACTATTTGAGCAAGTGCTCCTTGCTGCATGTGAACCAGACCCCAAGTACAGGTCAAATCCTGCTTTCAGATACCCACGTAGCATCACTGCTGATCTGCGCAGCTCGGAATGCAAACCAGATATGAACATTATGTAAAAAGTCCTTCTGGGTGAGATGAGGCAGCTGTTTAATGGTGCATGGTTACAGGACTCACCTCTGTAAATGAGGGTGTGAGAACAGATACGTCCCCCCCCCAGTTAAAATTGCAGAGAAAGCTGAGAATGTAATTATCCAAAGAGGAAGCGACTCGGTAGGACACTGGGGCTGGGGCTGCATCTCTGCCGTCACTCACGTCTTCAGATGTGACACTGCCAAGTATCAGATGCCCAGTCACTAATACCTCCTGCACATGCAAATCTACTGTGTGCTGAAGGCAACATAAAGTTTACAGTTCACCAGGCTTATCCTACAACCAGAGCAGACATTTGTACTCGAGCAACCTCTTGGTGGAACACAAGGGACTCCATGTTGGAGCAGGGCGCCACAGAAATGGATCTGTTTGCAGGAAGTTCTCTCCCAATAGCAAGAGCTATAAATATATACATATAATTAAAAAAAAAAAACAACAAACAACAAGAGAGATGCAGCCAACATCTTAAAACTAAAAATAGAGGCACTTGGGTTACAAAAACAGGGACCTGTCTTTGCTCTAGCAATATACTTCTGATAGGAGGAACACAGTCGGAAACAACTACTTTACTGCAAATGCAATGTAGTTCATTAGCATGGGAGAATTATTTCAGCAAAATGCAGGAGTGTACAAAGCAGTTTTCCCTATTTTTCATGTGCTGATTGGTTGAACAACCACTAGTAAATCTTCACATCCCTGAGACAACTAGTGTTATTCCCACTTAGCAGATGGCAAAAGTAAAGTTTAAGGGTGTCAAAGGCTAGCAGGGAATTTATAGTTTAAAAGTTCTGAGTCAAGCCAAGACCATGTTTCCAAGGTGCAAAGCAAACAGCACCAATACTAATTTTAGGAGTCATGCTCAAGTCTGTCCCTTCCTCCACCTGTACTCCTCTTGGTGTTCACTTCTGCCATCTCGTTACAGCATGCCAACCTCAGTTGTGCTGACTCAACAGCTTGTGGGTCCATGTGATAAATCAGATCAAGTAATTGATCCAGGATAAAAAAAGAAAGAGAAAAATGAGAAGGGTGGTGAGGAGAGATATTTTGCACTGGATCAAGTCAATCGGAAGACATTGACTGGAAGGCAGAAGTGTCCATGTAAACAAGAAAGCAGCTGGACGCAGCATAGGGGCAGGAGTGGGTATTTTTGTGGGCGGGAGACCCTGTTGTTGATGTTGATGGTTTTATACCACAGAACTGAGGTTCAAACCATTCTGAAATAACTCCATTTTTGTGTTTTAACTCTTGTATAACTCTCCTTCTGTTTACCTCCTTTTGCCTGCTTTGCTCTGAGGAAGAGTGTAGTTGCTCCACACTACCTTTGCACAACACATTTGCACAAGGAAATTCAGAAACGGCAAGCATTTGACTTTCCACAATTAAGACCTGGAACTCCAAGTTTGCCTTCTCAGTTACACTGACTATATTTCAGAAATACTGCTCCATTTCCTCAATAGAATTGCCATGTTTCATAAAATACAGACAAACTAGTCATGCTTTATGTCAAGGGTGCATTTACAAATAGTTTATAAAGGATTTAGATGATTAACCATATATTAAGACAGTTAATCAAATTTAAGAGGCTATTTTAGAATTCTACAGATCAAGCAGTTATTTATAATCCTTGTTATTGCTTTCTACCTTACATCCAACCCTAATGCACACCATTAGAATATTCTGCTAATGCTTTATCAATTATTTGTGTTAGCAGAAAAAATCCAAACAAAAAAACCCCCCAAATCCTACCGTAAAGAACAGGTCAGATAATTAGGATATTGAGACTCCTAGACTAAATGAATCAGACCCAAGAATCAAATCTTTGGAGGCAATTAGCCTCTGCCATGATTTAGATACTTCAAGGTCCTTAAAAATCTCAACCCTCATCACTGTGCACATGGGATTTAGGCAATTTTAAAAAGCAGGGGAAGTGTCATCTGAAAAGGCACAAATGCTGCAGTAACTGCAACAGCTGAGGAACACATATTTTCTTCAACAAACCATCAGCATCATGACAGATGCTTAAAGCTTCAGTGCTTCATGCTGGTTGGGAAAAAAAACAGACAATGGAAAACTTGAGGAATGTTAAATTTAACTGTTATCCTTACAAAATACAATCTGCTCGTTTAGAACAGAATGAAAAGGTATTTCTTGTCATTTTATTCAGTCATTTCAAGAAGTGTCTTCTCTTTTTCATAGTTTTCACTTGGTATTGGGCATATAGAATGTTTTTAATGAAGAAATAATTACAGATTACTTTTTATTGTGGTATGATTTATATAGTTTAAAAAAAATCTATTCTGGAAGTATAGTGTATTTGGTGCTATTTTTGCCTAGGAATGGAAACTTGAACTAGAAATAGAGTCATTCATTCACACTTACAGGATGACATCCCGTTGACAGGCATGCAAACTTGGAAAGGTGCTACGCAGCCACTCTTAAAATACTACACTGTATTTTTTCCTTCTAAGCTTCAATTAAGAAAATGTTACAGAGAGATCAGTACTTTGTGAAGGCTAAGGGTTCATCATTTGCAAGACATCCTCTTTCAGAAGTACAAAGACAGAAAAGTCAAGGCACTAACTACTAAATAAACTGTTTTCACAACAGAACTGGCACCTTCAAGCCCCTCTGCAGTGAGGTGCTGTGCTGTCAGGAGTTCTGCTCATTCACACTGTGATCTCAAAGAGCAATCCCAAGTCCCATCAGAAAGGTCATCAATCCTTCCTGCCAGGTAGTCATTTATTTGCCTTGTTTGGTTTTTGTTTTTTTTTTTCCAATTTGAGGAGAATGAAAATCATAAAAGGTGTGAAAATATGGTTGAGGTAGATAAACTTAGAGATTCTAACGGCACTGGAATGCTGTTGGTGCTAACAAGCCCTGAGCAAGTGATCCATGTCTGGCATGCTCTGCCAAACAAACTGCAATTACAGAAGAACCAAAAATAAAACTAGCAACTTTAAACCTTCTGAACGTGTGAGCCTGGGCCTAAGAATCATATTTGCACTTGCTCCCACAGGCTTGCTTCCAAAAGGCCCACAAAACTGGAGGGACCTTTCTAATGGGAAGAAAGGAAGGAAAGTTTCCACTTGAGAGCTGGCATTTTGGAATGGCAGAAAGAGCAGCTGACCCCGGAGGCTCTTGCCTCTCGGTGTCAAATTCCTACAAGAGTAGCTCGTGAGACTTTGGCTCTGTCATACCTGAATCAAAACGTCAGGGCTCGAATCCCCACCACAAGTCATGCTCTCTGAAATTGAGGTACATAATCCTCTTGGCTTTGCTTTCTGCTGGACTTTTCCACCCTTTTGCATGCCTCTGCAGTGCCAATCGAGATGTGCTTCCCCTTTTTGTCTTACAAAGAAAACCTCAGCTAGGCCCAAATTTTAATGATTTCAAATGATGCGCTCTGTAACTTCCTTTGCACCAGCTTCCTTGTTTTCTGCTGGTTCTAGAAAACCCCTTTGACCCGCTCATAAGAACACCATTTCTGTTTCTGTCATCCCAAATTAACAAATGAATGAGGAGAGGGGAAACTGTCACTCCAAACCTTCACTCTTCAAGTCCCCCTGCCTCACTGCAGCCCTGGTGCTCTTAAATAAAGGGAGCATTAATGGGCTGAAGTTTCAATGGGACATCAGCACTTACTTAAATGATATTCCGAACCGTGGGCTAACTGGTGGTGGGCAAGGGCAGGTATTTACTTCGTGAAGTCTCTTAGGATACAATGGATTTATGGCCGTCAATTCTGAACAACACTGCTATTGTCTCTTCACATTCTATCTGCCTCCATTATTCATTTGTGTTGATTTTGATTGATGAAGACACTTTAAAAAAGGAGGAGAGGAAGGAGGAGGGGGAGAGGAATACTTCAACTGTTTGGTTTCTAATTCCTATAAATCTACAGTTCATACTGCAAGAGTACTACTCAAAAGAAATGTCAATCCTCACATTTTGGGAAGGAGTTTTTCCTTTTACCAGTCTCTCTTCTTTCTGAAAGAAGTGGGGGGCAAACAGTGCTTCCATGACATACCTAATCACCATAGGGGTGGCACATCACACTTCAATTAGCCAAGAAATCAATGTTGCTTTTTTTAATGAAAAAGTGTTAAGACTTCCTCAAAACCTCTTTTGCATATTTACTTCCTATGCCACAGCTAATTAAGTTTTAGGGCTGGTTTGATATGTGAAAAATTGCTTGGATCACAGAGCTGAACACAAGAAGAGAAGATAAAATTTCTTCATTCAAAGTGAAAGCATCTGCCAGAAATCTGACTGTGTGGAAGTCATAAAGAAAGGGCCCAGCTTTGGCTTGTTTGCTTCCAAATAGATGGTATTTACTGACCTCTCATTAAAATATCCTGACAGAATACAGATTATGAACCACCCGACACATTTCTTTCCATGGGAGGCAGCGTCTGAGGCCTGGGGGTAAAGAGATTCCTGAGAGTCGTTTAAATTCAGTTCACTTCTCTCAAAGTTTTAAATGAGCTTCTGAGCAAGCACTACAGACTTGCCAAGCTCTCTGCTTACTTATGGAAAAGACAAAAAAAAAGAAAGAAAGAAAAAGACACATTCACCACATGTTTGCATCTCTCCTGCTCAGAGATCTGCCCCAGCACATGCTGACTGCAACATTCAATGGACTGCCTGTAGCCAAGGGAAGCCCAGTACCCTCCTGAATATCTGGCCACAGGATTTCCTTAGTAGTTCCAACCCTTTTTGCGCTTTAAATAGTATGAGCTATAATAAAGCAAGAGAAGCAGTGAAAAAAAGGACAGATAAATTTTTAATAAACTGGCGTCAGATGTCATAGTCACCACCACATTCAAAAATCAACCCCTCTATTGAAATTTTGGTGTCTAAAATGTTGGTGTTTTAAAACGACTGCAGACTCAGGAAGAAAGCTTTGCTGTTTGCTATTATGTCTGAAAATGTGGGCTTAGAAACATTACTGACAAAAAGGAAAACTTGACTTCCAATAAGAAATAGGTGAAGGGAGGAAGAGTCTGTGGAGCTGCTGAATACATAAAAGCTTGCTGCTTGACCACTCGGTTCGTTTTACAAAGCATAATTACATCTGCCTTTTTTTAATATTATGTGGTTCATATTACTACTTTCTGTACCATCTTTCATGTTCCAAGGGAGTAGCCTGCTACTAACTGGTGTTAGGAAGAAACTAATTCTAATTACTCGGTATTTCTGCAGCTCCCTGAGACGGATAAAAGATGTGTGCAAAATCATCCAGTTCTGTTTCTGAAACCTCCATCTTCACAATTTTGACTTTTCAAAATGATCTGCTCTTAATATAACATGAGTTGTCAAAGGCTGTCAAATAAACGATAAAACTCTCAGGAAATAAACATCTCTCCCCTAGTAGGTTTGTATATATTTCCGCAAAAGTAAAGAATTCTAAAAGTAAATAAACACATGGGAGGATTAGAGAAGCAATAAACAAAAGCATTTCCTCATTTTGAATTTAAGAAAATAGGAGTCTTTTTCCAGCCATTGCCAGGAAATACTAATGCACAGAGGTGAAGTTTGTACTAGCTAAAATATTATTTCATGCTAGGGCATATGGACATGCATTCCTGCATACATGCACACACTGCACGTATATCCCCAACCAAAATTTAAATCAGGTTTATACTGTGCCATGATGGATTGATGGGCAGAGGATTTTAACACCCTTTTGGACCAACACAGGCATGAGGACTCCTTGCTGCAAAATGATAAAGACGAAACCTTTTAGTTCTAACGAAGGAGTTTACAGGATTCCTAATCCCTGCACCCCACCTCACTTCTCCCGCAGTCCTGCTGAAAGCTTTAAAACAGTCCCCAGCACTAACATGGTACAGAGCCTGTTGAACATGCTGATCTGCTCATGATTACTCTTTGCCACTGTAAAACAATCTAACTCCTCAAGTGAATGGAGTCTGTAGCAACAATGGTGTTATTGACTTGTTGCTCCAGCTCTATTTAGTTATTACCCTCGAGGCCACAATCAATAGACTTTGCACCAAGTCAGCCTAATAAATCCCAGGCTTTCACTGGAGCTTTGCCAGGAACTGCTAGAAAATCTATGGCAGTCAAACACTTAAGAGTATGAATAACATAGAAAGCTGTACTGACAGCTGTATAAATTAATTAACAAGGAATGTTCTTACTCTCTTAAGAAGATCATAATGCACGTTTACCATGATTTAAAGAGTCACAGGTAGAGTAACAGAAAAATTACCTTTGTGCTTTCATTTAAAATAAAAATCAAATATGATTAAAACAAAACAGCTTCAGACTACTTTTTCCTCCCTTTGATTACTGGATGTGCAAAAATCTGCATTTGCATTACTGCTGTGGCCATTTAATTATTCCAAGTTTGATTTAAAAAGGAACTGAGCCCAGCAACCACTGACCACTCAGTGCAAACGGTGCTGGCATTTTAACCGGATAAATGTTGATTGTTGTGTGCTGGTATCTGCAAGGGGGATTTAAATCGCGTTTGTAAAGCACTGATTAAAACAGAAACAAAAGGAAGGGGGGAAACAGTTGTTCAAGAAGTAAGAGGTTGGTCACTAGTGAATTCCAGGTTCTTTCAGTTCCTCCTGTAATAAGCATATATTCTGCAGACTCAGCTGCGAGGCGCCTGATCGCAGTGTCCGGAGACGCGCTGAACCCACTGTGGCAAGAGCTTGGTGCCAGCCCTGAAACAAAAGAACCTCCTTTTTGCACGTTGAAAACAAATGTAACAGATCAATAGGCTCTTACAACTGATTAGTTGCCCCAGTGGTACTTTCTGGGAGCATTCAGCTTTCCTAACGAGGGTCACTGCATTGCTGGGAAGCGAGGAGGGGCTTGGGCACCTGCCAGGCTGGCACTCGATGCTCCTCACCAGTGGAGGTGGGCACAAACTGGGGCAGAGACCAATGCTTGAGAGGGAGTTGTGGCAGCCTTTGACTTTTAGCGAAGGGAAGGAAGGCTTGGGCAACAAGGCAGAACTAAACCAGGCTGTTAGCATGGGAAAGATGAACAAAATCTGTCCCGGGCCTAGGCAAAAATGATCTCATGAGAGAAGTGAGGGAGGTCAGAACAAACTGTCCCATCTGAGGAGGGGGTAGCAAGCAGACGGAGGAGGGCACAGGCACTTTTGAGTGGAAAAGAAGCAAAAACCATGGTCTAAGGTATCCTTCACCCTCCACCCTCCACAACCAGGAACGTGCTTCAAGAAGCAACCCTGAGAAGCTAACAGAGAGCCTACTGGCTTTCAATAATGGATGCTTATTTTGCTCCTTTTGGGCTTTAGGGGCTCTTAAGAACCTCACTGGAAACAAGGGGAATCTTTTTTTCATTTGGATGACCAGATTCTTGGGAATCAACAAGGAAAACCAACTAAGCATTAGTTCATCCTGGGATACTTGGTTTATCCATCATTTCTAATAGAAGGAAAATCCTGGTTATTCAGCTTGCTAAGGAAAGGGGTCACGTTTGGATCCCAATCCAAAGAAAAGTGCATGTGAGTGCTGGAATGGATATATCCTGAAGATACTTCCACCCTGAAGATGGACAACCTCACCCTGAATGCTTGGCTGCCATAGTTTTTTCAAAAAAATTAGATTTCCAATGGTCATTTTGATACTGCTTGTTATCAGCAGAGAGGAAGGGATGAAGTTCATTTCACAGCTCTCAGTTCCTCTCCTCTATGGACAAATGCATTAAGCCTCAACTTTTAAATTCAAAAGTAGGGCTTTCAGGAACTTCACTGTTTCTAAGGATTGAGGAAGCAATTTCTATTGAAGTTTCCAAATTCTGTTTAAGTCCTCCTGCCCCAAAAGGACTCATGAGCTTTTCGGGAAAAAATGTTATACTTTTCATTTAGAACATGACCTCAAATTTGAGGTTATTTGATTGCTTCTGAGTACTGCTCTCCCCTTCTCCCTTCCATTCCTTTTCTTTTTTAAATATGTCAAATTACTTTGTTTTAAAATATCCCTTTCTATAGAGTCATATGTAAAGCATATATGCATCAAATAAAAGAGCTGCTTGGGAATTAGGACATATTTTCAAGAATAGTAAGGGAGGTGTTGAGCCAGAGTTTCTGAGGGCTTAGTCCTGTAAAAAAGGCTTAATTTTCATTATCAGATGAATATGTGTCCTTCTAAAATATAGTTTCTCTTTAATAGGGTCAATTTCAGTACCCACATTTGTGTTATCAAAAGCACTGTTCATATCTGAAAATTTAGAATTCAGAATTCACTGAAAGTAATTTGAACCCACCAGGGATGCACCTGGAGCCTTACAGCTCTTCTGGCAATGTACCATCAGAGGTGACCATATGCCACTATCTGGCACCTTGTTAGCAAAATGGAGTTACTCTGTGCTTGAGTAAAAAAAACAGTTTCTGGGTCCTGGGTCATCCTTGAGGTTTCTTGTGCCATGTGACTGTTTTTATTCACTAACTTTCTGAAGACTCAGTCAGTCACTGTGACATGTTGATGCAGCTTCTGTAACGAGCGGAGGCAATAACATACCTGTATTTTACAAGCAGCTATTTCAAATACGGTATCTAAACTCCTTCACCTTCGTTTTGTGTGTGCAAACATGGCAATGGAGCACAAACCTCAGCATGCATCCCAGTTCCTGACCTGGCAGTAGGATTCAGGCTGGGTGGCAGCACACAACACACAGCAACGCAATGCTGGAAGCTCCATGTGTGGAAGGCAGAGACTGAACATCCAGGACCTGCCAAAAGCAACAGTGTTGGATCTAGTGCTGGCATTCTTTTTCTTTCTGAGCCAGTTTTGCAGCAAGCTCCACGATGCTGTCAGGAAGCACTCTGCTGCTGGAAGCTGCTCTGCTTTGCTGATGAGATTTAAAACTAAGCTCCTGGTCTTTTGGGAGTCGTTAAAGATCCTGAGATAAAAGTGAATCTCATTAGCCAATCTTAAGAAACTCATACGAAGAGGGACTGTAGAAGGAGAAATAGCTGTTTGTGAGCACAGCAATGCAGAATTTCATTAAGTTCTTGCCCATATTCTGCATCTGACCAATACAGAAGAAGACAACTACAGAGACACCAAAGGATTCCCAACTTCTCATTTCCTAACATCTTCAAAAATATTAATTATCAGCTTCACAGCATTATCCAGCCTACTTGCTTTTTTCTTCACTGCTCAGCTTGTTGATTGAGGCCTCCCTGGCCCCACTGCAGCCAGCCCTGCACACAGCTGGCACAGCTCAGTTGTGCCTGTCCTCAGCCCTCTTATTCAAGCCACAGTGTCTCCCTGGCTGCCTGTCCACCAGGAACTTTCTAGAGTGACACCCACAGAGCATGAAACAGCTTCCCAGTTTGGGTCTACTGTGCAATTATGCTACCTATTAAAATTTTTTTAAAAATTGGTAGCCTTTAGCAATCACAGGATAAGAAATTACAATTATTTTAAACAGACAAGTTCAATGAAGTGTAGGCTAAAAATCTGACTTTTTTTTTTCCTGGTTTGTTCCTTCCCTGTTCATTGCACTGCATGTAAATCCCTCTCCCCTCTTCACAAACTAATTTGATGGTCTTATTTTTAAGCATAGTAACAATTGTCCATATTATCTAAGTACCTAGGTTTCTTCACTTGTACATGAATAAGTACAGTAATTCCCAGGCATACAGCCACAGCAAGGCAGAACTTCCAAAAAATTGCATCACTCTTCACAGCACTGCCTGCTACACTACTCTGCAATTGCTTCTGCTCCTTGAAATAATCCCCTCTGAAACAGAGTTCTGGATTTTGGCAGGTGATAATCCCAAGGGGTACCAGAGTGATAGCCAACTATCCGTAACCAATAAACATAAGCTTGCCAAAGCATCCTCTTCCTCTTTTTAGTTCTCTGATTTCCATATTCTTGAGAGCTGGCCCAGGAACCCTGGCCAACAGTAGACAGCCATACCATGGCACAGATTTAGAGGATGAAGAGTATAAATGGAAATACAGAGTAGTTGAAAAATTACATTTTAATTCAATTTTCTGAAAAACAGTCCCACACTTAAATGCACTTTGGATAAAGACCATAAAAGTTGTACAGCTTCTCTGGCTGCTTTTCTAAACTCAAACATTTGCTATCTTACTTTAATCTTAACTGCTTCTTAAGGTGATAACCAAACAATGTGGCTCTAGAATATACAGGCCAAACAAGCAGCAGGAAACATTTTTCTTTCCAGCAGGTCTGTAGAGGTATAACAAAAAGAAACACTCTTGAGCACTAGACTAGCACTGAACATAAATGATAACATTGTACAGGGCTGAGTTTTCAGTGATTTTGTTCCTTTCTACCAAATGTTCTGCAGCTAATTGGCTCTGGAAAAGAATCTTTGCAAAGCTGGTATGGCCCAGGCTGCTTTAATTGGGGTGGTGCCCACCAATAGCTCCTCAGGATCAGGGCAAAGGCATCCTCCTGCCAAGCAAGGATCTTATTTACTTGTGTCGCTTCAAAATCTTTCCGTCATGATACACTAGATCAACCCAGTCTAAGTGTTTTGATCTGTTACATATGTGGAAAACAAGATACTGGCACACACACATAAAGCAGCTGTTTTCTAAGTGCAGTCCTTTAATGGCCTCAACACAGAGCACAGGGCAAGTGAATTAGTCCTCTGCCAGTGGAGACTGTGTTACCTTCCCTCGTCTGTGTAACATGGGAAAGGATATTCAATGCCTGCTTTACACGACAGAATTAAGCTAGATGTAACTTGCAAATTGACTAATTTTCTCAGCAGACTGAGATTGATCTGAATTTTCTCTTTTGTGCAGTAAGTATTCTACACTTGTCCTGAAACAAGTTAGCTAAAATAAATTAGCCAGTGAGGAATAAATTTAAAGGGACACTGACAGATCTAATTTAGCCCCAAATTAAGGATAAAAGCGAGAACAATACAAAATAAATATTAAAAAGTCAGCTTGGAAAAAACCCCCAACGCTTCTGTGAGACTTCTTATAAGGAAATAATTTCCATTTAAATAATATTCACAATCGAGTTCTGTGGTGAAGGTGAAATTTCCTTTCAGTGAGGTGACACCAGCAAGTCCACTCAGCTCTTCAGCTGCAACCACCAGCAGCAAATAGACCGCAACGAGCAAATGCAATATTTCTAACCAGTGATCCAGGGTCAGTCGCTGACAGTTTAAATACATTGCTCTCTTGCTAGCTATAATGTTTTAGGGATCATCCATAAAAATTCCAAATATTTTAAAAGGCACTTATGAGAGCAGACAAGACCATCATTGCTGGTATGATTGCTTTTATCCAGAGGTCCTCCTGAACTGCTAGGCCAGCTTGTGCACTTGGAAATTCATGTGTCCACCACCAACTTCACCCACTTGTAGGAATTCTGCAAAGACGCCGCTCTGTGGGCCTTAAGACCTGACCTGGCATGACTGAACTAAAAAGGAGACTAGTTCATTCACATTCATTTAACAATAGTTTAACCTAACTGGTTTTGTGGCAATTTGAAACAGCTCCCTGACCTTTTTCGTGTTTCAAATTTACCATCTGAGCTGCATAGATATTAAAGGAAATCCCAAACATTTTCAGATCAGTTTTGTTCAACAGCACTTTCCCACCTTGCTTTTCAGTCCTTCTTTGGTCACAAACCAATTTAAAGCTCATAGCACCACCTGTGATGGGGACTCAGAAACATGCATGCCCTGCTTGCTGTTGTATGAAATAAGACCCATGGCATCCATACCATAAATGATCAGCCACCTCTCATTAGACCTCAAGTTGCTAACTGAGCTCAGAACTTTCATGTCTTATTTTATTTATGAGACACTTTAAGATAGTAAATAAAACCTGATGTGCTGGATAAAACAAAAAAGACAAAGGAATGACAACAGCAATTGAAGTTCCTTGTGGAGGAAGCACCACAGAACACAACATTATCCATGGCTGCAATAAATCAGCATTGAAAAGAGTTTAATAAGGCCATTGAGTAAAAGGTAGAAAAAGGAAGTGTAAGGGCTGTTCTTATAGCAAGAAGTAAATTGATTATATCACCCTGATGGTGATAAATATGGTGGTATCAGCTGCCTTGTTGCTCAGCTGGATGAAATAGCACGTATTTCACCAGCCCATGGGATTAAAACCTGGAGGTGACAAATTGAATTGGCATTAAGAAGAATGTTTGCCTTTGCAATTTTTTTTTTCTCAAGAAACTTACTATATTGAAAGGGACAAAACTTACATTTAAAGGAAGGCTTTATTTGTCACACATATGATCTTAACTCAATAAACCAAACAAGGCTTTTCTCTCTCCCTAAATCAGTATAATAATGGTAGTTTTGTTTAAGCTGCTTGTTTATACAAGAGCCTGTAGATATATAGACCTTAGGCTAATCCTATTGCTGAAAGTAAGACCTAAATGAAAACAAATCTTACCAGCAGATCTCTATTTTGAAGACAGCTCTATTCAAATCTGCTATGCTGATTATACTCTGAGATAACCCACACACCATTTAAGGTTGATCACTTTAGCAAACATGAGCTTTGCGCTGCAATTTTCTAGTCTTTTATTTTCCAGGATAGCAAAGATCCCCACAACGACTTCATTAGAGAGTTGCACAACTTCAGGCCAACAGATTCTTCAGGGAGAAAGAAACAGATGCAAAAGCGCAATTTAAAATCTCAGTGTTAGATTCTCCAACAATGCTGGATTTTAGTATTGAAGAACAGGTTCCATTTTCTCTTTTTCTCCTTCATGCACACACTAATCAGAACACAGAGTGATGGCACCTTGACTTTTTCTGGTCCACATAACATCTAGACAAAACTCGTGAAAATGATGTGCAAGAACCTGACTATGGTTTCACCCTTCCCAAATAAAATATTCTTCTAAGAAATACATAATACCTCTCAGGGATACAGTGGAAAGTGGGAAAAAGGGAAACTGAAATGAGAAGTATCTTTTAAAAGCCAACAAACTTTTTAAAAAAAAATTTTCAGTATGAAACAAAACCCCTGTACCAGCCAAAGATTGGTAAATGCTTGTCTTCTGCAAATACATTGGTAGGGTCTGTCAGTTTATATGCGCTTGTTACTTGTCAGTGGATTTAATCCTTAAAAGAAACTTAATTTTCTCAGTGAAAACATTTGCAGAAGAGAACTGATAAACTCTAAATGTAACATGATCAACTTCTATTTTCTCCCTTCCTTTACCTCTTCTACTGAAGTGGACAGAAACAGGCTCCCTGAAGAAGTCAAAGGACTGGCCCTCAATGATTGACCAAAGCCAACAGCCCAATGCCACCAACAGTGGCTTTAGCACTCCCTGCAATCCCACAGTTCCCTGTGATCTGCTCAGATGAGTCTGGAGTCCTTTCTTAAATGCACGTGCATGGATTTGTTTGTGGTTGCAGCAGCAAAATACTGCCTCAGGTTGCATTAAGTTCTGGAAAGAGATTTCAGTGGCAATTTTTGTTTGCTGGAAAGAAAAACTCTGTGCTCTTGTTAACCCCTACTCCCCCTACAAAGAGATTCCAAGAGAAACCCCCTGCTATGGCCAACAGAAAGGTGGGAAAACTGCTGTCAAGCTGCCTGGCCCTCCCCCCTCTCCCTGAACCCCTTCCAGGCTGCACACACACCAGGAGGAATGACCGGGCTTGCACTCCCCGCTCACCACAAACTCCACTGCTGCAGCAAAAGTACAAGTTTTAACAAGTTTGCTGACTTCAATAGCAGCATTTACTAACATAACACATGTCCACCAAGTCAGGAGCTCTTTAGAGCAAGGATTATAGATCTCCAAGGAAAAATAAAGTCTAAACAAGGGAGGTGATGGGCTGACTCTGAAAGGACAGATGATTTGGGTCAGATGTGCACTAAAAGCTTCAAAAGTCATATTGCTTTTTCTCTTAAACCCTTTGTTTATACGTTCAACCCTGCCTTTCCCTTCTGTTTCTACCTAAGATCTTACTTCTTCCTCTGTACCTGAGGCCTCTTACCCCCTCTGTTTTCCTTCCGTGTCTGGTTCCCACTCCTTGTTACCATAAAGAAGTTTGTTTCTCACTCTTTTTAACTCTTTCATTTACCCATAATCTTTCTAAAGATTATTTCCTCTCCCAGCTCTCCCCCATAAACCCAATAAGTGAAGTGATGAATTCATTGTGCTTCAGCAACGTGCCACAGCCACATTTTCAAAGAAAAGGGTGACATTTCATTGCATATGGGGGATATGAAGGGGCTGAAAGAAGTGACGTTGCCTGCAGTGAAGCTTCCATTCAACTCTGCACCTCCAAGTCTTGAAGACAGCATTTAACTCACTCATTGCTCACCCTTACCCATGTCTTCACTTGGCACCTCTTTTTGGCCAGTGACTGAATTTAAAACTGTGGGCTAAAGGGCTCTCTTTCAATTATCTCATCTAGCTAACTGTAGGACATCAGAAAATGTGCACTGAGCAGAAAGACAGTTATTGCTGTGTATAACCACTTACAACTCTTCTAACTCAGTACCCAAGACTGAACATGTCAAAGTAAAGTTCAGGGATACCATGTGATGGTCTCCCTCCTCCTGGAAGGAAGTTCCCCAGGAAGTCTCACCCCAATTCAAAATATTAGACATTATCTAACACCTTTCAAAAGTGAGGTTTTATCTCCTTCTCAGTGCTCTCTTTGTTTGTATTAGCTACAATAATGCTAGATATTTTTGTTATCTACATAGATGTCTAATCCTTCATGCAGTTTTGTAAATTCTTGGCTTCAGTGTATTCCAGTGGCAACGAACCCTTAGACTGATCACACATTGTGTGAAATGGCAGGTCTGGTTCTGGGAGCTAAGCCAAAGCTGAAAGCTTGCTGGTATGGAAAGATTTTTAACTGGGAAAGGAACAATTTAAAAAACAACAAAAAACAACTTGTACATGTCTTAGTTCTCTGCTAGTCTGATGATGTGACAATTTATTAAGTTTTCTCAACTCTTTGGTCCAGTTGTAAATCAGAAGAAAAACGGAAGCTGGCATTTCTGGTAAGAGCAATGCCACTGAAAGAGTGGTACATATATTCTTTTTCTTCTTGACTTATTCATACACATCATTTGTCTGTTTCTTGATAAGTGAATTTTCTGGACAGCATTGTTCTTATGGCACATCAAGGCTCATGAGCACAGTACACCAGGGGAAATAAGAAATGGATTTTATTAAGTTTATTAGCAGCTAAAAACATGATACTTCAAGACTGGAAGTAAAGTAATCCACCTACACAATTTGAGTGGAATGAACATTTGGCTTCAACTACAGCTCATATGTAAAATATAAATCCAGTTTCTCCATTGGAAATCCTCTGGGGTTTGGTTTTACACTACCTTGATCAAACTAAGAATTAAAGTTCAAGCTGGCTTCCATTCCCACATGGCAATATGACCTACATGTTTGTATTAGTGGTGCTACTCCTTCCATACTCTTCTTTGTATCAGTATTTCCCCCAGCTTCTCTTTTTTTTTGCTTCCTTTCCCTTCTTTTGAATTAAAGTGAGTTTTAACACTGTACAGACAATATATTCTGCAGACAATGGAAAAAGTAATTAAAGAAACTTATAACAGAAAGAGCCACTTCTAAACAAGGTGCCACACCTCCATCATGAAGTATCACAAATGGAAAAGAGTTGCTACCAGAAACAAATGAAGCAAGAAAAAACCAATCATTTTTGCAAGAAAATTCCGAAGCTCAGTATAGCTGCTGTCAACCTAAACACAGAGGAAATCTCAGAGATTCATGGTCAAGGACATACTGGAGAGACTGGACTTGTGAGAACCAGGACTTCTGAGTTCAGACCTGCCCCAGACACCCAGTATGCCTCTTGGGGTCTCCTCTGTGCCAGAACTTTTCCATCTGGAAAAAGAAAGTAAAGCTCACCTCCCACAAAGGGACAGTGCAGGGCTTAGCCCACATGCACAGTGCTCTGAAGCTCTTGGATGATGAGAGGTATCTGTATCTGAAATGCTGTCCTTACACACCTACTACCTGCAATAATCTGTAGTGGCACATACTGACTTCTACATTACCAGAAGAAGACAGACCTGATTTCCTCCCAGATCTCACTCCTTGTACTCTGGGAAGCAGCTCCAAAGCAGAAAGCAGCGTTGCTGCTGTTCTTACTGCGAAGCTTTCACACCAGGACTGTTGCTCTGATGGCTTTGCCAGTCAACTTACACACTCCACTGTTCCTCAGCCAGAAGAGGCCCTGTTGAAAGTCAGTTCAGGCAGGCCGAGGCCTCCAAGAGATCCGGAACGGCCCAGATCAGTTCCATCCACTAATGTATCTTCAAGTTGCTGTTATTTCCATTGAAACTCAAAGCCTCTGATTAGCATGGAATAGCATGGGCTCCAGTCAGAGGACATCCCCCACTGACTGAGGAAGCAATGGCTCTGATAATCCAGTTCACCTTCCCCTTATTCCAAGGTGTGGAGGCTTCAGTAAATACTCTTCCAAAAGCCACTGTTTTGAGAACAAATGGGATCAAAATTGACAGATAGGCAGGAGACCCCATCTGGATATCGAGTGAGATAAAGGCAAGGAGGAGCAGTTGCCTGGACTGGATGTTGCAGCAGTGGAGTGCAGGGACACAATAACAAACTTCTATAAATGGCCTGCCTGTGTACAAGAGGGAGTTAAATCAGCTAATCACATATGCCATCACAGGATGGGTACTACAGGGCAGCTGAGAGAGTCAAACAGGCAGTGATCACTCCTTATCTATAAAAGCAGCCATGTTTTAATATATGGTGCTTCACCCCACCCTTTTCAGAAAAGATTGATAAGCAAAATGATGAAGCTTTAATGAGCTTAATTGCAAATGCCTTATGTTCTTGCATTGTTGCCAAACAGCTACTTCAACATCCAGCAGTTTACTTAATAACTCCCCCCTCGTCTTCCCTACCCCCTCCAAGCCCAGTAACGTAATTATTCCTGTGGCAACCCCCCTATTTCACTTCTCTTTATTTATTTCCCTTCTCCCCCTCCCCGAATTACTGTAAATGGGTATCTTTGAAAGGAGGGTGGCAGGCAGCTTTTGGTACAGGGCTCACCAAGGAGCCCTCCATCAAAGGGCCCTTTGTGAGCATGCCCTGGACCGAGGCCAATCAGATCATCTTGCTGTCTGTCTCTGAAGAAAATTCGCCCCTGGTATGCAAGCCAAGCCAAGAGCGTAGACAGGGTGACTGCACTCCTAGTCCAACCTGTCTTAGCTGAGTGAAAAAATGCTGAAGGGAAAATTACCTGTTTGGCTCCAGACTGAATTAACTTTTTAATATACAAGTATGTTTATTATTTTTCCTTAAAAGTGCCTGCCTATCTAATATATTCATTAATGTTATCTGGTCAGTTCGCTTGAAATATTATGAAAAATGTGCAAATGCAATAGGGTGACAGTGCTTGGAGGCAAAGCAAGATGTATTTTCTAATTATATGACAGAAAACAACATTGTTATTAACAAATGACAGTGCAGAGTAATCTTCTTATGTCTGGGCTAGTGCAATTTAGGATGTCTTGCTCCTCATATCCAGAGGTATCAGGAGAAGTGTATCGCCTTGACACCAACTCATGTCCCCATTCACTGACCACCACAAATCCTCACATCAGACCTCCATCAAACTCTCCTGGAGCCAGCTTTCCCACCCTAGTTTCCCAGTGACACAGCCTCTCTTCCCCAGCAGATGCTCCTGCTCTGTCTCACATCCTCCCAGCTGAGGGACTCTCCACTCTATGCTCAGAAATGTTGCATTTTCACCATCCTTCGGCTGCTTCTTAAGTCTCCTACGAGATTTGCCGGTAATAGCTGGGACTGTAGAGGGAGTGCAGAGAGGTTTTGCCTGCCCCCAGTTCTTGCTCCTCTTCCCTTGGTCTGCCTGGCTCCCCCAGCCCTGCTACTATCTCGAATTCCTCCCTCTGCTGCCACTTCCCCTCGCAGCTTCTTCCTGCTCGCTGTGTGCTCTTGACTCTTTTGTTCCCCCTTTTAGAAACACCTTGTAAGTGCCAGACAGGAATTTCCCGACACTATGTCCTGCATTAAGCAAGCGATAATGGCAGAAACAATAGAGAATTATGTCAGTAGGGTGCCCTAACAAAAGAGCAGAATTTAAATGAGGACACAGCTTTGGTCTTTGGAATTTGTCCACTATAAATGACTCTTCTTATTTTATTAGCATGTCTAGTTTAAGTGGAACACATTGTAATTTTAAATGGACAATAATAAAGAAGGATCATATGTCCTATTCTTACATGTGCACTTAACATTCCCTGGGGGTATTTTCCGCCTGCCATCCCCTCTCTTCCCCCCATCACAGCCCTTCATGTTTCTCACTATATTTAACTATTTTTTTAAACTTGTATTTTGCTCCTAGAAGAACCCAAAGCTTCTAATCCAGAGCTGTGTAAAGCAAATATAAAGTAGATTGCAGAACTACAGCAAACTACTTGGGCACCACCCCTGCTCACAAAATGTTTGTTTTGCAAATACTATAGAAGAAAACTCAAATTATAGACTATATTTACAAAAACAGTTGACCTTAAACTTATCCTGGTTCTTCCTCTCTGAAAATTTAAATGACGTTAGGATCCCTATATTCCTTTCTGGGTCCTGGTTCAAACAACAACCTGCCAGGCTGCCTTTCAAAGCAGGCCATCAGCCAGCAGGAGCAAGGTTACTTAAAAGTAGTTCCTTAAGTAGCCAGTCCTTCCTAAAGAGCTATGCTGGTGTCAAGAGTTTCTGACTACACCACAGATTTTGCAAACTAATTCAAGTTAAAACAGCCATTGACTTAAAATAAGCCTGCTTCCTTGACAATATAGTCCCATGACCAGTTGAACTTCACAAAAGAAAGTCACACCATGGATAGAAACCTGTGTCCAACACATCCATTGGCACTATTGGCAGTGGAAGTTATACTCATGAAACAAAAGACTAAGTTCCCCAAATTTCTGTGCAGTAAAAAATGAGTTAATACATTTGTAATGATATTTTTCACTTATTTCTTTTCCCTGTAGTTCGTCACAACCTACTGTCACCTGACAACTGGGGTTTCAGACTAACAGCAACAAGAAAATACTGACAAATTAAATGAGGGTTGTGCAAGACAATCTTTCCAAGATGAATTGCAGCACTAGGTTCAGAAGTGTCATTTTGTAGCCTAGACATTGTTTTTAAATTGTGATTCTGACTGCTTTCTTGACCAGCCCTTACTTACCCCATGTCTCACTTTTGCAACTGGTTATCAAGCAAACCAAAGTGTTGTTAATAAGACTGAACAAAGTGCAGAAATTCTTCTGTAGACCATGCAAGCCCATGCAATGGTTTAGTGCTGTTAACTTTCAGAAAGACTTAGTTTAAAAAGAATGTTCTACAGCACTCTTGATTTTCATTCATCAGGTTGTGGGTTATAACCAGGGAGACCTACCAATTTTTGCTGCACATGACAGGCTCATTTTTGCTTCCTTTAACTGTGATCAGTTTTACCAGGCCCTAACAAAGTTACACCAAACACAGCCTTGTTTTTCTTCTAGCAGTGTGCAAGAAGAATAATTTTTACATACCCTTTTTTCCCCGCTGCAGCCTACAACAGTGCCAAGAAGTACTTCAGATGAGGTAGAAGCATAATTGAGTAATTTTAGTAGCCTTAAATCAAGCTGGCCAGTATCAAGATACTCTGATTTCTGAAGCACTCATTGGAATTTAAGGGGTCTTTCTGGAATTAATCATTCTGGCACAAGACACAACCACACACCAACTTTTTCTCCTATGCACTAATTTGTCATAGAAATCTGTTCCCTTGACATTGTCTCTGGTGCCAATAGATGACAGTTGGGAGAATATATGTAAAAACATTCACAGACGAAGCAAGCTACAGATTACAGAATGAAGAATAGTCCAAAAATTCTGTATTAAACAAAAAAAAAAAGAAACTTGTCTTTTCCTAGAGGTAAAGATTTCTGCTCCAAACACTAGTTTTCCATTTCCCAGATGTGGCTTTTTTAAAGGATGCACTATTTGTAAAAAGGAACTTGGTGAGTAATAGCTATTTCCTGCTAATTCTGCTTCCTGTAGGGATTTGCTCCTTGCTGTGATCTCACATGTTCAGGGATTGTATGTCCCAACTGGAACCTGCTTAGTCTACAGCCCAGTGTGTGATGATATGAAGAGAATGGAAAAAGCCCTTCAGCTTCAACACATTGGCACTGCCTCTGCAAAAGGCTGATGAAGAAACGAAGCTGATGATGTGAAGGTGGGATGTGTCTGCCCCAACTGTGTACGTGCCAGACTACCACAGGACATGGCAGCCACTGACCTGCACTTTCCAACAGATGTGTCCTTTCTAATCTTACTTCTAGGTCTGCCATGAAAGAGCAGTGAAAGCACATTGGTGTCACAGTCCCTGGGGAAATTGCCCTCCTGCATCTGCTTCCTCTCACCTACCGGCTTTTAAGTCCTGTAGAGGGAGCAGCACCCATTTCAGGACCACAAAGCCCTATGCTGGCACACAGGTCCCTGAGCTGCAGCTGCTCCTTGTTTGACTTGGCCATCCAAGAGCTCTAAGGCCCTTAAAGAGAATCCTAAAACATGGATACTGTAAATACAAAGGGAAAGAGCATTTGGGCTACCAGGAAACACCCATGGGAAATGTGGTGGCGCAATGCATCCCAAACTGTGACACACACCTCATAAAGGCAGGGGAGCCTCTTCAATGCAATCACAGAGGTTGGCCCAGAACCAGGGCCTTTGCTGCAATAGCACTTGGTGCCATTGGAACAGCTGCAGAAGTAGCTAAGCTGTTATATTTCTCTTTTTTTTTTTTTTTTTTTAAATTTTAAATGTAGCGGCTATCCATTTGGGGATATAAATTTTACTTGTGTCCTGGAACAGGAACATGAAACAACTATGTCTCACAAAACTCCTGTAAGACAAATTCCATAACAGCCCCAATTTTAGAGGCAGAGACGAATGAAGTCAATATCAAACCCAGGGTGTGCACGAAGAGCTCCTACCCCTGTGTTCAAACCACAAGATAATTCCTCTCCTTTCAGGCCCTGATCCAGAGCAAATCAGTTGGAGTCCTTCTATTGAGTCCTCAATCAGCAGTGTAATCACTTTAGCATGTGTCAGGATTAAAACCAGCCCTCCAAATAAGACCATGTCTACACTGCAAATGCCTTACTGATAAAGGAATACCAGCACAGTAAACAGACAAAGCATTCCTGGGGCGGTGTAAACTTATACTGGCAAATCTGCTCTTTGTAGCGGTACAGTAAAATCATCCCCGCAAGCAAAACAAGCACCATTTTGAGGTATAATTGCATCTACATGTGTAGTGTTTGCTCACTGAGAGGTGTCAGTCTGACCAGAACAGCTGTGCTGATAGAAATCTGCAGCACAGACCTGGCCTTATTTAAAAAAAAAAAAAAGTTTTAAGCAATTAATAACAATCAACACTGACTCTCTGGTCAAAGTGGTGTCAGTTTGTCTCTTCAGAGGTTTACACAAATTGGTTGATTTAAGAAAGAGAAAAGAAAGGAATTTAACATGGTTACATGGGCTTGCCTTGGCTGGTATTTTGAAGAGTGTAAAGCTATGGAAATCAGATCTACTGTGTGGAAACACCGTTTTTGGACACAAAGCCAGGCTTTGTGAGTTTACAGCTAGATTTTTCCAAGACTCTGTTCAGCAAAGTCCTGTAGTCATAGCCTGCTAGTTCCACAGATGGGGGAAAATGGTGACGTGGAAGAGATCTCCCACATGGCCAGCCTCCCTCCAAGGCCCTAATGGCACATTGCCCCTTGCTGCAGATACAGAT
>WEIT01006339.1:1671-44920 GCA_013389985.1 Dryoscopus gambensis | reverse complement strand
CACACTAAGGATTCTCTACATTTCCCATACAGGTCAATCTTATCAGTTCACACTTGTTAGTGCAAAAATCTCTTTTCCTATCTTTGTTTCTGCCACTTCTCTTATCCTGTCACTCTCCTGCAGTAAGTGCACTGGCTGGGCACTTCAGTAGCCATTTTTACAAACGCTCCTATTCCATTACGGAAAGATATTCACATGTACACACAAATGACAGTAGACTTCAGTGTAGTGCTTATCACAGAGAAAGGACAAGACAGCCTAGTGTACCTACTGCATTTCATGCTGCCTTGCACAAAGTGATCCCTTTTTCAGCAGCTTCCCTTCTGGAAGAGACAGGCAACATTTCAATTGAATCTTTGAGAAAAAAGTTCTGCATGCAAAGGACAGAGAGAGGGAGGGAGAAAAGTTGTCCATTATAACGCATTAACTGCAAAGGTAGCACTTGTAATTTCCTCTCACTTTTGAGCCCCTGGGTCATGGGCTTGACTGGGGTTGGATTGTCTTGTGTTTCAAGTTTGGGGTTGTTACACTGCCTGACTGTGGGCGGAGCACACCAACCTGCTGACAGAGTTCTTTCCTTTCCAAAGCACAAGAAAAAGAAACTAAAGAAACAAAACCTGGACAGGGATTTTGAAGGGAGACACCCTAATTTAAGGGGATTGGGATTTACAGATGGGAAGTGTTCTCCTGAGTTTTACAACTCCTGGGAGACTGGATATTTGCTGAATCACCCAGCAATGGGTCAAAGGGACTCTGCAGGACATAGGCTGAATTTGGTACTGATCCAGCTACTGCAAAACACTGCTTGCAGTCTCAAGGGAAGTACAGAACTGGCAGAAGGCTGGAGATGGAGAGCCCTCCTGGGAAGAGAGCTCTTCTAGGTACACTGGGATATTAGGACCAGAGGCAGCACAGTGAGGGATCTCCATGGGATGTGGAAGCTTGTGTTATGGTCCCCTGGACCTCCTGAGTGCTAGGAGAGATTGTCTAAACCTCCACAATGGAAGGAAAACCACAGAGGCAATATGTGTGATGTTTTTCCTTCAAGCTCAGATCATTCTATGGCCCATTTTTCCACTGAGTGAGTCAAAAGTGCTAACCACAGATCCCATAGGAAAGCAGAAGTCAAGCATTGGGCAAGGTGATTTTCTGAAACAGATTTTAGCATTTGCTTGATCCCAAGCAATAACTTGAAGTCAAGTAGCAGCATTTTTCTTTTTAAGTAATGAATGTTTAACATTGGAGCAACGTACGGAGATGACTGATTTCCCATCAATACTCCTTTCTTTCCCATTTTTCATGCCCAGGGCAATGCCAGCAGTTGTCCTCTACTGTAGATTTTGAAGCTTGACAAATATAAAGGTATGCAATAAGGTCTAGCTGGCATGTAGGCTGATTCTGTTTCTATATAAACACCCTATCAGTGCAACATGGATAGTTTTAGCATCTTTGATGTTCTCAGTTTTGGGGTCAGAAAGAAACATCGACAGAAGGGAAAGTAAGGTTCACACCACGTAATGGAAAAATTCAGTCTACAAGCCCAGGGAGGAGGAGGAGGAAAAATTATTGGTCTGCTTAATAAGCTGCTGAGATGTCCTAAGTTCAGATTCTCTAAGTTCAGGATTCCAGTTCAGAGTATTTCACACTTTACAATTCCCTGGCAGGCCAGCCTGTTTGCACAGACCCTGGCTGCTGGGATTCAGCATCTCACATTAGACCATTTGGAATTTATTTAACACGTGTCCCACAGAACGCAAGACTTGCTTCAGAGGAATAGGCAAATCACTTGTAAGTGTGCATTTACAAGATCAGAAGTCATGAAAACCATGCTCACTGCTTGTCAATTTATTTAGGGGAAATTGTGTAATCAACCTAACAGAGCAGTTATCCTTCACCTAGAAGGTCAAGCTCATTGTTCCTGTATGTCACCACACTTGGCCATTAATCACTTAGGAGGAAATACATCATTTTTATTTAAATTAAGCTGTACAAAGTGGGGTTAAGTCTGAATTCAGATATCCTCTCTCTCTTCCAGAGAAGCTGCAAAGGTCAGATTTTCTCTAGTTTAATCCCCAACTTTTGGAGAAGAAAAAGAAGAAAAAAAAGAAGAAAAAAAGAAGAAAAAAAAGAAGAAAAACAAAGCAATTTGAGTGAAGGTTGCTAAACTACTTATCTCCTCATCACAAGCTGTTAAGGAGACAGGTAGCTAAGCCATTCAACACCCTTTCTTTCATCTGTTCCTATGTTTTCCTCAAACAGTTTGGATCCCACACCAAATTTTTGCCACTGGCATTTTCTCCTTCTACCTCCTGCATTTCATCTCCTGTGCGATTCATGGCAACCCATGAAATGAAGCAAAGAGAAAAAGTGATTGAGGGTCACTTTACAACCAGACATGATGTTCTCCCTCATCCAAAGCCAGTAGACAGCACTTCTGGAAGACAATGTGAGAACACTCTCTTCCCAGTGTGGTGCCTGGAAACACAGAGTCCTTCATACTCTTGAGTACTGTTCATCCTAAAGGCCCCACTGGATAGTGATCCAGCTCATTAAATGAAAAGTACTTCAGTTCTGGAAAGACATCACATTTTCCCCTACCCGTCCTTCCAAAACCTCATATCAAGTTATTGAATTTTTTTTTAATAAATATACCAGAAAACTGACAATAGCTCAGATCCCCTCTCCCCATCATGTCCTTCTTTAGTGCCTTTCCCTGCCGTGAATGATGTTATGCCATTTCTGGGACTGTTTCAGAATCTGCCACTTTGGGATATCTCTCCTGTGCATTAAATTGCATCTGGTTACACTTCAGAAATGCATCCTTCCAGGTCAAGAGTTTTTCTTCTCTGGGAATTAATTATGAAAAGTCTTCACCTCTGACATGTACGGCTACTTCTTATTTGCTGCCTACATGCTTTTCACTTTCCTGTTTTTTAACGGGTTGGAAATGCTAACAAAAGAGATAATCCGCCTTTGTGGGTATTCCCATAATTAGCAACACGCACATCTGGATAGAGTTTCAATAGTCCACTGTTATTCAAACAATTTGTAATCACACAGACTGTGTAGTGAACCAGCAGACCGGAGCATATAGCTTTTCATTATTATGTGGTATACAGTACCCATAATACACAAATAAACTCAAAACCTGCAGCAGCAACAATGACACATTCTGTGTGGCCTTATTCACCAAACAGCTCTCTAAGAAGTCTTTATGAAAAAATGCAACACATCCACTAATTATTCAGGGTTGTAAGTGGGTAGGAAGTGTAGGAAAATCTTGCTGCATCTGTTCAACATTCTAAAAAGCCAAGTCCAGCAGCATTTACAGGATTTTAAAAATTAAGGCTATAAAAACCAAGAGCTCAGAGCTTAGTTATGTGGGTGCACAGTACCACGTAACATGTAACAGTAGTCGATTTTACAGGATACATAACAATACACACCAGCATAGCCAAAGGCAGGATCAAGCCCTTAAAATTTTATATTGTGATTCGTGCTCAAAGATTTGTTTCAGTGTGGATGCCATGACTCATATTCTCCATTCCCCCAGTACTTCATCCCCTCCTTCCCCATGACCCAAGCTAACTTTTTATTAAAATGCTCTGGATGCAGATTCACTTGTTTAAGCCTGGTATTTATGGATTTCATCCTGCAACCTGGACTCACAGGAGCTACTTACACAAGGACTGTGAGACTGGCCTGTGTGGAAATGTTTACTGCAGAAAGAAAAGATGTCTATTCCTGCTCCTTGGCCGAAGCCTTTGCCTTTTAATGACAGACTGTCCAGATTTCCTCAGCACAGGAGTGACTAGGAAACATCTCCCCAGCTTGCTTTGCCCCTACACAGCTCTATAAGCAACATCTATGAGCCCACACTGTATCACAGGACAGTGCTGAACCATTTCTAAGTGGTGTTCCACAGGTTTCAAAAGGTATCTCTACTAGTTGCTGACTACAAGACTTTATATTAAAAATGTAATATCGAAGAATATATGATTCACTTAATCAGCACTGGTTTATGGGGAAACAGCATAGGTCAAGGTTTGTTAAAGGAGAGTATACATCACTGAAATGCTTATTCAGAGAAAGCAATTGCCAAGTGGGTGAATACAACATAATGATGGTTAGCCTGGCACTGTGAGTCTGGAGATCCCCCCGTGGCTCTTACTCATATTCTGTCTGAAACAAGGACATAATTTTTATTCTTTATATTCTTTTTCTTGCCCATTTGTATAATACAGAATGATACAACAGTAACTGTAGGGTTACTTTTCTCTCCCAAAAACCTGCTGCATCCTCTGCATCTTACCTGAACAACTCTTGAGTTTGGGAGAGCTTGAGAATGTTTATTTCTTGCAGAAGGACTCTGGGTCCATGATTGTTGTAGAGTCTCTTGGGGCTTTTAGTGACAAGACCAAAAGAGAGATAGCATTAAGCTTTCCATCATGGCCTGCTGCTCTGGGATAAAGGATATTTCAGAGCATTCTAAGAAAAGTATTTCTACCCCTGCACTTCTCCAAATCCTGTGAAATGCTTTTTCAATGATTAACATTTTTCAATGATGTTAAGTACATCAAGGATTGTTAAACTGGGTTTCAGTAATTACTCACATTGATTTATCAAAACTTGTGTATTTACATGTTCCTTTTAAATAACAATTCTTCAATCACAAAAGCTGATATTCACCAAAACCTGACATCTGCACATGGCACACATTCTGGCAACACAAATCCACATGACAATTATCTGGATGTTTTGACTAGCTCCTAGTGTTACAGATCTAGGTGGCATCGACGGTAGATGTTTTCCAGCCAATCCCACACTTTTTCAACCAAATACAAGCAAAGAATTCCTTCTCGTATGTGACAACACATTCTTATTTCTCAGAGGTATTGTACAGCTACATTAATGCATGAGAAATGTGTTGAGGTGATGAGTTGAAAAACACAATGAAGGTGCCAATCAAAACTTAGAATACTGACAAACGCTGAAGAAATTCAAACCTCCATACAAAAGCTGAAGCTCAAGGCCCATGTAAAATAAAAAAAAATAAAAATCATGTAACATAACAAGGGTTATCTTTGATTAAAAAATTACACTTTTTCTCGTATGAAATCTGAGTTGTTTCATTTTTCAAAAGTAAAGTTACAATAGGCAATAAAATCTCTTGCACAAACTGCAGAGTAAGTTAATTTTGAATATAACTAAACAATATATCAGCGAAGTATTCCTTTCAGCTTCCTGGAGACTTGTATATTGCCAATTTATAATTAGTTGCAGATTTTCAATTACTTTCTAGCTAACAAAACAGTTTCATTTGCATTGTTTACTTGCCACTTAACTCAAATTGTACCCAAATTGGTTATTTTAAAATGTGACACAGATTTTCAGGGCCAAAGCAAATTCTATATATTTTAATGTAACAAGCATCTGTATTTCAGTCTTCAGTGATAAAAGTGTACAGGATTTGGCCAAAACTCAATCAACTCCATCACAATCTCAAAATGCCTCCTGTGCAATTTGTCAAAAGCAGATTTCTTGGCAACAACACATAAAACTACAGCAACATATAATGAAGAACATCATCTCGGAAAATACGCAAAGTTTGTTTTGTGTACTAATTGAAACTGGGAAACCACTGTAGGCAAATTTAAATTCAACAGAAGATCAAAGAAATTAACCATCAAAATATCATTCTGCTTCCATGCTTAAATATAGTCCACTGCACTGAGTCTCATTCCTGATAGCCCGATTCATCAGGAGCATGCTAAATTCAAGGTGCAGAAATTTGGGGGTAGAGTGACTAACTGGAGGGATTTTATTTGGTGTTATTCAGTACCAGGCAGACCTCAGCTAACTCTGTTACATGATACTCTTTATGATAATGCACCCTGCTATGAGATTTAAGAACTGGCTGTCTGCAGCAATACCCTGTGCCAAGAGATTCCTATTACCAAGGGAGAGAAGAGTTCTCCACTCCCTCTGCTGCCACACAGACATTAAATGCAGAGGATTTTTGACTTCCAGGATAGCAAGTGCAAGCCTCTGACCAGCCTTTGTTGTAGTCCTCATTCTGTAATTGATCATCCCTCTCCTCCCCATACAAAATAGTCAAAGGTTTTAATTTTTTCTCATCCAGAATTTCCCACTCAACACCTCTAATTGTTCTGAAAATTTGTCCATCTCTGCTGGATGCTGGGGGAGATCAACTGTTATAGGGGCCAGACGGTCTCTTGAAGATAAGGACACACTCAGCATGGAGCAGACTTTCCTGTCTTCTTCTGCACCCAGAGGTGTCCTCACAGACCTGAGTGGGACAGCACCAGTGTCACTCTCCTGCTGATGAGTTATGACAGATTCAGGGCTTACAAGTTTGCTCTAAATGTATGCACATTTCTGTGATATATATTCTACCTTTTCTGTGGAAAATCTTATTCAAAATTTTATTATCTGGACTAGTCCAGGTTTGCAGAGCTGTTCTACAATTTCTGCTTCTCCTCTCCAGCCCTACCTGAGGCTAGAGCTGCCTTGGCCATGGAGTGCCTTTATGCCAGCCCCAGCAGAGATCACAGCTACACCGCAGCAGGGCCTGATTGCAGTAAACGGGCAGATATGCCGAGTTCAAAGGATGGACAAAACTTCCCTGGACATTTTAGACTGAAGTTTGATTTTGTTGTTGGATCAGGGCTGGTGTTTCATGAACTGCATTGGTTTAGATTAAGCAGTGCAGAAAGCAGATCATGTTTTTTTCAGTGGAGAAGCATCTTTTGGGAGAAGTGTTATTGCTATTGTTCCCTCTATTTTCCTGTTTCTTCTCCTTTTGAATACAGCATGACAGCACTAGAGCAGTCTCTATAACACAGATACTTAATATTAACCTACAGTATTTCCTAGGGAATACTACTTAATCATATTCTATGCACAACAGCAATTTAATAAAATATATATGTTAAAAATAACGAAGTCTACCATTCCTAGCCCCACTCCTGAACAGCCATTATTGTCTCCTTCCAGCAGCAAGAAATGGGCATTTAATCTTACTTTCAACTTTCAGTCTTTAAATCAGTTTTAAATCCATGACAAGACTTTACATCCTACCCCATTGTTAGCAAGATTCCTTAATTGCCTCCTTTAAAAGACTTTATCCAACCCTTTTGAAAGTTTAAATAAATTATACCCACTGGTTCTCCTTTATCCATTATTTGTTAACTATTTCAAAGAAATCTGAGAGGCTATAGAAATCGTGCTGATTTGTCCCCATCATATTATCCTCATCTAGGTCCTTTATAACTTGATCTTTAATCATTCCCTCAACCATATTTCTTTACAGTGAGGCACCTCCCAGGTTTATAATTTCAGGGATCGCCCATAACACCTTTTTAAAAGGAGGGCAACAATGTTGATCATCCTCTGATAAAACTTTTTTTTTTTAAATAAAGTGCTGTCACCATTTGTCAATTGCTTTTTACCAGCCATGGTTGTCTCCATTTATGGCCTCTAGGCTTGATTACTGCATCTAGATATATTCAAAGACAAATTTGGCAAATACAAAAAATCTGCAACTGGTACAGATACCACCAGCCCACCTTAGAAGCCGGAGTTGTCTGGAGTGCATCTGGGACACCCCCATGGAACATCCCCATGGAAGATCCCTGTGGAACTCCGCTCCATGGTACTCTGCTTTCACCACTGGCTCTCCACAGAGCTGAATGCAGGTAACGTCTCCATCCTGGCATTCAATGGACCCACGCTTCCACTGAACGAGAAAATCTCCTGTAACCCTGAACTACGCCCTTCCCCGAGGATCTGCTGTAGGATCCGTCAGCAACACAGGTGAGCCTTGCAAAATTCAAAAGACAGTTGTCTCAGAGGCTGGTGCAAGAGTAAAACTGACTCTTGCAAGAGAGGAAAGTAACAGTGATACTGTATCAAATTCCCAACAAACAGCCAAATTTTTTTCTTGAGGTTTAATTAATAATAAAAATAGGCATATCCAAACCTTTGTCAGAGAGTCAGTGGGGCAGCTTAATAAGGAAGCAACATATGTATATTCTTAAAACTTTAAAATGCATGAGGCATGCAGATGCTATTTTGACAAGAGAGTGAAACCTAAAAACCTAGAGAGCTATTCCTCTTGACTTTCCTCCAAACTCATATCATTGCCATACAGATCCAATTATCTATTACAAATTAATTCTTCTAGTCCTTCCAGCACATTTTTTATCCCTTTGTCTCTGTCAGAACGCTGCTGTCACTACTTGCAAAGAAAACCAATGGAGGAGGTATTTCCCCATTGCCTAGTGATGCAAACAAATAATCTAGCTTTTCTACACTCTCCTGCTCATCAAGCTGAACTGGGTTTGACAACTGGAATGTATTAATTAAACCCTTGCACATTTAAGGGGAAAAGAGTCACTCTGCCAAATAAAATGGGACAATAATGAGGACAGCACTGCAGCATCTCTACTGAAAACTTGCCACATTTCCAGACATATTCATTCACCACACATCCTTCCCCCTCCCCCAGGATCACCAGTTTGGTATAAAGTTCAGAAACAAGGATAACAGCAAGCAGCAGAGGAGATAAGCAGGCACAGTGAGTATTTTTTCATTTCCCTTATTAATGACATGAAGAATTGGCTCTTTTTAGAAGAATTTAGTATTATTTCCTCCCTCTATTCTTATGAAGCAAAAGTGTAAGCCTAAGCAAGGGGTCCGTGCTGCACCATGCAAACACTCAGAATCAAGGCATTTACCATCACATATGGGATCTCAACGACCCTTTTCTGGGTTTTGCAAACTACTTCCACTACAGAGTGCCCCTTGCTTTTGTAGAGTAGGATGCAGCTGGGGAAAACACTGAACGAAGGCTCAGCTTCTACAGCAAATGGACATTGGGGCATGGCAGGAGGAGAGAGAATACCCTAAACTCCCTTTCCTCCTCTCAGGACTATGGGTTAGGACTCCAGTTTTCAGCTACAATCCAGGCAAGCCCAGCTGCAGATGGTCACCAGGAGAGATTGGTGGTGTTGGCTGGTGGCCATAAAGAAAAAGCCCTGTCACCACATCCTCTAAAAGCACTGCATAGCAGCATTTTCCAAGGATAGCCTGGAAGGGAGAGCAAGGCACCAAACACTTGGAAACAACTAATTGCTTGAGAGTGTAAACTTAATAAGTAGGCCACACAGATCACATCTTTACCACCAACACATTGAACCATTTATAAAAAAGTTTTGTAATTCTGCATAATTAAGTCTTTTAATAATGTAGATTTGAAGACTACAGAGCCACTGCATTTAAGGTTGATGCTATTTTAATTACATAGAAAAGACATACTTTGGGAAGAAGCCTTGCAGTTTATTACACTTATTTCTGTCAAATAACTTATAATTGTGTGCCAAGGTGCCTGAGAAAAGTATTGTGGGTTTTTGCCGTTTTTAAATAGCTTATGCCACTCGAAAAGGATTACTTCCTTTGTAAGTTGCTGTTTCAACCGAAAGGTAGCAATTAATTAAGCCATTTACATAAAACTGTCTTGGATCAGCTATCTACAAAGATAAAGGCTGAAATCTACCTTCTAATTGAACAAATAAAGTTTTAAAAATAAATATATGTTGGTAATTATCTGTAATAATACAAATTAGGAAATTTAGCTGATAAAATGAATATGTCAGAAATTAAGACGAAATTCTTATAATCCAAATTGAATAGGAACAGTCTATCCAAAAAACATTCTTCTAATTTATCGTTCATTTATTGTCACTTTACACATCTTTGTATCATTTGATATCTTGCCATATCACATGATGCAAATGGAGAGGAGGTGGAAAGTATCTCTATTTCAAGGGATGTGCTTATTCTGAACAGGTTTGCGGGGTTTTTTTTGGGTTTGGGTATGGACAGAAGAGAAAGGAAAAACCTCTGGTTTTCACAGATTGTCATTATACACAGCAGGACATAATCAATGACATAATTTAGCAAAATAACCTGGAGTACTTCAGCACACACAATCAAAAGTAAACTGTTCATTTATCTAACTAACTGTATGCAATTGATATGAGTTCATAGTATACCAATATATCAAGTAAAATAAAATAGGTGTGTCTTTTATTGCAATAGTTTTAACAGCAGAAACACAGCTTAGCGAAAAATCATGGTCTCTCTAGCATTTAACTACAGTCTATATTTTTCCCTCTATACTTAAAAGAGGAAGTTGTACAAAAACATCTTATGCCAGTGGTGAAAGAGATCTACACCAGAGATTTGCATTGCTGCAGCTACAGCAGCACAGACAGACAGACCCCGTGCAAAGTAATTTTTACATCCAACCTCTAGCACAGAAGGTGGTTTCTCATCCTCCACCTGTGTGGTGGTTCAGCTGATTAATGGTCTCACTGTGACAGCTGTTACACATGCAAAACTTGCACTGAAGCGAGCGGTGGGTTTTTTTTGTCTGCATAATGACTCGAGGACACAATTCTGAGTCATACCACACGTTCTGAGCCAGGTCTCTTCCTTCCCTAATTATTGCATTCTTTGCTAATGGATGGGATACATTTTCTTCCAATATATCTCATCCAAGTGTTCTTCCCACACATAAATCAAACTTATAATACTAAAAACCTAATCTGGAGAGATTTCATATTAAAGCTTGCTCTGTCTGTCTCCAGGCAATGATTCAGTACCTTCGGAAGCAGCTGAGATTGCTCACTACACATGTTGTGCCTGCACTCACCAAACCAGATCTCTAAGACTTATGAAAATATTTATGTACACAACTTGGAGTACCCAGTGGGAGTATGCATCTACACAACAATAAGCACAGTGTTAAGTGCTCACAAGATAAGGGCTCAAATCTGCAAGAGATTTCACTCTACAAACATCCCAATCTCACTTTTTACTACTGACCAATAATGGGACATTCAGTCAGGATTTAATGGGCTTCTACATCTGGAAACATCTGTGCAGGTAACTCTTCAGGGCAGAGGACAGCACTACTTCTAGGTTCATGCAGAGCCTCCAGACTGTGGGCTACCCTTTGAAAATCAAACCAAACAAACTCCTGGCAAATAATCATTTACTACAACATCTGCTGTCTGATTCTTGACTGCTGTACCTCAAAATTTTAAAATATTTTGTAAAATTATTTGAATTGCATTACTGAACTAAACAAAATTGTCTTTTTAATTTGACTATACAGCAAACTTGTTCCCTGTGTACAATTCCACCACCTCCAGGTCCATAGCTGAGGTGCTGAGCACCTGTGGTAGTGATTCCTTCAGCTCCAGTCTACCACACAAGGTAAATGTGACAGGCATTTACTGAGGCATTTTAGAAACTGAATAGAGCACCTCTTGCCCTGTTTTTATACTTGCTTAAGGATATAACAATGGAGAGAACTGCATATCTAACATAATAAGCAAAAATTGATTTAGAGATACACCTTTGCACAAGCTTTCACGTACGTGAACCAAAGCAAAGATGTAAGTGCATTAGAGAAAATACTGTTCATTAATGTATGTTATGTAAGAGAACATGTCACTTCTTGATGTAATCTTCACTACTAGTCTGAAATCATCAGTCAAATAGGATGCAAAACTCTAAAAAAATCCAAGAAAAAAACCCTGTTTTCTGTTTCCCTTTCAAACAGTGTTTCAAAGAATCCCTTTGCCTTTTATAATTTCTACAAAACTGAAACAAAGCATCACCCAGGTAAGTTTACTGATCCTTGGTTTAATAACTACAATGTACGTTCCCTGCCTCAATGAGAGTGAGCTACCACCTGACAGTAAGCAGCACTTCCATCTCAAGTTCAGCACGCAAGGTATGATGATACAGGCACTGCAATGAGAACCCTTATGCGTCGTGAATGGTAATTTCATAACAGTGGAAACAGCTGATGAATACTTCTCACCACATTACAAATAATAGAACACACACACAATCCTCCCACACTTCTCCATCCACCCTGTATCAGTCACTGGTGTTACATGATTAACTGGTTAACATGATTAATAAACCACAGTTTGGTCAATAATAATCTGCTTTTACTTTCACCAGGAAGCTCATCTTTCCTCCTTTGCCTTTGGCTCTTTTATTGTTCTTGACCTTTGGTTGCAGAAAATGGTATAGCTTTGCAAAATGCTTAGAGACGTTTAATCTATGGAAGATGCCATGGTGAATAAACCTCTACATTGCTTCACTCTACATGTGTCAAAAGTGAAGTTTCTTCTGCCACTAATGACAAGTGTCTTCTAGAAGAGACAAGCCTAGCCTGAGGAGTTATTCAAAGGGTAAATGCTGTGTTTAAAAAGAAGGTCTACCCTTGGCAGAAAATGTGATATGTTCTCCTTTGCAGGAATATAATAGCTTCTAATATCAAGATTGATTTGAACAAAAGAACTCTACCACAGCTGGATTTTTTACAGCTGGGGTTTTAACTTTACACCAAAAAGTTAAATCGCTGCTGCACATGTGTAAGGCTGTATCTCCAGAGTGGTTCATTTCTCTGAAGTCCACCTAGAAACTGGCCATAGGTAAACAATTAAGTTTTAAGGAAATCTTTATTTTTGTAGCCCCTGGATCATTATTTAGAAGTATCTATTGAGTTACAGGAAGGTAATAGTCTTATGAAAGAAAGATCATTAGCTCTGAATTGCTCATCCTATTGCTGTTGATTTCCGTGATGCAGCAAACTTTGGCAAATATACTTGAAACTATGTCACACTTGTCTCCTTCTGAGGATGTAATGCCAGTGAAAGTTCTTGTACCTGAAAGTTGTTTTCTTTTGTATTCATGGAACAGGTAGACAGGAGTTTAAAATTGCCCTATTGCCTTTACATAAAAATGAGTTTGAGAAATCAGTTCTGGAAATTATAATTCAGTTTCTACTTCCACTTTGCCCCAGATGACTTAGACATTACCTCATTGACAAGGATCAGAAAGAAACCACTGTTTCAACTTGCCAAGCCTGTGGCTAGAAGTGACATTCTGAGTCTGATCTTAAGTAATGATCCCTAAGTAAAAGGCTATATAACTAATTACTAATCCCTTGAGCTGTCTGGGCTATAGATGGCACCATCATACACTATTTATTTATTTGGATAAAATTCTGTGTCAAAATATTTCAGCAGGACTACAGTGACCTGGCAAGATACCATAGGGATGGATGACTTAGATATGCCCCAGATCAGACAGATATTCTTAGCAAGTGTATGACTCTCAGAATGTTAAAACATATGAAGCTAGTTATCAAAAAGCAAAACATATCCAGATTTTCTTTCTGATTTTTTTTTTAAATTTAAGAACAGCATATAAAGAAACAATATTGCAGAGTCTTAATTTTTCATCAGCTAGCTCTATTCCTAATTATTCCTATATTTTATCCTCTGCAGATGCCAAAGATAAAATAGAAACATAATTAAACGAAAAACAAGGAGATGTCCTGAACCTAAATGTGTCTAAGATAACCTAGTTTTTGGATCTAAACAAACGCCTCTTTAAACATTTCTTCTGCAGTATGCCTCACTTGGAAACATCTTCATTTCCATGTGAAAATCACAAAATTGAATCCCTGACACCAATGCAACTAAGACCTCAAGAGCTTTCCTTCCTTAAAATGTACAATCATTTCTCACTAGCTGACACTAGCTGTTGACCTGTGTGATTTGTTATCTTCAACATAAAGTACACAAAAAGCTTTAGAAATTCCACATACAGGACCATCTGGTTAGTGTTACCCCATTTATTCCACTCTTTTTCCATTAAATGTTTGAACCAGAAGTACACAAAACACTAATAATAAGTAGAATGTTCAACAAATGCTAATGACTGACTATAACTTATCACATTTTTCATTCTAAATTCCTCATGGAAGAAATCCATTTGTTTTCAGAAATCCTCACCATTAGAGAATTTTCTCACCGGCCTAAGGAACTTATAGTTGTTCCTTTTCATAATTCTTGCCAGTTATGTGTGTGTAGGATTCAATCATGAGGAGTTAAAATGGTGTACATTTTCCTTCTGCACATCTTACAGCTGTTTAAGCGGGACAGGACTGTCTCCATTGCTTCATGTGCTGAATGGGAAAGGCATGTGCTGTCTTTTGAGTCCACAGCCCAGGCGCACAGAATCCTTCTTTAAAGTTCACACATGGCAATGAGTGGAAATCCATTTTCTCATCCTTCAAAAATTTTCCAAGCCCACATCAGCTTGAAAACCGATTATTTTTATATGATAAACCAGGAGGAGAAATGGGCACACGCTCATCCTAGTCGAGAAAAGGAAACAGCTCCATACTTGCTGTGCTCTCCTGTGATCTGATACATCCAAGATCCTGTTCCCTAATTCAGACTGAACACTCACATCTCACACATCAGCTTAAGCTTCTGTCTACTGACCCTTCCATGGAAGGTGTGTCTGTGTCTCCTGTTGTAATCATTCATTTCCAAATTACAGTTACGCATTGAAGCAGGCATTTTGATCCTCCCCCCCCAGTTTCCCCAGACACAGCCACATGACCATTTGGATGGATGAGAAAAGGGCAATGGACACTAGGTCTGTATATATCTCTTTCACTCTCCTTTTGACCAGAAACTCTTTGTCAAAAGTAGTAGAAAAGTGAAAAATGGCAGTGTTGTAGATCGATTTTTTTTTTTGGCGGGTGGGGGAGGAATGCAGATCTAAAAAATCTCTCCCTATCCATGCTGAAGTGCTACCCCCCTCATCTGTGCCTGTGGGTCTATCAGATAGCAACCACAGGACTCAGGACTTTCCAAAAATGAGAACTGAATATTGGGCAGGTCATCACTCAAATCCAGTGCTCTCACCAGACGGGAAGCCAGAACAATTCCCAGCCATGGGTGTGGTGACACTGATGGGCTCCAACTCAGTGTTTTATTCTAGCAGTTAGCAATTGTCCCGCAAGCTCTTGAGCTCCTCTCAAACTCTCCCTTACAGGCTGAAAAAAATAACAGAGGCCCTTGTCAGGAAGTGAAGCTGCTTGGCACGTCAGCCAGCACCTGGAGTAGGAGAGCTATTGCCATTTTGAGAGCCTGGTTGCCCTCCATTGCACTGACAGGATTCCAGTGACTGACTGAGTCAAGGATGGGCCCGGAGCTCTCGTGCAACCTCATTACACTGAATAAAACGTATTTGAGACTGACTGGCTTGCATTTATGTGCATTATAGAAATGTATCTAACCTGCACTCAGAGGAGAAATATATTCTAGGAGCACACCCACGTCCAACACGTCAGTGAACATTTTATAAACTATTTTCATATTTACAACAAAACAAAGTGTTAGATTCTTAAACCAACAGTAACCCCTTACTGAGTCTTTATGTGTAGCAAGAGCAAAGTAGGAACAGGATCAAGCATGGCTTGGGAAACTGTTAAGGAAACTGAATCTCCTTTCACATCATTTCAGGTTCATCCTTTCAAACATCATTATAAATTGAAGACCTACAATGAATTTTGTCATGGGCGGGGGTTTAGTTTGAGGCAACAATACTACATTTGATTCAAGAATAATCAATTGCGACCTATAATACCAGTGTGCCAGCTTTTTAAAATTAAGTGACCACAGCTAGCAAACAGCTATTAACATGGTGACTGTGTGGGGATACAAAGATATGCAGTGTCTGTGCTGCTGAACCACAAAGTATTTTTAAAAGAAGAAAAAATTAAAGAGGATGACCTCCCCCTCTCCAACTGGCCACTAAGACAATGAACTTATTCAATCTTTACAGTCTTTTGTGCTTCTTTATAGGAATATTCCACCAATTTCCAAAATTATAGCTGGTGGTTGGCTTAATATGATTTTTGTTTTAAAATAATGACAGTGTTCACAACAGAGCTAAGCGTTCTATTAAATCAGTGATTAGTGCACCCTTGTATATATGCCACATGTCAAAACCATCATACATCTTCGTAATTGATTATAAAATCCTCTGTAAGTACGTACAGTAATAAGGCCACCCTGACATTGAAACATCCAGACAGAGTTTACTACTCACTGCTAAATTCATCCATTCAGTGGGATTGACACCAACCTTTTCTATTTTCTCTCCCTAACAAACTGCAGATGTGTCTTCTGTGCAGGAGACAAAAACAAAAGACTTACAGGATGACCTTCAGCACAGCGATATGGCCATAAACTGGCAATGGCTACAGGAGCAGCAGCGCTGGATGAGCTCTTGCCAGGAAGGATGGATGAACCAGTGACATGTCCCCAACCCAGGGCAGAGTCCTGCTCCTACTGCACCAACAGGCCAGTCCAGATCATCTGTTCCAGCCTTTCCATCAACAACAGATGGTTCATATAAGAATACAGTATAACTCAGTTATTTCTTTTTTTCTTTCAGATTTTGAGGAATATGGTTGCCTAAGGACAGATATGTGCTTTGCTTTAAGACTGCCTGGTAGTAAACACCCCTTTAAAAATTCAGCAGTATTTTTCAGAAGCAAGTAATGAAAACTGCACAACTGAGGACATAACAAACCCAGCATTTTTAACAGACTGAGAAATCTGTTAAGCTGAATTTTAAATGAATGTGATAAATCAATAAAACAAGGACTCTTGTGCCATTCTTGTACTGATTAAAAAAACCCCCCAAAACACAAATGAAGAGACCAGTGATTTTTTTTTCCCTGGCAGAAAAGTATACTTTTGTCCTATTTCCTTATAATAAAGAGCAAGAAAATTCTTCGGGCTTAGGCAATCTAGCCGTTCACCTCAAAGGTAGATGCCAGGCTTAGAAAATTTCTAGCGATAATTCCTCAATTTCAGAAAGCAACTGTGAGGAGCTGGTTATGATGGGGATGCATACAAAGCCATCCTTACAATGCACCTCTTCCTTCTGCTTATTGAAAGAGCAGCTTTGGAAAAGCTTGAAGAATTTTTTTGATACTGGCATTTTCTTTGCTCATCACTTTGACCATTGTTACTCCTCTTTGCTATGGTTTCCCTTTTTCTGTTATATAAACATAATCTACTTGATTTTTCTTTCAAAGCATTCTCAGCCTAATCCCCTCCCAATCTATTCTCATTCATTTATTCCAGAGGGGAGAGCTCCCACCTCCAGTCAGCCCCTGACAGTAGGCTCCATCACCCATTTGTTACCTTTTCAAGCAAGGATCTTTGTGCTTTCTCCCCTGCTGCCCCCATGCTTGGGTAGAGCTCCTTGTTCATGTCCACAAAGCTGCCTCGTTATCCTCCTTCAAATCCCCTCTCAAACCTCCTCTTAACTCTGATGCCAGAAAAAAAGCTTGACAATGGCTGTGCTGCTGCAATATTGAGCCCACTACCTATGAAGCCGACCTTCTTATTCACTCCTCGTGCTTCCCCATCTGCTTATACCCACCTGTTGTCTCCTGTCATTGGTTTTAAAATTTATCAGAGGAGAAGGGGCTAAATCAGCTTGAATTACTCTGCCTTTGCTGAGAATGCATATTCCTGTCAGCTGACATGAGGCAACTTGTTACCCTGAGAAAACATCTTTATATGCCTCAGCCATCTGGATGTAAATCCTCTGGAGGGGGCAACTCTGCTCTGTGTTTGAAGGCAGTCTAAGGGTCCTGGTCCTGGCTATTTCATAGCACAAAAACATTGCTGGATATATAACAAGGATTATGTTTGCTCTTCTAGGCACCCAATTGTGTGTGTTACCATAGCTTGGGAGCCTGAGTACATGGACAGGAGACAGAAAGTTTACTAAACAGTTGAATGAAATATGGGTCAGCCTCTCAGGGTATTGAACATATGGCCCATATTTAAATATGACTAATACACAGGCCAAATTCTAATAAACATTTAAAAAGTTGGGTGATAGACATATACAGCTACAAACTACCTGGTTACCCATCCATTAACACAGTTACCATGAGCAGGGGGTTAAAAAAGCTTTAATTCAATAGCAACATCATCTATCTCTACGAGGCTGCTATTTCCACTGCCTCCTCTCCCACCCTGCTGGACAAATAACAGAGCAGCATCACTCAAGCTCAACAGCCTCATAGGCAGGATTAAAACTTTTAGCTACTATGAAATTAACTTATTTAAAAAGCTAAATTTTATTTTACAGATGAAATGGGTTTTGAGTGATGCTAACAGAAGCGGGTTGATGCTGTACTTCCTCTGAGTGGGGAAATCAAGCCTCTGAGTCATTCAAACGATAAGAAAACATCTTAGATTAAAACAATCAACCTAATTTTCAATCTGTCATTTAGTTAAAAGAAATTAATTAGTATTTTTACTCTGAAAATAAATACATAGCATTCAATAGCAGAAATCTCAGCCTTTAACTTTGTGCTTGCATATTGTCTGACGGTGAGGCTTGAATTCGCCCTTGCCTAGAAATCCCATTTAGGGAAGTGTGGGATCAGTTTATTCCCTTTAAAAAAAGCCAAAACTTTTACAAGTGGAAAAAATCACACAGAGGCTGCAGGGTAATGTTTTTCATTAACCGGAACGCGCATTTTCAGAAGTAAATCTGCATGCTTTTTTTCTGGCAATAATTAACAAATTATTGTATATCATTTTTTTAAAATTACTCCCCAGATAATGACTTTACTGTTAGTTTACACCAATGAATACTGCCAACCTGTTTGTTTTTAAGAACAAAGCAAGAAGTCCAAAGCCCATTGCTGCAAGCCATATTTCCAATCCCTATCTTCTGCATAGTTTTGAACTATAAAAAAGAAAATCTTTTTCTAAAACTTAATATAGAAAAATGAGCATGACCAAAACAGTTTCAAACCCCAATCTTCAAATGAAAGTGCAAAATGAATTTGAAACTGCAAATGAAGTAACATTTGTTTTAGTAAACAGCAATTTGTACAGATAAGGTTATTTACACAAGAGCTCAACACAATTTTCCATCTGTATTATTTGACAAGATGGATCCAAAATTCAAGAAAGTTAAAATTGAATAAACAAGGGTATCCTTATATTTAAAAATCCATTTCTTTTACTACTTCACCTAATACAAAATCAGCCCAATGCAACTGCCATTTTAAGGAAGTCTTACAAAGTTTGAATGAGCGAGTGTACTTCATTACAAAAGATAAAAGTTTCTCCTTCCCTACAGTGAAAACAGGTAATTTCAGAGGCTGTGGCTTATAATTATTCACTGCTGAAAGGATTTTAAAAGGTCTGTATTGAAAACAGTGACCCCCAGCTTCGCCTCAGAATGAATGGAGGTAAAATTTCTCATTTTGCTGGAATGCTGGTTGATAACCGTTAAGCAAAACATGCATTTCTTCATTACAGTGCAGTCTGCAGGTTCATTTAAATAACAATATCATCCAGCATAAAAGTCACAAAAGAATTATCTTGCAATTTCAATATGTTGAAATGTATTATTAGTGCTAACAATGGGCACCTTGAGTAAATAAATGAATTTCTCTTATTGGCAGCATTACTTCCGACTATTTACCTTTATGGAATATCAAACTTTATAATCCAACACGTTGGTCAAGAGTGTTTGCTTGCGTAACTTTTGAACTAGAATTGACATTTTTTAATGTCTCTCCAATCTCCTCTCCCTTTCCCCACTGTTGCTGAAAGTTAAAAAATATACATTGCCCAAGCATGGGAAGCACTATTGTGTCCTTTTGTGAGGTATTTAAAGAGCCACCTTCATACTGTCATTATTTTTCATGACAAAAGAACCCCTAAATATGGAAATTAGATTTTTTCAAAAGGTATCTATTTATAAATTATATCAACAGTATACAAAACCCACCAACAGTCTTTTCTGACCTGCAAATCCCACAGATCTCACAGAAAAAAATTAATGTTTTAGAATATTATTATTACAGGAAATCATCTCTATCTCAAGAGACTCCACCCAATTCATTACCATTAAGATAGAAATCACAGCACAAGAGGTGCACAGCCTCTGAGATAGATTTAGTGTCCGAAACCGTGTGAGGATGCCAAGTGCTAAGAAAACATTCCCAGTGCAAGCCTTCAAATGGCTCCAGGAGGAGGAGGAGCTGTGCTGGTTTTCAGAGATCAGCCCACACCTGACTTTGTGGGGTACCCTGACCCCTGATGAAGTTTTCAGGGTGGAAATTCAGCCTGGTTCCATCACCCCCATACACACAGGGCTCATCCATGCTCCGGACTTTCCCCTCCTCCCCACTGTCAGTGATCCAGCTGGAATCCATGTGGTGCCAGAGAGGACAAGCTCTGATGTCCCTAACAACACAGGTGACCCGTGATTCAATCATGGCCATGGACGGGGCTGTGACATTGACTGCGGAGCTTTCACACAGCTCTTCCTTCTGGTAATGCTCCGAGGGCTCTGCCACAGCTTTCTCTCAGCTGCCTTTTGGATGCCCTGTGCCAGCCCTTAGGTGCTTTCCCTTTGCAAGACATTTCTTCCCTCTGAGCAGAGCTGGTGCCACAGAAATGTTAGCTCAGTGCAAAGTTGGCTGTTCAGCTTATTTCACCAGCAAAGGTTAGGTTTGATTTGAGGCATTGTTCTTTGCACTGAAATGACTGAAACAAACCCCCT
Organism: Dryoscopus gambensis; assembly: GCA_013389985.1. Taxonomy (NCBI): domain Eukaryota; kingdom Metazoa; phylum Chordata; class Aves; order Passeriformes; family Malaconotidae; genus Dryoscopus; species Dryoscopus gambensis. The sequence goes on along the minus strand of WEIT01006339.1, from coordinate 24,394 downwards.
ACCATTTGATTTTGCCAGGTTTGCTGTAGGGTTGGCAACCTCAGGTAGATGGATGGGATGGATAGAAAAGACATGGTAATACCTTATACACCACAGCTATTTTCCTTGGGGTACATCTGCCAATATCCTACACCTACTGAGTCTGTTAGTCATTTCTTCACATCCAAGATATCCACTAAAGAGGATACCCTGAAAATAAATCACCTTATGTGAAAATGGCAGATTCAGTCGAGCCTAAAGAAAGAAAAAACTTCTCCCAAAAGACAATGACTACAACCAAGTCGTACAGCATGACTTGTGCAAAGGTATTTACACCATTACCACAAAGACTGAGAAATGGATGGAGACTGCTGGGATATGCTGAACCAGGCAGAAGCTGTAAAACATGGATGTAGTAAAATGCTCCCTTCTTTTATACCACCACAGAAAGGATGCAGTTTGTAATTCGGGAAGACAACATTTACTTTCCTTCACAGACCTGCAGGTAAAAATAAAAGCAGTTCTGTTTAACATTAGCTACACTGCCTTCATGGCCATGCATAGCCTGGCACAGTATCAACCTCAAATGATTGCAGAGTTTGCAATGACTGACAAGGCAGAAGTCAGTCTTGTATTTAAGGTAGAATATTCAGATACGAGAAATGCAGGTTCACTTCTAAAAGTTGTAACGCATCCCCTGCACCACCTTTGGTAGGTTACAGTCGGTGCATGTGCAGCACATGACAAAGATAGCACTACTCCCTTCTCCCGCTCTTTGTCTTGACAACCAAGATTATGAACTCATCAGTGCAGAGAATTTCTCTTAATTTGTGTTTATACAGTAATTTGTACAACATGGCCCTAATTTCAGATGGAGACTCTATGCACCACTATACTTCTAAATAAAGCCTAGCTTGATTTCTTCAAGTCTACAGAGCCAAATTACAGCAATTCATTTAAAGAAATTGAAGAAGGGCTTGTATATGGGAAGATAGAAAGGGACTGAACATGTGGTTAGCAAGGGGGAGTTTCTTGTGCTGTTAATCCAATTCCAGGGTGACTGCTGGGAATCTTCTTTACTCAGTAAAGCCCTTAATTATGAAGAGAGTCTATACAGAACTGCTGAGGACAAAAAACAATGAACAAGTGTCATGGTTAAACTATCTCTTCTTTTATAACTGGCTCATTTCAGATGTCGAATAGAGAAGTCTACAAACTCAGAACCACTGGATCAGAAGCACTATATTGTTTTTATACCATAGGTCAATGCATCAGCATCCTGTAGCAAAAAGGGTATTACACAAGTGCTGAAAGGAGTAAATATCAATGAATAGTAGTAGCCTGTGACGTCTCCAACATGTGATACTGCAAACTCAAAAAGCAATTTGGCACTTCCAAATGCCGGCACTAAATACGGCCGAGTAATGTGTTTCTACAGTTCTCATTCTATACATGTGTGATCTTACCCTCAGGTCTATAGCCAAATACAAGAAAAGAAATAAGGGGGAGCTGCAAAAACATGTGAGAAAAAAACACTAAATAGTAATTCTCCAATCCCCACTGCTATGTGGCACAGAGACAATTTTAGCAATGGAAATCCTGTTGCAGGCAGCCAAATAGTCAAAGAAGAAGAATCCAAGCAGCAATAGACCTGCAAATCTCAAGAAGATCCTACAGCCAGACTGTTTTAGGTCCCCTGCACAGACAGGTCTGTTCAGGCATGCCATCTTTTTTCTTGTTTCTGTAAGCGTATAAAAGGTTGATTGCTCCTGACTTCAGCATATTTTTGCTCTAATGTGCAAATTGCCAGGCAGTCCCACATCGATATCACCCAAATACTGCAAGGGGTTCTGATAAAGTATTAACTGAGTGCTCTGACCAGTTCTTAATGGAAGCTTTCTCGGTTATTCCAGCCATCATGTCAAAACTCGAGCCAAAGGAATTTACCCAGGCTCTGTCCAAGGAATACGACACAGGAATGTAACAAACATATGGCAAAGATTTAATGTATGTGATGACTGCTAGGCAAATGATGTTTTTATTGTCCAAGAAACAATGGCATATTCAAATCTGGTATAAGTAAGGAGTGAATAATGATGTTAGATCATTGCACCACCAGGGACACGCAGTTGAAAAATTTGTTGCAAAATTTGTCTCTCTGTGAATGGAGTAAAATGATACTGAGAGCGGGCAGACCATCAGGAATCGAATTGCTTTCAGGAAGAGAGGGGCTGGCATTTTTTTATTGCCAGTAATTTTCTAATGAACTGTTGACAATCACAGATGTTCTCACACCTCAGACAGCTGGGGTTCTCAAAAATTCACCATGTGGCCAAGTGTCAAATTTTAACTGGCTTTGACCTGCCTTTGTGGTTCTGACTACTCAGAGTATGCCAGTGGTTTACATTCTTGCAGTTTGGATAGTTACTGGCTAAATGCAATAGTTTCTATTTGCCTTTGCCCTGTCGTGTAGGTAAACACTGCAGCTTAAAACCAAGAGTAAACCATGCATGGACCAGCAAAATGAAAGGCAACTTGTAAAAAGCAACCACAAAGGAATGCAAATTTCCTAGATGGAAAAAAACATACCATTTTACACTTAGCTTTTAGGAGCATCATAAAAATGTGCACAAAATTACCAGTTTTCCACAGCTCTATCCCTTTTTTGCTCACAAAAAAAGGCAAATTAAAAATGGGTTTGTAACCAATCCCTAAGCCATGAAATTTTCACAACAGCAGTGATACAAGTTTTAAGGTAAAAACCCGAACATTAAGAATTAAAAACACAGGACTTGCTATCAGACAATCACAATTATCCATTTGTCCAAATTATAGGGTTCCTCTGGACTTAGTGATTGCAAACAAGAACACTTTGTGAGAAAGCTACCAGGATGGGATGTAAAAGTATCTTTATAGTCACTGCTCTGGTTTGATTTCTTGTTTGAAACAAACTAGAGTAAATTCAGAATTGCCCCAGATTACACAAGAGACCAATCTCTAGGAGTCCAAGAAACCCACGGGAGACTGTTACTTTTACCTAGCTACATCCTCTAAAATTCAAGGGTGGAAAAACTGCCCTCCACAACTTGAGGGTTTCAAAATGTCTCAGTTATTTTCCCGTGACAGGCCATTTCAGCTGATTCAACAGAAAACAAAAATTGAACTTTTACATAGGACTTCTTAGAGGCTGTTTTTTATGAGAACTATTCCAATATGAATTTAACAAACACTGTTCTTGTTAGCTTCTGCTAAAACAATAGGCATAAAGTGGTACCTTTTGAATCTTCTCTCTCAGTTAAAGTATTTCTGAACTTGATAACATCACCTGAAATATTGCGCCTTTTTATGACCTAGAAAAATGGCTGGTATTCTAAAAATGTGTCTATTTTTAAATGATATGTATTTCATAGTTTGACTTGTTTTTAATCATCTCATACAGAAGTGATGTGCTACTAATGACAACTGAAGTACCCGAAGATACCTTTCATTTACAGATTTCAAATTAAACATCTCCCAACACTCTGTGAGAATTGTCACCTTCACTTCAAAAACTAGGGGAAAAAAATTACTAGAAAATATCTTTCACATAGTGGGGAGAGAGAGAGAGAGAGAGAAGTCCAACCAGATTACATATTTCAGTCTGGTGTTTTACTGCTATGTGGCACAATCCAGTTTTCCGCTGTCCATTTATGGTATTTAAAGTAAAATGAAGTAATGAACTACAATTGGTACCTTAGAACAGGGGCTTGCACATGCCACAACCCTGGTAACAACTATTCTGATGACTTGCACTATGCATTACAAGTACATATTACTTTTAATGTTGCAGATTAAGCTACAATGGATTGTCAGACTGTGGTTCCTTCCATATGGGAACCCTGCACCCAGTGTGCTCCTCACACAACAGGACCATAAGGCATGGGGGCTCTTGGCCCTGGGCCACTATTAGGGTACAAGATCACCCTCAGTGTTCCCCAGTGCCCAGAACTCCCAGCTGATCAGCAGTTCACGATGCTTCACTCTTCAGGGCCGTAGGAAGGCCTGCAGCAAATGCACCCACATTTCTGTGTTTGATTTGCACTATCACTGTGGATTCACAGGGAATGCATGGGAACAGATGCAGGAATGGGGACAGTCTCTTGCACGTCAGTGATGCACCGTGATGTGCTGCTGCTCTCCAGGCATAGACTGGAGTTCTCTAAGATGCTACTGCACACACTCCTACTCCACATAACTCTTGAATCATGGATTCTTCTTTCATGCAGGAAGCCTCTTTCTTCGGGGTCACTTTCAGTAAAAAAGCAACCTCTCGTAGGAAAGATCGCCTTGTTTGTTCTCCCCTCTCCAAGCTCTCTGCAGACTGTCCAAAACTATATTTTAAAGGGTTGTGCTAAACAACTGGCCTTTTGCTCTATCTCAGGGGACATTTCATTGTTGCAGACCCCGAGCCTGTGTCAAGAAGCCAGAATGAGTGGGATTTCAAAAGCTGCTCCCATCCTATTGTGCTATGAAGCATCTTTTGAAAAGGAGCCAGCTTGTCACTCAGTCTGTCCTGTTAGCACCTTCTCCCTTCCCAGGGAATCTCAATCCCAAATGGAGATAAAACAACAAGGGAGCAAGCAAATTAGCCCAGCGTTCAAAATGGAGATGGCAGCCAAGTGTAGAAACACAGCATACCCATAATTTCAAGGGTAATTTGTAGATTTTACATAATTCTTAGATACAATCTAGCATCACTATATTCATCACTATATTGGTGTTCCTTTAGCACAGTTTGATAAATATGGAAGCATACCGAAATACACTTCAGATTAAAAAAATATAATTTAAAGATCCCTCCTGTAAGACTTTCCTCAGATACTCCCAATACAAAAATTTGTGTCTCTTCCTCTGTCACATAGTTCCTCATTTTTTCTCGTCACCTCATAAAAAGTAAATCATCCTCTAAGAAGCCAAGTAAAATTTTAAAGCAATATTTTTTTCTGGAGTCATGTAATGTTTGGCTCTGTTCCAACTCTCATGCAGGAAATCTAGATAACATCTAAATAGCAATGACTTTTTCACTGAAGAGAAGCTACTGTGTAGATGTAATGCCTTCTCTCCTAAATGAAGTAATTGGTTTGACTGTAAATGACCAAAAGCTCTATTCTACTGAGTTACCCAATACACTAAAATAAGGAAAAGCTACTGAAGACTGCCTCCAAGTGAGCCCATAACTCATAAGCACTTATTTATCTTAAGTCTAGTGTGAACTCCAGCCCAAGTTTTTATTGTTTGACCTTCTGAGTGGCCAGAAAACCAGGTCACTATGGGGATGGCATGGACAGAGAGTGCTGACAGATGAGACATCAGACTACACTGGACTGACTGAAGCTGTGTCCTGCTGGGCTCCTGGAGGATATTGCCTTCACTGGAGAGGTGCCTGAATGGGAAATGAATCTATTTGTGAACAGCTGCAGTTTACAACCCAGTATTATACCGTAAATTAAACCAATGTCAGGCTACATTAATACAGCAGATTATAAACAGTGGTGGAGGAACAAATGCACATCCCATTCAGCTCTCACCACGGTGGTTGCACTGACTTCCCAAAGAAAGGCAGATGAGCAGCCATGAGCAGAAGCTGCTTCAGCCATGTAGCTTAGTTCCCTGTTCAGTGTGTCAGCAAACCCCTGATATAATGCATGAATAAAACTGGTTTCTGTTATGAATTGAGCTGGAACACAGGGCAAAACAGCAATTTCCAAGAAGAAAAAAAATTAGAAGATGAAACAGGATCAGCTTGAAGCCTGCCTCCTGCCCTTCAAAGCCAGGCTTTGTCTGAGAAGATGGACGGAAGAGGTTACCCTGATCAGTGTAACAGCCCTGGGCAGGGCAGAGATGAGGAGCAGAAATCATGCTTAGCATCTCAAAGGTAACTAAGTCTAGACCCCTGGAAAATATGCAGCATACATACATGTGACATATAGATGGAATATAAGCACCTTTACTTAAGATAAAGGATTGCAACTTTGGCAGAAGAGGTGGAAAGCACTCCCTGCTCAGCCTCCCCTTAACCTGGTTTCTATGCTTAGCTCAGATTTATGAATCCCACATTTGGAAACAAGCCCCTAAAAGACAGGAGTGCAAATGTGCTTTGCATGACCAGGGCTTAAATACCTACTGTTAACCAGGGTGAATGGTACTGCCAGATAAAACCTTTTGAAAGCAAAATGCCAGTAAAGGAATCTTAAACATACTGACACACATAAAGCATTTTCATTGGCATATTTCATGGACTATAACCTTACAAAACTTTTGAATTTATGGAAGCTTTGCCAATAGTGAAGTGTCACTAGAAATGTTCTATAATTAAGACTAAACACAAGAAAAAAAACCCCAAACCACTGAAACCATCCATGAAATCATAAGTGCTTACTTTTCTTAGATTATAGAACTGTGTTTGCAATGATGCCAGAGCAGTATAACTAGACATGTTCAAAGAGCAAAGAACAACAAAAAAAAAACCTAGGTAAATGCTATGCAACAACCTAAAAATACTTTCATTTAGTTAAGAAATGGGTTCTCCTAGAACATTAAAACTACCCATTAAATGAAGAAGCTAATAATTGGTACTCCTGAGTTGTGACACTTCATAACCTGTGTAGGAAAGCAGCAAATGAGATCTAGGAAAAAACACTGGAAGCAGAATTTAATTTGTATTGCAATATTGTCATAGTCAACCACAGTCTAGAAAACTACAGAAAGATAGATAATAATAGGAAGGTTCTTAAAACCATGAAGGGAAGGAATTCCTGAACTGTAAAGCCTGAAACCTGACGGGGTTATGGTACTGCAGGACAATGTTCCCCAAGTACTGTATCATATCAACACACAGCCTCATGAGCTTTTACCTTAATGCTCTTGCATAGTTAAAACAATTCCCAGCCATGTGGAAAGAGAGGGGGAAAGGGTCAGGGCATCCAAACACCAGTCCTACTCTTTACTACTGCTGTTTTTCCCACAGTTCATTCCCCTGACTTCACTGCCACTGAGCATGTATAAATTTGAAAACAAATCTCATTGATCAAACCAATTATTAAGTTCTGAATATTAGTCTACACTTCAGTGGGGGACAGGTTGGAAAGGACATGGACCAAGCCCAGCTTGGGTGGAACTGTTAAGAGACCAGTGGTTTAAGAACCACCTTCAGCTTTTCCTTGCAAGAAGAACCCTGCTGGTTTTTGCAGCACTTCAGAAGAGGGGACACAGAACAAGGCAACAGAGTTTAAATTGGACCTCTCAAGCCCGCTCTGCTCAGAAGAGGTGAGAGCAGGACATTGCTCCCAGCTGGGTTCTGCAGTTTTCACAGCCACAGAAAGCACTACGGTCTCTCTCCCTGGGACTCAGGGCACAGCCTGATGCTGGTCAGGTTGAAGGACTGATCAGCTGCATCCACAGGCTGTAGAGTACTAATGCTCAGTCTCCATCAGAGTCTTTTTCTGGCATTGCTACACTGGCCAGGAACAAGAAAGACAAAACCAAACCAAACCCTGCCAACATTACTTTTCCAGCAAAACTTCCAGTGTTAATGGAGGAATGGTGATGGAAACACACTATTGTTGACTCAGCTAATGTCCTTCAGAGGAGCAGTGTAGTTATGCCAGGCACAACAGACCACTGGCACCAGCACCAAGCTTGGCACCGACCTTGACTGGGGCTGATGCCAACTACAATGAGTTTCAACACCTTCTCAAACAAAACATAGCAACAGACTCACCAAAGGCTCCCTGTGAGTAAGAGAAACAAATAGGAAAAACTCCTCAGGCAAGCATGTGATACATCACCTAAAGTGTTCTTCGGCGAAATGACAATACCAAAACAGCTGCTGGAATGGAGAGACAGCATTGTTGAACCTGAACTGGGGCAGGTGTGACACAGCTTAAGAAACAGGCTGTTGACTAAGCAAGTGGAAATGTCAGCTTGACAACCAGCCAGTCGGAAGTGATTGCAGATCCTCTCTTTGTATCTGTATCTGCATGTCAAAGACACCGTGGTTTTGACAATGACCATCCCTTTACAGGCCTGCTACAGTATTTGTGTAATCACCTTCCATTGAGACACTGAATTAATAAATATTTATTTTTTGAATGATTCAGGCAGAAGTGATGCTTGAACTAGCACCAGGTTGTGCCATCAATGGCTCTTAAGCTAATATTACTAGAACAAAACAAAAATCCCACTAAAAGGAGAACATCTTTAGCACTGAGCACTAGAGGAGAGTATTTACACACTAAATCTTATTAATAAACACTCCAGTATAGTGAAAAAACAAATAGATACAAGCCTGAAATATTTAATGCTGCTGAGCTGGCATGAGCTGTCATAATCGATGGGAATTGTTTACACAGACTCCATTCCTTCAGTTACGCAAACAGAGCCGGTGTAAACACCAGACCGAACACGTTGGTGCATGGCCCCATTCCAGGCTACTCAGAAATGCAAGACACTTCCACTCTCAGTGACAGCATCATCCCATGGACAGAGCTCACGGAGCAGGGATGAGGCAAACACCCATCTGAAATTCCTCACTCAGGACGTACACAGGACATCGGGCAAGTTGCTTTCACTCAGAACTTATTTTTCCCACTTCTCTGAAACCTGCTTTTCTCCCACAGCTCTTGAGGATTTATGGCAGAAAGTTAAAAATGAGTGTTTTTAATTACTGGTCTGGAAAAATCCTATAGGATTCAGTAACTGGGGTGGGGATGGTTGGATTTTTACCTAGGATGACAAAAAAGATTTCTGCAATGGAAAGTTAGAGAATGATTCAAACCCTTGCAGGAAGAATACTTCCTTGCACTAAATTTGAATAGAGTTGTGAGAAAAAGCTTCAGAGCCTTGCTGACTTCCATAGATTTTCCTTCTCAAGTTCACTATTTCTTTTTAGAGGAGAACACTTCTCCCAGTATCATCATCTAGAAGCTTTATTTTTCTCGTTTCATTAAATACCTTCTTGTAATCTCTCTGTTCTCTTTTAATATCAAAGTAATGTATATACCCAGTTAATTTAGAAACTTTGCCAGTGTCTGACAGGATGCTAGTGCTTGTAAAACTAAAGCCAACTTCATTATACTTTACCTCAGGATAGTTATCAGGGGAACAGTGTCTGATTCAGAACAAAGAAAACATGCTTTCTTCATGCATTAGAATGTTATCAGTTCATGATACCTAAATAAACCTTACTAGGATGAAAAAGTTTACTATGCACTCATAAAATGGACCATTGCTGAAGCTCCTGAAGTTTGTTTGATGTTTAACAGCTGACGGGCAAGTGTACTAAAACGAAATTATGTGGTTGAAATGGAGTTTCATAGTTTACAGACAAATTTAAGATAAACATTCAAAGCAGACTCTGGATTTTGCACATGAAAATGTACCAGCTACCCATTTTCCATATCAGACCCATGCAAGATAATGTCATCAGATTTAAAGTACATTAATACTACTAATCTGTTAATTTAGCTCTGTTCTCAGTAACAATGGGACAGATCAATTTGATCTGCTGTTTACCCAACCCGCAGAGATCATTAATAGTGGTAGCAAATCTCCTAGAGTGGTGAATATTAGCCTTCCATGTGGAAATGTAAAAGCATGACTAGGAGATAGGAAGGGTCAGAAGGGCTGTGTATTTCTCAAGGATGAGTTTTCATGCCACTGGCATACAGTCCATATCAAAGTCAACCCAACAAACTTCACTTGATAATTTCAAAAAAGATGAAGTTGAGAATCTGGAGAATTTTAAACCTCCTGAAAGTGCAGGCCAGAGAAGAAAAGCTTCCTCCCACAGCTCTGCCAGTTCTCCTTCAGAGCTTGAGCTTCTAAGTCCATGACCAAAGCAAAGCCACTGTGCTGGGCTTTCCTATAAAGAAACTCAGGTGGGAACAGACAGCTCTATTCACAAACCACAGCAGGTCTGAAGCGAGGCTGCAAACACGACAAGCAAATGTGTTACCCACCATCTCACTGGCTTCCACCATCCTTTCCCAACCCTCCCCACTTTAAAGAGGTTTTTCATAATTTATTGTCTGGAAGGCAAAATAGTTAATGCTAATGTATTCAGGAATAGTATGCAGGAGGTTCCTAGGTTCAACAATCCATTTCTTGCCTCATCTGACAAAAGCATTTTGACTGTTTAATAACAACAAAAAAAATCCACATTTTAAATCTCTGGGAGAAGATACTTGTTTTAATTAGGAAGCTGTTGATTAATTTAACCCTGTGTAAACATCATATTTAGCTACCATTAAATTGAAAAATACCTAAAGTAATTAACATGGCATCTTTTAAGAACTTTCTTCTAAAATCTTTTAAGAATTTGTTTTCATTGTTTTCTTTCATGACAACAGAAATGCATCCTTTCTTCATCAAACATATAGAGTATCAGAGCAGTTACCTTGCATGTGAAAAGTGTTTCTACCTCCTTTCTGGGATGCATCAAAATCTGCTTGAATTACTCTTTAGAGAACCTGACGTGGATCAACACACAGCACAGCTCCTGAGGAGTCATTGCACCTAGGCTGGTCTGTTTATAAAACTAGCAGGGCATTTTAAATTGCCTCATTGGCAATCCTCACCTCATGCACTTGTAATTTCATTTTGGGAAATCAAATTTTTTCCAACCATGAATTACATAAATTTCATGAAAGATTTCTTAGAGTGTTAGCTGACTAGCTGCGAAATAAAGAATCCTCTGGTTTCTTAGGAGTACTTCATGATGTGCAATGGCTAAGAAATATATGCATCAATAAAACTTTTTAATTGTCATTATATTAGTGTCTGTATCTCTTGAGGATGGAACTATGAACAGCACCATTGTTTTCATATGTACAAGAAATTGTATTTCAGCTGGCTACTACATGCAACTAACCAAACCCGAGGTCCATCACTTTTACTCTGAATACTTCCTTACTTCCCAAGGAGTCAATTAAGCCAATGGAACCATTCATAGAACAAGAATACTGGAATTCAGCCTCTAAATCAGTCTGCTAACTGGTTAAACTGTGCTTACTTAAGAAATGGTTAGAAAACAATTCTGAGTTATAGCATAAATAGAGGAAAAGCTTCACAGCCAGCCAGAAATCTTGGACTGCTTCAGCAGTCAGAGAAAGTTCAGTGACAGTTTTGCTCTAGTTTTTAAGGACAGCTTTGGGCTATGTTGCGGGTGCCTTACATACAAAATGGAGTGCTTCCTCCTATCTTTCCCTGAACAAAGCTTTATTAGTTGTAGTAGAAATTCTTCATTTAACAAGATCTTCAGTCTTGCAGAGATTAGAAGCACAGCACCTTCAGCTTCTAAGTCATTACTTATTGTTTGTCGCCTAAAAGGAAGTAAAATTTCATTTGAAGGACAAATGCAGGACATGCTTTTAATTTGTAGATAATAAAGACCTTTCTTGTACTTATTTAGAATAAAACTTAATAGAAAATGTCTTTGAGAGCAGATCAGTTCTGGAAACAGCTTGGCACTAGTGTAGCAGTAAGAAAAGGTGAGAGGAATGTGAACCAAACTACAGGTGGTAAGAGAAAAACCACTTCATGCTAAACATGTTAAATGGGTCCGCAAAGGCCTTTGAGAACCACGTACTGCAGAATTAAGGGGCCTCAACGTTTCCCGTTGAGATGTCTCAGATTTCACTACTGTAAGAACTTATTACACAACATGGCCAGACCCCAGTATCACTGCACATGATGCTGAGTACATGTCACACTCTAGGCTTCACCGGAGAAACAACGGCACTGGAAACCAATACTCAGGGGTAGTCTTAAGCTTTTTAGCTATCATGAGTTACAAAACCTGAAGTAGTTCTTCAGTTTCCTTTCCAGGGCAATAACATTCCCCAAAGGCTTCTGGCATTGCATGGGAAAGGGTGTGAGGGCCTCTCTGGCCAGTGTTCAGCACTGTGAGGAGGGGCAGCAGGACACGTGTGGATCCTGGAATGTGAGGCACTAGGGGAACCCACCTGGGAACAAATTAGTTAATTGACTTCAAAGGTGAAGGAACTAAGCATTTTCATGCAAGGTAAAAGCTTTCAGAGAGAAAAGAGAGCTGTGACAAAGAATACCTGCACATGCTGCTATATGTGGCTAGAAATACATGCATCCCTTCTGGGGAAGTCTCAAAAATAACAAACTAGTTAGAAAAGTTGCAACACTTAGGACCTAGAGATCACCGCCCAGTCTCAAAACATCTCATGGACAATAAACATCTATCATCAAACTGCGGGCTCAGAAACACTGTGGATTAGGTGGCTGTGGGTCACCAACTGTCCACGGGAACATCTGGGAAACTTGGATCAAGCTGCCTTCCCTGCATTAAAATATTGCAGTGACAGGCTAGTTTTCTTTGCAGGAATCATACAGCTGAAAACAAAGACACATCCTTCAAAGTTACCTCCAGCCTTGTGTGAAGGATAGCTGTGCTGCATGAGAAGCACATCAGAAACTGTTCTGGAGTCACTATTCAACCTAATGATCCTTTGAGACATCCAAGTTACGCCAAAGGAAAGGAGGGGTATGTAACAGAGAGATTTAAGGCTGATGGTCTGCACAAAGGTCAGCAATACAGAAGCCTTGCCAGGGAATGAAATACTTTCCCATCTTCCTTCCATCCCTCTTCATCATTAGCACTTTGTATGGGTAGCTTATCACTGAGCCTTTTTACATAAATATAATTACCAAGTTAAATCAAAACAGGATGGTAATGGAAATCTGTGGAATCCTTGTAAATGCAGTATGACAGCTTACATTTTATGACACAAACTAATTAAAACATGCTCATTCTGTCTCCAGAACTGCATCTGAACTCAATGAAATAAATTTTTTCATGGATTTCAACAGGGAGAGAATGGGACACAATCTATCACACGGCCAACCTAGAGAAACTTTGTGTAGCCACCAACAGTTTTGTTCACTCATGAGAAACCTCTGTGAGTCAGCAGTAGACGATCTGACAAAAGTGTGGAAAGTCAGAGACTAAAGACATGCAGCGTTTTCACAGGAAAGTTGACTCATACAGCCATTTGAGATCCTTAAAGAAAAGCCCATCAAAACTGAACAGGCCAGACTAAATCTTCTGATTATTTTGTGACTAGGATGCAATTTTTCCTCCGCTCTTGCTTCTCTACACTAGATCCCAGCAAACAGCTTCCCAAGAGAACATCACTTCAAGCATCCAAAACAAGACCTTTTTATATGTGGCAAGCTAAAAGCATGAAAGACCTGAAAATCATCATTAGCATTTTTAATTAGTCCTGTTTTTCAAAAACCTGATTTGTATCTCAAATCAAATTTAGGCAATAATTTGTTGGCCACAGATGTTCCTCCAAAACTGGAAGCAGATCTTTTTATTAGGGATTTTTAAATAAGGAAGGGGAAGACTCATATTTAAAACACAGTAAAGTAAAAAAAAAAAAAAAGTATATTTAATAAACTATAAATATGTAGGACTATTATCAGCAAGGTAGTAATTTTTTTTTTCCTAATGCCATAACCATCTGGCAAAGATCCCAATTTTGTACACAATCTGTTTCAGTTTCTTCATATGGTTTAAATGTAAGGCAAAAGGTCAAAACACAACCTGAAATATTTAAAGTGGTCAATGACAGTCATCCTGTCAATGAATTATCTCAAGTTTACTGTTAAATATGGATAGCCTTTGAGGTAACCTCCAGTACATGTCACAGTTTTCTAATGAGTTATTAAGTTATTAAGCTATGAAATATTTCTGAATTTTAAGCAAGACTAAGGAGTAAAACCCAAGTAAAACAAATTAGAAGGATAATAATTATGCAACATCTTGAGATGTACCAGACAGTCACACTATGCATATATAAAAAAATACATTAATAAACTGAACATATTAATAAAAAGCTAAGACTGGCCCTTCAAGACCTCAACACTAATTGGAAAGGATTTAGACAGCACATCTTGAATAACTTCCATTAACAGTTTTGGTAAGTCACTGTTCAACTATATGAAACTGGAATAATTTAAACTGCACAGTTCATCTACTGTATTATCATTTGCGAAAGATCAGTGAAACATCATTAGACAGTTTGAGTAATGAAGCAATTGTCTAATTGCCCTGACTTGAATCTTATTTCTGATGAACTTAAATGATTAACCATGAACTGGTTCCTACATTTGAAGCCCCACAGTTCAATTAAAGGCCACTGATTATCATCATCCCTGAGATAATTTACTTTGAACTCTGAAGAATTCTTTCAAAAAGGGTGACACTTAAGCAGATTTTATTTTTAACAAAGAGGCAAGCTTCAGACCCAAGAGGCAGCTGTTATGCCATTGTACCTAGAAGAGTAGGAGGCCCACGCAACCCCTCAGTAAATTTGTGATCTGCTCTGGTACCATCCTGCAGAACAAAGAGAGATTGTTGCAGCAGGAACAACTACCAGGCCTCCCATGTGGCAGCCAACAAGTTGCTCCTAGGTCTTTAAAGTAAGAGTCACTTATCCAGAGTGTGAGTACATACATGCACAGCGAGAGCCCACGCACCAGGAAGCCAGACTGCCACTAACAGAAGGGCTTTGCGCAGGCAGAATTCCTGTTGAGCTGGGAGACAGAGTCCTGGCCCACACCCCAACAGTAATGCCCAGGGGTGTCTCATATTGGGATTTACCCAAATACATCAGGAATGGGCCCAAGCCATGGTAACAGTTACCTTAAAGGCTGTGACATCCCCTCATTTAACTGGTCCCCGGCTGTAATTCACGGTCTACATGAATTTCTGTATTCTCCAAAATATCATACCCTCAAATATGATTTTGGAAATGAGTATCTACTAGGTTCAGTGGTTTGCCTGCTTCTTTAGCTACCAGAACTTAACCTACTCATACAAAATATCCAGACCATGAGTTGACACAGTTGTCAACATGTGAGTCACATCATTCTCCTGACGAACTCCTGAGTGCTAATTTCAAAGGTGTGACGCCTTCTTTATATAAATCTGGTAAGAAACAACAGTCTCAGAAGGACTGTGAATATCTGAGAACACCTCATGTAATTTCAGAAGGTGCAGGTAAGGACAACACTGTCACAGGGACATGGAGAGAGACAGGACAATGTGTTTCCCAGTGAGCCCTTGGCAGAGTGAAAGTTCCCGCATGTGGGAGAGTTCGGGTGGAAGAGGACAGCACCTTGTGGTGATGCCATTGCACAGGGTCAGGAGTTTTGCCAGGGGACATATTCAGACCTTTTTTTGTTGTGATAAGCAGCAGTTTTGTCACGCCAATAGCAGAATTCTCCCTTGATTTAATGAAATCCACATTAAGGTGCAGTATCACAATTCAGCTCTTGCCTTTAACCCCACTGCAACAGAAAGTGTATTACAAATCTGCTACAGGAATCTCTTCATCCAACACAGATATGCAGAAGTCTCAAGGGTGGAAAGTGGCAGCTGTTCAACACATTCACTCATAGAAAGGTTATTCACCATCAGTATTTGTTTTGCTATTGTTACACAGTTATGTTCGCAGTGAAAGTGCCTGAAATATTTATTTTCTTTTCAGAAACCATCCCATAATAGCATTTTTTTTCCTGCAAATAATGCTTTCTGAACCACAGATTAATGAGTAAAACAAGTGGTTAAAGATATCTTTTAAATATAATTTCTTTCTCATTTTATAGCTCAAGAGCCATGTGTCTCTCTTTAACATGTGATTTGCAATGTAATACTCCATGAGCTTCCATATCTGCCTTGTATAATAGTTTCAAATAAAATTTGGCTCTCTGTATATCTTAACCTTGGGAACAGGACTGTTAAAATCCTAGAGGCCAAATACCAATATCCCTATAGGATTCTCATGCACATCTGCATTTCTGGAAAGATGATATTTTTAAGGGAAAACCTTTCAATTAAACATTCCTCCAGAAACCATAGTTTTGCCCAGCTCTTTCTTGTTTCTTGCCTGTAATGAACACACCACAGGGTAAAATTTGCCATTCGACAGTTTCATCTGGTAAGTGTCCTAAGAATACATATTTGTAATAAGCTTTATTTTTGTTTAATTTCCCTTTAGATTTCTAGGGGTACAGCTGCCCCAAGAGAGTTTGTGTTACAGCAAGAGGACTGGAGGAACTCTCTCGTATCCTCACCCCAGACTGGATTTTACCCTCTCATTTGCAGGCAGAGAGTTGCAAGCAACTCACTTGAACTGTGAATGAAGCTGCAAATGCCAGAATTTGGTCAGTCTTTTATGTTTTTGCTTTCAGCCAAAGTACCTAAGGCACTGGGATGCAGACACTGAAGAATCAGATATAATAGTGTTCCCATTTTAACCACTTGTTTATAGTTCATTACCCAAAGTTTCTTGAAAGCTGCACTTTTGAGAAGGAAATTTCTCCATTTTGGTTTTGGCTAGGTGATCTTCTGCTTGCTTGGTTGTTTTTTTTTTTGTTTGTGGTACTTTTATATTTGAAGAAATACAGTTCCGCTATTTGAACAAGCAAAATGTTAAACACACATATTTCCTTCACATATCTATGATTTTTTTTAGTTGATTTTTTAAAGCTGGAATGACAAAGGGTTAACAGCTAAAATCCAGAATGAAAACTGAGAATTCTTACCAAGAATAAGGGACTGTGCTTGTCTTGGAGAGAAATATTCTAGTTTCAACACGACACATGAGCCCAAGCAAACTGAGCACTGACCACATGCAGTAGATTTTTTTGTTTGTGTTTTTGCTGAACTAAGAAAGGATGCACCCAAGGGAGAGATTAACAAACTGAGGCTACTCAGTTCACAATGTTTGTTGTCCAAGTCACAGAGCAACAAAGAAAAAAATGCCACAAAGTCCAAATATTCTAAAACCTCATTGATTTTAACTTATTTCAGGCTTCTAAACTCGAGAAAAAGATAAGCTGTGAAGCTGAAAGACCAGGAATACTGAAAATACAGCTGCAGATGTCTGTACATATTACCAAACACCAACCTTCCCCAGCATTTTTTTTTTAAATTCTTTTTGTAAAAAACCTAGGAAGAGCATTACCTTAGAAAGGTAAACACTCTCAAACTTGACATGCTCAGTTTTCTTACCCTGGTAGCTTCACAGACACTATCTTTTTGAACACATCCTAAATAAGTGTTTAGGGTTTATTTTTTTGCCCCCAAGATCAAGATGACTGTCTGTGGTTTTGTGAAGTCAGTAATTAGCACAATAAACCATTGTTCTGCTCCAGTGAGATGTTACGCCAGCACATATTACTGAGTCCTACACTGGACATAAAAAATCAACAAAAAAACCCCAACTGAAGCGCGGGATTTCCAAAAGCATCCAGTACTGGCTGAATTTTACACCCATAGAAGTCAGAGGTAATTTATAGCAAAAATAAAAAACCCCAAGCCCAAACAACCAGAATACTGGCTTGTACCATATCATAGTGATGCAGTATTAGGCTGAAAAAAGCCACGAGCAATCAAGGTTCCAGTGTTAGCACTCACTTATAAAAGTCATTTGGCATGAGATACCAGTGGGAGATAAGCAGATACTGATCACTGGGGGCAGACTGAACATCTCCAGGGGTCACCTCCCTAACAGTATTAAGGACAGCATTGTTTTTGCTCTCCTAGTGTGAGAGCACTCTGGAGAGATCACAAAATAGCTGAAATGTTCTTGTGACATGAAACTGGGGCCTGGAATATTTAAATATTTAGAGTGTCTCCCTGGAGTATTTAACCCTTCTGATTGCATGTGTTGAAGATGGCTGATGCAGCATGCCCCAGAATTAGGAAAAATGACTTCTGTCTCATCCTAATGTCTGAGGAGAAGGAAAGTTCACATGAAAGACCTGTAGCATCACACATAAGACCATGTAGTCCCACAAGGTCATGACTGCATCTCCTCCATAATCCCAATATATTCAAGAAAAAAATCATTACAGAAATGTGCAAAACCTAGTTCTGAACACTGTGTTACACCTAGAAGAATGCTTCACTATAAACAGCTGCTTTCAGACCTCTGAAAAACACATGGGCCTTTTTACTGGAGAAATACTTGAGAACTGCAAAGAAAAGTCTTCCACGCAAAAGCTGGAGTCCAGTGCAACTCTGTTTGCAATTCTCCTAGGCATGGGGATTAAATGAAATGCAGATCTGTAAATTCAAGATCATTACAATGCCACAAAATCTAAGGCACTCAAATCACCTTCAGATGTTGCTGCTGTTAAAATTAACAATACCAGGAGCACAGTTGCTAACGTTAGGACAGCAGACTCAGAAGTCCAGTCTATGAAAAAGATCTGCCACTACAACAGTGTAACTATTTTGGCATGAGTTTCTACTGGAGTTGCAACTAACCAGCTGGGAAAAAAAAGCTTTTATTGTTAGAGGTTATACCTTCCCCAAGCAAAATAGAATATACTGGCCAAAGGTTTTTTTTTTTTTTCCTGGTACAACCATGTCTACACTAGGGCTTTTGCCAATAAACACATACAGCCAAAAATCACACCTCCAACTGACATTACTATAACTGGCAAGTGTTTCTAGCACTGGCCTTAAAGCAGTTATTTGTTCAATCATTGCTTTCTACATTCATCCTTTACCCTAAAAATATTATATTTCTTTACAGGTAGAAAGCTGGGAAAAAACCAATCTATCACCTTAGGTCTTATTCATCTGTTTCTTACATAAGGAAAGGATCTTTCTTTTGCCTTCACAGAAGCTGAATTCCTCCTTCCCTTACAAAAGCAGAATAAACATGGGGGGGCGGGTGGTGGAGAGCATGAATCTTTAACCCCACAACAGAACAAACAAACAAAAGTTCAGGTCAGCTCTTGCTCATCTTGCAACAGGGGCAGAGAGACAGAGAAAGAACAGAATTCTCTCAATCCTAATGACTGCTTGTTGCCATTCTCTACATACCAAAGTGAATACAGTCCCCCAGCTTTGAAAGTGCTATTTCTGTTCCTATTGCTGCGTCTGCTAAAGCAGATTCTTCCATAAGCAAAAAGTCAAACAGTCTGCACTCCTGAAGCTCACACAGAAAGCAATACTTTAAAAGGGGCATAATTAGCACAAAACCAAGGGGTGAGGGGGCAGAAGAAGAAAAGAAATGTCTTTTCAGAAAACCTCAGGCTACCCTCCATGAGAAGAGGATTTTCCTGTGACTTGTCTTGGTCTGAAATTATAAAAACAACTATATATTTTGAAGCACATTTGTTTTCAATAGTTGCAATATTTTTTTGCAAAAAAATTATCAAAACAATGGCTTTAAACATTGTACGGGAAAATAGAGCCTAAAGTGTTTCATTTTACTTCTAAAGCAGCAGTATAATATTTTCTTAATATCTTTCACCTCTCCAAACCATTTCCTGTGGTTTGTCCTAAAATTTACCCTTGTCAGCCTAAATGGAAGTGTCAACTACGCGTGAAGAGTCAACTTGCTCTTGGACTGAAAACAACTGTACCATTTTAAAATGCCATGACTGCAGCATCACTAGAGAAGGCAAAACCTGTGTGTTTTTAGAGACAGAACTTGCTTCTCCTTCTTCAGGTTGGTATTTTTCTCAAGCAAAGGGTCAGAGAAGTTGATTTGGGAAACACCACATTATTCCTGCTTGTGCTGCTTCTGTTCTGCCCGTGTTCAAACAGTTAAGTAGAGACTTGAAGATGTACAGTGGATTTGGCTTGATATTAAATTAAATAAAATTTTCCCTTGGAAACTGCCTAGCAGAGCCTGCAAAAAGTAGTTGTAACTGCACCTGGAATACTGTAAGTTTTAGGGAAATTTCCATGTCATACACTGGTTTAATGCACTACTGGCACACGTAACCTGCAGAACTCAGATGCAGATACAGATTCCAAGGTGTTGAAACATCCACACTCAGGGTTTTGGTTTGAGCTCCTCCCCAGTAAAAGATTTCTTTACTTCTGAGCATGTAATGATACTTTACAAGAACTGGGCTCTGCTATAACTCTTTACAGGTCAGAAAAACCTGAACCTTTCATTGTGCAAGTAACTCCCTAGATTACAAAAGGAAAGTAAGCCCCACAGCCAGCCCATCTGACGCAAGGAGAGTGACATCCGGACATGTTTAGAGAATCAACACCTCCAACCCAGCTTCGTGCTGCCAGGAGCTTTTTCCTGTTTGGATTCAAATGTAAAGACACCTGGGATCAAACGCAAATGATCTCTTTCGATTTCATCCATGGTGACGTCAGGTAAGGACAGCTTGACAGCACCCCAAGGAGTCAGCGCACGCAGCCTGAGTTACTTGGGGCTACTCAGGTTCCCCTTTGCTGTTTCCTCAGCCCAGGGTTTCTGTCAAGTACTTGCTGCCAGCTGCACTGAACTGCACACAGAAGAACAATATGCAATAAACAGACATCATTAGAGAAATGTTATTTTTCTTATTACAGAAAAGTTGAGAACTTTCACAATATCTTGAAACACTGCTCAGAAATTACCTCTTCAGCTTGGCATCCGTTCCCTCTTTAGGAACAAAACAACCCCAGCAATTACAGGAAAAAGCCAAACTGACATAACTAAACCAAGAAAGCCTTTTATCTATTCATCTCACAAGGTTTTGTTTGGTTTTTTTTTTAAACTACTTCTTAGAGGCTCGAAAAGAAAGCATTAGGTGCTCTTTGCACACAGAACATTTATGACCTTGTTCAACTTCTTCAATATATTTCTTACTAATGCTTGCTGTATTAATGGACTCAGCCCAAGAACTAGTAATGTTGAGCTATTTAATTGCCTTACACAATTAAATGCTAACATTTCAATCATTAATAAGAACGCTGAATATTGTACTTTGGAGCACATTGTAAGCAATGTATTAAAAACAAATGCTTCACCAGGTTCCTACCTTTCACTTTTTGTAAGTAGTTCAGAAAAAGAAGCCTAAAAATAAATAGCATTTACTGTCACTGGAGAAAGTGCTGCAGTAAAGAGCAGCAAACAACTGGGAGACACAATTATAACCTCCACCCCTTACAGCCTTCACAGAGCCTTTGCTGTTGCTGTCTATGTAAGCAGAGCAGAGCTGTCTACTTCAGGGTTAGAGTTTTCTTGGAAATGTTTACTATAATGAGAGAATTTTCTGTTCTTTTTCTTTTAATCACAACACAGTCCAGTTCTGAGACCTGAATTGATGCAAAAAAAATCTCCCAAAAAATCTCAGATGACATTTCAAGGAATTTAATAATCAGATGCCTCATTGCACAGCCTGGGAGTGTGTTTCACGTTATATTAAAATTATTGACATCCAGTCATGTTATGGCAAAAAGAGCTGACACCATGCTTGGTTACAGCTGTTGCCACAACAGTAGTTATTTGGCAAATGATGTGAAAGAGGACAAAGTGCTATTGTGAGCTTACCCCAAGCTTTTACACATTATGTCTCCAGTTCATAAAGAGGAAGGAAGAAAAGAAATGCCGCCTTTCTTTGGAGCAACCACATTGTGATTCTAAGTGAATATGTTTGTCAAAAGATGTCAAAACCATCTCCAAATGACAGGCTGTGAAAACCACAGAAAGGGATGGAGAGGAAGCTCAAGACTCCTGCAAGAAATGCAACTCAAACTTTGGCTAAATAAGATGGGGTAAGCTAGAAAAAAGAAGGACAAAGAGATCTTGGAGAGCAAAGTTGCTCTTTGCCCTACAAGGAGTAGCAGATCTCAACTGTAACTTCGTGGAAAGTACCAAGAATGGGTCACGCTCTGAAGAAGGCCACTTGTGCTCCCAAAGGAGTGTCTGTCACGAGTTGGCTGCTCTTGAAATTCAGGTCTTTGTGAGTGTGCTGAGGACACGCATGCCTCCACGTCTACTTTCTTTGTGAGTCCATCCACATTACAGAGAAAAGGGGTTTACATTTGACTAAAACACTTGCATCTCATGGTTTTTTCCCTCCATCAAGGAGCTGGAGAGCCTGCCTTGCCACAGAATAATCAACAACAATGCTGGAACTCTGTTCCTTGAAAAGAGGTTTGTCTCTGTGCCCCAGTGAGCCAGCAGAGGAAAAATCAGCTGCTACACATTAAGGAAAAAGTAACACATTTAAAACAAAACAAAAAAAAACAAAAGGAAAGGAAAAATAATTTTCATCCAGTATTTAATTGCAAAAACATGGTGGAAGAGAAAGAAGACTCAAGAGAAACTCCAGGACTTCTTGCATCTAAAACAGCCATTTTGCATTTACAGCAGAAATGCTTCAATGATGGTTGGTGCAGAGATGTGTCTGCAATCTTTTAAATTAATTTACTGACCCTGATGTTTTTTCCCCCTAATACAATGTTACCCTAAACCCCTCCTCCTGTCTAGTCAAGCTCTAAACATGACCTAGCATTCATTCTGATGTCTGTGATATTGAGACCCATTCTCTTTATTGATCCAAAATGAAAAATTCAGATGAGAGAAAACAGCCAAACAGTTGACCTATGTGAGTATTGACTGCTGCCTACATGAAAAAAGTTGGCTCTTTCCAGAAAACTTGAACTACCACATAGTATTCAAGATGCAGAAGTGATTTTCTCTTGTAAGAACAAGATATAATGTGTTTGTTTTTGCCAAAGGCTGATTTTAACAGTAGCCACTGGAACATAATATGTATAAACTTACTGTGTGACAAACATTTTATAGAAAAGCAGGACTAAATAATATTTTAAATTTCTCGTAACACTAGTTATTAGCATACCACATGCATGCACCATAATTACAGCTACTTGCTTACTTTTAAAATGTGGGAA
>WEIT01006335.1:6098-82166 GCA_013389985.1 Dryoscopus gambensis | reverse complement strand
TAAGTGAGTGCATGTCTAAACTCCCATTAGAGGATTTTGCCCTGTAATTAAAGCATGGCTCAATCCAGCATTAGAAAGCTAATGTGGCTGAAATTAAGACAGGAACCTTTTCAACCCTCACTCAGCACTTTTTCTAGCAAAGTCAGTCCAGAAGTATTTTATCAGTCCACAAGTTTTCTTAGGTCTTTCTTAGGGTTTCGAGAGGTCAAAGCCAAAGAGACAAATCCATCACTAGAGCTGAATATTCATCCCAGCTGGATGCTGTAGAAACTGTTTCTCTATCCCATCATTCCCCTATTACCTTCTGTGTCTATAATAATAGATTCTGGTAATACAGCCTTTTTTTCCAAGTGGGATTCTTCTTTGCCCATTTTTCTCTCTCATTTCAATATTCCCAGTTTTACACCAGACTGTGTAAGTGTGGTAGATCATTTATTTTGGAGCCTGTTGAGTGTGAGAGCTCCCTGCAATCTCCAAGCAATGTTTCTAGCCCTGCATTTCCCTTTCTAAGATATTAGTATAATCTAGCAGAGATGGGTATTTTGGGACTCCCACAACACTGTCTTGTCTTTTTCTGTTATCAGTGCTCAAGGTGAAACTTGGACAACCTCCAGCCTTTTCCCCTTTAAATTAACTGGAATGAAATGGATAGTCTGTTCCATTGTTCTTGCTAATACTTCAAGTGTTCCTCCATCCCTCAAACAGCTTTGATGTCATCTAGTTCCACTTGAAGGGGAAAGAATGTGTTTGGGAATAATTAACAGGCTAAAAATTACTTTGTCAGAACATTTGTGTTATTGAATTACTTGCAGCTACCAGCTTTGGAGAGCTGAGACAGTGGTTGGGCACAACTAGAGCCCTTTAAAGGGAAAAAAAGAATAGTCTTTTGGTGAAGCACAATGTTGTCCTGAAGAGGGGCGGGTTAATCTCCAGATTCTGCTTGAAAACTCACATGTAACCTCAGGTACATCATTTAGTCTACCTACACTTCAGCCCCTCACACAAAATCCCCCTGGTGACTCTTGACTCATTATAGCATAAGCAAATACTAACATTACAACAGAGCTGTCTCTTAACCTGCATTCCTACCTCATCCAGCATAAGAGTCCTGGATTTTGTCAGTGCCTCTGGGCACTACTTTAATACAAATAATTCTCAAGTCAGAAGTCTTTCTTTCTTCCCTCTTATGTAGAACATTGTTATTTTGAGGAGATGCAATAATAAAACTGCCAGCCTTTATAACAAGGACTGTGAGCAATCAATACAAAAAAGTCGACTAACACATGGTTCTTTCTTCTGCCACTACAAAGCAGAAATAAAGACACTTCTGTTGCCCCTCTACAGCTGATTTAGAAACTCAGATCAATTAGTTTCTTGTTTCATTGGGAGAACAAGCACAAATATAGAGGATTGCTTTAAATGTACACTTTGGTATGGGATAATTTTACAGAAAAGAAAAAGTTCTGGCCTTAATAAATTTCATTTCATGCCTGGGTTTTCAAACATTTGAGCTATCTCACCCCTGCAACTAAGATAGCTGTTCCATCAGCTGTGCCAGGATCTAGCCTGAGGCTCTTGGAGATTTAACCTTTTCAAGCCATGGTGAAGAACCTAGGATCAGATTTACAAATCCAGTTTACCCTCCACTCTCCTTATAACTTATGCTGTGGTGGATCAGATGAGCTGTTCTGTGCCTGAGCAATTGCACAGACAAGAACCTGCACATATAACACACTTACTCAGTAGGAAACCAGACTTGATAGCAAAAGAGGAGAGCCTAGAGAAACAAACAAAAAAATCTTTCAGCACAGACGCCTGCCTCCAGAGCCTCCATTTTATCTTCAAGCCCCAAAAGCTCCCTACTTCTTCCTTCATCCCTTTTAAATCAAAGCTGGACCTGCCAGTATCTATGGCTCATTAATGTTATCTCCAGTGCCTGTGGTTCATTGCTCTTATATAAACCCTCAGCTTAGGCCAGCTTGTAGCCTATGAGATACTTCGTTGGAGAAGGGTTGGCAGTACTTTTGAGGTGGGGCAGTGCTTCATTTGGGAAAAAAAATAAAAGTAAGAATGTCTTTTCTTTCTACAGAGCTGTGTCAATGGCCTGTTGTAGCAAAAGGAAGTGTTTCTGTAAGAAATCAGAAGAAAATCTGATCTGTCCTAGATGTCTGAAAGCCTAGGTAGACAAATTTTGTCTGCTGCTGTTTTATTGCTAACTTAGTCTCTGCTGTATGAATCCTAAGGGGCACTTGCAGTTATTAGTCAGAATGTTTTCTTAGACTGGTTCTTATTTCTTCACTAATATGTTTTATTATAAAAGCTTTATTTATCTTTTCATCTTATGCCTGTTTCGTATCTCTATACCTTCCGTTGAAGGGAAGGACAGAGTACACAACGTGAAGGAGCAGGAAAGATGAAAAATCCACAAGAAGCAAGCAAAAGAGGTTTTGGCTGCAGTGGGTGGGGAAAGATGGGTTGTCCTTGACAACTAATGTAGCCAAGCCTGGTATGTGTGAAAGCTGCTTGCTTGTCTTTGAGCTCCACAAAGGAAGTATCTGGTGTTTGAGCTGAGAGACACCCAAAGCCATGCACCATGATTCAGCACCCTTTTTTTTTCTGTCTCTGAAGAGAACTGTAAGCTCTGAACACAGATCATGCTGCTAAATGAGTTTGCTGTATGTGTATTATATCCAGTAGTGAACGCACTTGTATTAAGCTCAGCTGTGTTGTATTTATTCTGTTGAAAAACAAAGGAATGCTGTGCCTTCCTAAGGAGTTAATCCCCTGCCTGTGACCCTGTGGTCTGCCTCAGAAGCTATAGTTAAAGCTCTGCCTTTAACCACATCCTCTGTGTGTTGTATGTGCAGTTTGTGCTGCTTTGTGTTTCCTTCTCTCCTGATTGTGAGGAGAATAAAAGGTGAGAAGGAAGCCATTGGGAAGCGTGGCTAAGGAAGGGAAAATAGAACATATCAGTCAGACCACCCAGTTGTCACTAACTTGGAAGGTGTCAAAATGTAAGCTGAGGTTGCTATCACTGTAGACTTAGGAAAAAAATGGAAATTCAATTCAGTGTGTAGGGGGAAAACAATCTTGATGGTTAAAGTGTGTGATGAGATCTGAAAACACAGAGGGTCAGACATCATAGCAGAATGCATAAACGTGAATTTCTAAACAATGTCTGTCAAGTGCTGATGTCCTGATTTGAACCCTTAATGGTAGCTGAGAGGCACCACAAGATGTTTGCTGTGTACACCCCCCAGCATACAGGCACCCTCAGTGCCCCCATGGGCTGTGTCTAGCTGTTCTCTCTACTTCAGTTTGGAATTCTTCTTTGAACTTTAGTTCTCATTATTTTTGGACTTGTCACTTTGTTTGGAAAGATTTATTTCCACTGTTCCTTCTCTGTTCTTTCCTTGCCTCTTCTCCTCTGGATGCTTTTTTGGCAAAGCCTATTGCTATTTTTTATGACTTTGTGTACTGTTTCAAAACAGTAAAATATTTTTGAAGCAAGATGATCCTGTGTTGCTATGCTCATGCAGTAGCTCCTCCACCTCTGCTCCTTTTTAAAAGACTTGTGCTGTACTTCTGGTTTTCAGCGCTCATTAAGAAAACAAGACACTCCAAATTGTAAAACTAAAAAAAATCCACTCTTCCTTGTATCATGATGTTACTGAGTTTTTTACTTCCCTACATGACAGCAAGCCAGATGTCTTTTTGTGGTCACATGCTTTTACTCACAGATATGAATAAAAAGGAGCTGTCCTGATACTTCTGCCAGGTGATGTTGAATTTAGCTGAAAGTGGTGGTGTAAGAGGGACAGCTGGCCAGTATGATTTCTGAATTGCCACTTCCTTTGGACACCAGGACTAAGATTAAAATGTTTGTCCTTGTGTATTTTAGATCATGTTGTACCATCCAAGAAACAAGTGAACCGATTTCACTTGGAAGTTGGAGGCAAAGATCTAAATCTAATTTTAGTAGCTCAAAAATCATGCCAGTTTATAAATACACATGTAAATAGATTTGATTGGCTGAAATGGTTTTCCTTTAGTACTCTGGGGTGAGGCTTGTCCTGTGTCTGCAGGCTCCTACGAGAAGCTCTTGAAAACTCTTCACTTTATTCAGTACACTAAATGATAGCAATAGACATTTATATCAAAATTATTTGAAGAAGTGTCTTTGTGTACTTAACCAGTACAGCTTGAACATTAATTTTATATGGGGATGGGGCACAAAGCTGAGTTCGGTGCTTATAATGGTGATAAAAGCAACTATTACAGTTGTATTTTGAGAGCTAATACTTATGCTTCTCCACTATTTTTTTTTGTCCTAAATTAACATATTTTTTTTAAATAGTCTTTTTCTCTTTTCTGCCAGTCAATTTTTTTGTTTGTTTGGAGAAACGCTTTTTGAGCTGCTGAGGTTGCTACAAAATATTGGTCTGTGTTAAGGGCTTAATTGTTTGGATGGCTACAGAAAAACCCTTACGAGTAGACCTAGGTGCAGTCTGGCTGGCTGGTGGACTGACAAGATGCTGGAAATAGTTGTTCACAGATTTCCAGAGATGGGGAATGCAGGGGCCATTGTGACTCTTTAAGGAGAATTGCAACAGCATCGTCCAGAAGGAGAGCAGCTTCCTGATTTGTAATGAATATCAGTGAAGGACAGCTGAATGTCAAATTTAGGACCAGGAAACATGTCAGGTCATAACATGTGGTTTTCTACAGAAAGCATCATACAATCCAACCTGGGAAGATCTAATGCTTCTTTCAAAGGTAACAACTTCTTGTATCTTTTCTGTTTGAAAACTTTAAAAGAACCTTATTCCTCTCAGTTATTTAAACTTTCTCCACACTTTCCACCTGACATTCTCTTGTGACACAGCTTATCCCTATACCTTTCTCTGACCCAGTGCTGGCTGAAATACCTCTTTTTCCCTCCTGATGAATGACTTCAATCTATTACTAAATGAAAGCTTAATTCCACTTTTAGTAGGCTATCTCCTGCACCTGTTTCCTCTTTCTTGAAGAGCACTAGCCAGAACTGTACACTCAGGTGTGACAAGTACACAATCTAAGAAAAGAGACAACTCAGGAGAAAATTGTGAATTCATCCCCTTTTGGTGGAAAGGGACATCTCAAAATGAGAGCAACTCTGTCAACATTTGTAATGCTGTAGCAATTTGAACCAGACCCATGTACATCTGCAAAAATAATTTGTGCAGCAGCCACTGGAGGGGTAATAAAGATTTTTTTTTTTTTTTTTTTAATCCAGTCATTGGTAGAATGAATGGATATTGTCAAAAGAATCCCTTTCCTGTATTAAAAATAAGCATGTCTTGCTTCAGCTTCTGCAAGACACAAATGCCCCAATCATTTCCCCTTCCTTTCTGGAACTCAGAACAGGCTTTCAAGGGCAAAACAAAGCTGTTCAAATTCTAGTGAGACCTGTGGAATGCAGCTCAGAGTGAGTGTTATACAGAGGGTCTTCAGGCAACCAGGAATTTCCTCTGGAAAGTGAAAAACAACTCTCATCTGAAGAAATAAATTTAAATAAGCTGAAGGTGAAAATGTTGGAGTTTGGAATGGGCTTTGTTAATGGTCTGCAGGGACAGAAGCTGTGAGAGGAGAACTGCTGTCCATCATGGCTATTAAGGCATTGTCCTGTTATTTTGCCTTGTGGTGTGGAGTTCGTGGCTCAACCAGTTTCAAACCCAAGGAAATGTCTCTATTCCCTGCATCAAATAGGACTACTTATGTTGTGCAGGCCTCAGACCACAAATGGTGTGGCTGCCTGCACTGGCAGTGCATGAGACCAGGCAGAGGCACAGTCTGCTAGGGCACGTGCTCTCCACACCAGACTGATGGATGTTTCTTGGCCACAAAGGACCCACAGACAGAAGGGAACATGTTTGGCTGTAGTGTCTCCACTGTATGAGCTAAAACCTTGAGGCTAAATGCCCTCTTTAAGAACTTTAGAGATCAGGTTTGTGGTCTCTTCCAAGGTTTCTGTTGCAGAGGAGGTGTAACTGCTCCTGAAGAAGGCTTGCATTTGTATGTAGATGGTGGTTTGCCTCTGAACACCTTGCAGATTGTCCTGATAGATTTGGCTTTCACCTGTCTGTGTGTCCCACAAGGGAGGAAGGGGATGGCACTTTTTGGGATCCAACATATCAGTCTCAAGTCTTCAAACATGCTCATGTGCTTGCAGCATGGGAAGTTGGCATGCTAAGACTCTTAACCTAGTAAGACCCAAAATAGCAAGGTAGTGGGGGATTAGTGCAAATACTTTTTTAAAGGCTGCTACTTTATCAAAGATGCTTTGGAGAAGAAGAGGGTTTCCTGGGAAGAACGTTTTCTTGAGCATCAAATGCAAATTATTCCCCATTGTACTGTGTTTCAAGCTCTGTAGATGAGGTGTGGATTTGCCCTTTGCCCAAACAACCTTCAGCTGCAGGTTTGCCCTCCATGCCCACCCTCTCCTCTAGTGTCCAGCACAGCATCTGCCACCCAGCCACTGATCCTGCTTTAGATACCCTGCCTTTAGTTTACTTCTAATCAGTTGCAGGGAGGAGGGAATCCTGCATTTGGCAGCGCTTGTTTCAATTCTGTTTGATTTTGCTTAGCTCTCATAAAATTGATCCCAAAGGGCCCTGTCCATTGCATCAGCTTGCTGCTTGCTTTCAGCTTCCATGCCTTTGCTTGCTTGTAGGCAGTCACCCAAGAGCAAAGTCAAACAAACTAGGCTACCAGGAGGCCAGCCAGAGGCTGTTCTTGCAAAAGAAATTTCACCCATCTTACCCAGAAAAGGGTGGGGAAAGAGACAAATTCTCTATTAAATTTTTGGCCAAGGGACATCCTGAATACTCCTGTCTCCGTTTTGAAACAAATATAAATAATTTATTTTTGTTATGGGGGTGGAGGGACCTGTTATGGACACAAAAATTTTACTGCGCATAGTTTCAATCTAAATTTCAGCTGCCAGCATTTCAGGGCTATGTAACAGCCAAAGCAGAGAAAAAAATAATAACCACAAATTTAACAGTAAACCTGCAAAACTGAAACATTCAAAAGTTAAAGAAATCCAGATGTAAAGGTGTTAAAGGTGTTATGGTCAAGCTATGTTATTTTTCTGTTCTTTTTTTTTTTTGTGTTGGTGTTATACACTATCAGAATCTTCACTCAATGAAATAAGGCATGCTATCTCATTTGTATTTCTTTAACTTATGGAGTGTGCTCCTCTTCTGGTCTGGGTAGATATTAGCAAGGGAAGAAATGGGAGCAGAGAAGATGCTGTCTACCTGCATAAATACAGTGCCACAATGTTCTCCAGGAGCTGGTGCCAGCAAGCCCTGCTCGGCTCTTGGCACACAAAGCAGTAGCACAGTGCATGCATAAGAGCAGGGAGGGGATTGGAGCAGGCTCCTTGCGTGTTGAAGCTGCTCGAGAATTTAGTTGCCAAACACTGGCAAATTTGCTATTAAGCCTGTGGGACATTTTTAACTGTACAACTTGACCAGATTTTATATATTTTTTTGTTTTTCACTTTGATGGTATAAGTGCCATCTGTGAGACCACGGCAATCCTTCTGTCAAATATTACATTCCTATTCTAAGCAAAACCGTTACATTTTTTCAATGGAACTTGTTTATTTTTTTTTTCACTTGGACAAAAAGATGTCTTTCTTCAATTTTCCTTGGGAGTGGAACTGTTTTAGCTGAAACTTCAAATAAAATAATTCTGAAGCAGTATCATGGAAAACTTCAGGTTGAGCCATTTCAGTGTGATCGTTTTAAAAGCAATGATAAAACAGAGGCCTTTCTTCAAGAAAAAATATGCTAAATTCTAACTGCACTGCCTATGTTTACAGAACATGGGGTGATAGGGCTTTTTAGGGAAGCCCATGCAAATGTTCTCCCAGTCTTTGTAGGAATAGCACCAATTTCACCTCAAATCCTGCCACTGATTGTTATGGAGGGTCAAGAGCTCTACAGCCCTCAAAATATCGTCAGGGGTATTGAGTACATTCAAGTACAACCTTGCCTGATGCCAACTGCAGGAAAGACGAAGGTCTATATTCATCCCTCAGTTCCCAGGAGACACCAAAGGATGGTGTCAGGATGAGATCACCCAGGTGCTCTCTGCTGACCTCAGCAGTGGCTTGGTGACCTTCATCAAGTCCTGTGAAAGCACTGAGCCTGAGCAATCCCTGTCAGCAACCCAGAGCTCTACACAGCCCTGCCATTTCTGCTTGGAAAATTCCCTTGGCTTCACTTCCTCAGAAACTTTTGAAAGCTCCATAGAGACTGTAACTCCAACGGTTCAAGTCAGCAAACCCACACAGTTATCCATCCCCAAACACATTGCTCATTTTGAGAAAGAAAATGGAACTAAGAGCTTCCTTTAATATATTAAGATTTTTTTTAAAAGCAAAAAATAAGGAAACAAGCATTTGAGGCAAGCTGAAAATATTTTTTGCCTTTTATTGCCTCTGCTTGAATCAAATAATTTAGACTAAAAATTACTCTTTACAATATATTTATGAGTATGCTACTGCCATGGCCCATTTATGACATGGGAAGTGTGTGAGTAGCATGTGCCTCAGAGCCCATTGCCTATGGAGTCTCTGCTGTTTCGCCCAAAGAACAGGCTAAGAGCCGTATTTTCTTTGTCTTCACTCTCAGTGAAGGAGAAATTGGATTTGAGGTGGAACATCTGGCTTGTTTTGGGTAAAAGTTATTTATCTCTTCTTTCCCACTGGCTTTTCAATTTTTTTCCTTTATTTTCTTGTACTATTGCCCCTTTTCAGAGTAAGGGCCTTATTTGAAGCCCACTGGATTTTTCTATGTGCTTCAACAAGACCTTGGACCAGGCCCTAGATACCGGTACGGATATCTTTCCATACTCCTTTGTAACTGTTCTTTTGTGATCCCTGGTGGAAATGCCTTGTGCATGTCCTGAAGTGTTTATTATCTCCCTTCCCACTGCATGTGAACATGGATTCCCTTACTCATGAATGTTCCATTCATGCCAGCAGCATCCTAGATAATATACAAACATTTTTGGGAGTTTGGATGGGTCATTTCCCCAGGAGTCAAAGATTGTGGGGGACTGAGGGAGAAGGGCTGCAACGCTGATTTTAATGCATTGCAGAACTGCCAGGGAGATGTCAGTTGTATACAGAAATACAAAGGAGCCTGCATTTTATTAAAGTCTCTACCAGACCATTAAGAGCTCAAAATATGCAAGAAATTATGTCTTCCAAACCTGCACGTGATCTTCACTGCTTGAACAAGTTCCCCAAGGGTGTGCTCATGGCCCAAGTGACCAGGACAGCAGCATTACAGACTGAACTTCTTCCTTCCTAAAGAGCAGGCTTTGGACAGAAATTTAACGTTCAATACCAACACTATTGGCTGACAGTTTCTGGCATGCAATGTGCCTACAAACATAGGGCCGAAGAAATTTTTCTTTTGCTTCAAACAATAGCATCCTCTCCATATTAGCAAAAATAAATCTCAAATGTCTGGTATTCAGAATGGCTTCCTACATCCAGTATTTCTACTGGAAGACACTGATTCTACTTAAACACTAACCTCCAGCCAAATTTGGTTTAAATTTGCCTTGGCATTCAGTCAATTGTAGGGTGGATGGACATGCTCTTAGGCATGTATGCTCTGACCATACAAGGATTCCTTTCTTTGGGGGGGAAGGAGTGCCAGAAAACCTTGAAATATAGGTATTTCACTGGATATATTTGAAACCCAGTGTTGTTGAGCCCATTTCGCATCTTGCTCAAGTTTCCCATCTGCCATGTGTACACACATTCTAACATCTCACATACTGGGGCAGCTTTGAGAAGGGCTCAGCTGCAGGGCATTTCACCTCTGCCCACCTCTGCCCTCCCTTCTTTATATGTGAACCTGCAAAGCTGTCAATGTTATTTTAAAAAATCTTGCTACTTGACTTTGTTTAAACCAGTTCTCTCACTGTCTCAGAATTGAGCGTAGGGTATAACCCTGCATTTATACACTTATTCTGCTTTTGCTTCACCTGTGCACATTTTCATTTCTCTACTCTTACCCGTCAATCACATCCTCCTTGTCTCCCCCCACTGAACACCAAAGTGGAGTGTCCATATGGTTTCTGGTTTCTCCTTACCTTCAAGATAAGGACAATTTGGTGTAAATTAGTAGAACTGACTGTCAAAATCAGACTCCGTTTCTAAATAAGTTGTTAAAATTCTATTCTAGGAGGCTTTGCTCTCTGTGCTGGTTGACTCATGGTCTCTTTCTACCTACTAAGTGTACCACTGAAGCCTTGAACCCTAGTCCTCCAGCTCCAGCTTTTAGCCTTGTTCCTGTATTCCACCCCCTCCTGGTGAGCCAGTAGATACTCATCTAATGTTGTAAATCCATGTAGGGTCTCTCTTTACTCATCTGCACATTATGCCTCCTTACTTGTTTCTCTTTATGTAGCTAAGGAACCATATCCTATCTGTGCTAGCCTTATTAGGGGGTGTAGCTTACATGACTCCCCTGGAGGTTTAAATAACCAGAACAATCCTTTGTAACCTGTAAAGATTTACTCCTATAACAGACACATTCCTGAAGGTTGCACTAGAACAAATAGCCAGTAGGAATACCTGCAGGTTTTGCTACTTTTCTCTATTGCCAGGCTACCCATGTACAAAGAAAAGAAAATCATTATGCACTTCAAAGTGAGTCAATTCAGTAGGAGTAAATGTTTGCAGAATATTCTGTCCCTTCTTCCTTGCCTGTCAGCATAACTGAAGTTTGGAGGAAATTTCTAAAGCACGTGAAAATCTAGCAGTCAGGTCTATGAGGAAAGATCTGCTACATTTTCACATAAGCCTTTGGTTTATTCTCTACGTTCTTTGTGCAGACTGTAGGATTTCCCTGTCTTTCTTGGTTTTGACCCAGGTTTACCAGATGGCAATAATTGAACCCTAGGTTGAGGAAACCCATACGTTCTGTAGAAGGAGCTATCAGCAGAAAGCAATGGCTGGAGCTGCCTTGCCAGCCACTGTGATAGGAAAGCCCTTTCTCTGCACAATGCTACTTGGTTTCCTAGAGTAAGGCACTGTACCCCTACAGTCCCTGAGGTAGGGCATCCTCAGGAGTGTTCATGAGCATCTGCTTTTAGGAAACTAGCAATTGCCATCTTATTTCTACCAATCAATACATTTATTTTTAAATAACTTTCCTCTTTCTTGGCTTTAAGTCCATCTGGTTTTGTTTCCTATGTTCAGAGGATCTTATAAGAGGAAGTGGGTGGTCATCCAGCTAGAAATAACACCATGTTGTCACACCATCTGACTGTTTTCTGAGATCCTCCCAAGCATATTGCCCAAAAGTGACCTCCAGACTACTTATGTGCTGGTGGGGATTAAATGTTCAGACAAAACGTGTGAGCAACAGATGAAGCTGTATTGTAAGAAGCTGTTCTCCAAGAACATTCCTCCACTTGTCTCTTGAACAAGATCTGAAACAACATCTGGACTAGGATTTTTGTCACATGACTTTAAACTTGCTGACATTTGACTTCAGTGACACATTCTCGTAGCACCTACCAGCTAAGGATTTTATTTATATTTAAGATTGTATTTATTGTCTATTAATAAAGTACTGCATAATAACTCAAACCACACTTATTGAGGCTGTTACAATTATGTAACAGGCTATTATGCTTCTAATACTTAGCTGGCACCACTCAATTACATATGAATTAAAGCAGTTTTCTAGTTTGCTGAGAAGCCCGGAATTGTTAGCATGGATTTGTTGTTGGTAACAAGAACAACCTCATGCTCCAGATACTATGTTTTCCTAGGTGACAGATGGCCACAATTTTGGCTCACCTTCTCTTTCTTGACTTGTGCAGATTGCCCTGAAAAGGGAAGATGAGGAAAGGTAGAGAGTAGAGGCTGGAACAGGAGGCTGAAGAGACTGGCCCAAGATAATACAGCAGGAAGTCTTAGGTGGATCAACATGTGAGCGTGGATCTCCTGGAGTCATACTCACATTTCACATTGCCTGGTAGTGAGGGCAGAAATCTGGCCCCTGCTGCTATTCCACACCCCGGGGGAACCTCTTAACTGCCTGGCAAGTGTTCCCCTGTGGTGAGGGAGTCTGTTTTACAAAAAAAAAAAAAAATCAAAAACTTTGAAAGGTGGTTTTGGGGGTTTTTTTCCACCTTAATGTGGAAAGGGAACTTTTATGAAATCTCAGTTTCATGGGGTGGAAAATTGCTTCTCTCTCTACTCTAGAGCAGACTGATAAAAGACTCATGATAGCAATTGAGTGCTGGGGCGGGGGGAGTTGATCTGTGCAGCTGTGCATAATCCTTATTATTTTTACAAGTCACTGGAGGCATTTGGTAGGGTCAACATGGTAAGAAATCTGGACCTGAAAGTGAAACACAGTGTCTGTCAGAGGCACCAGATTTTAATTGGAAACTAAATTTCATTTTGGAGGAAGAGGAAAATACCACACTTCTAATGAGATCCAGGGCACTCCAGAGAGCAGCCTGAAAGGAATATTTAAATTTAAAAAGTCCTGTTTAGAAAGACCTTTTGTAAATGACTCCTTGATATTGTAGGTAGATAAATGCACTTGAGCTCATTCCTCCCAAATGAGAAACCACATATAAAACATGCTGATGGCTTAAAGTAAAATTTTGAGAGTTGTTTTAACTTTAACCAGGAAAAGTTGATTATTATTTTTCAAACTGCTCAGAAAAGCTAAGGTTTTCTTTTATTAAATATTCAGAAGGGGATTATTTTTATATAAAAGTGGAAAGCAAGGACCAAATTATTGTACGTGAAAAAATCGAGTTTTCATTACATGCTTTCAATTAAAAGACTAATTGAGGGGATGCTTTTTTGTTTGGATTTCTTTTTTCTTTTTTAAGTTTAGATTTCTGCACTTTGAAATAATTCAGGTTGTTCAAAACAAATGTTTGTACTTATAAATGAGCTTTTAGCAGTGGTAGTGAGGATTCGTTTAGGTATTTTGCTCAAACCAGGTGAAACCAGGTGAGCTCGGGTTTTGATCCTTGAATGGTTGTTTGATGAGGACAGAGATTTTATGCATTGCACATTGCAACAGCCAGAGGATGAGGGCCTAGGAAGAAAGGATGGTGGATTCCTGCCTCTTCCAGCATGAAAGACCCTTGGAACAACCTGGGAAATGGAGAAGGATGCAGTGATCCTAAGAGGAACAAAGCCAGAGTTCACTACCTAAAGGACAAAAGGAGGCAGAGGTGAGATTTTGCTTTTCTATTTCACCAAGTGTACTTAAATATCTTAAGTAGCTGCAAGTTCTTTTGGCTGAAGGATGAGGATGAGATTCCTTGCTTCTTCCCCCTCTATTATTCCTAACCTGTGTCCTCAGCTGATTTGGTCAATAGCAGAGCCTTTAAGTCAGAGATCTCAGCAGAGAAATGATGGCACGTGAAAGGATGCAGGCACCCCTGTGGTGTCCTCTTGTGGTAACTAAAACCAAGTCAGGGCCAAAGAGATTAGCAACCAAGTCCAAGAGGAAAAATTGGGTGAGGAGGAGTTAAAAATGTCTCTTTCTTTTTTTGTGTGAAAGTGCAAGGCTGATAAAATAAACAAATCTGTTGAAATCAGGCATTTCAAGCCAGAGACTAGTCATTCCAAACTCTATAGGGAATAAGGGCAATACCTGTCTCCATACCACACATCAAATCACACTTGGCTGGTTTTTAATTGGGCTGCCCCTGAGTCCAGTTTGAGTGGGTTATCACTCTGTGAAGGAGCATGGCACAACCCCAAACCCCCCGAACTAACAGATTCACAGTAACTTCTTTTGCAGCCAGGTTGATTTTGTCTGCACTCTGGGCATGGGGGCAGAAGGTTAAATAGAGGAGAGGAGAGAAGAGAAAAAGAAATGATACATGAAGAAACCATATTTTTGCCTTCTCTCCAGCATATATCAGTGGATAATGAAATTTTTCAACTGATTAGATGCTCCATTGGTTGGAAAATTTGGAAGCAATCATGCAATTATATCGCAAAACCTCAGAGTCATGTACATTCAGCCAAGTAGAGAAACCAACTATTAGCAAAAATAGAGAGAGAGAGAAGAAAAGAAAAAAGACTATTTATATTGCAATACTGGTCCTAAAAAATGGAAAAGAAAACACAATGGAAAATTTTCTGCAAACAATTAAAGGAGGGGGAGAAGGCTCAGGATGGGTCTGGTGTTTCAGGATAAATATAGAATTTATAACATAGTAAGAGCTGTTTTTAGTGGGCCTTAATTGAAACTACATTGCTTGCCCCTCTACTGCTGCATCCTGGTGCTGCAGTCCGTGAGAAAAAGAGGGACTGGGTTACTTTCCTAGTAAGGGACTGATACATCTCATCAGAGAAAACAATGATTGGCAATGCTCATTGCAAGAACTTGGGGCACTTTTCTAAACAGGGGCATGGACTTACGCTCCACTCCACGCCACAATGTCTCTGCTTGTGACAGGCACTGTTCAGCCCCCATCTGCTCCAGGAGCCATCTGACACACAGAGTTTTGCTAAATGAAGTCAGTTGCCTGAACTAATGCTTTTTTCTTGTTCTTTTACTACTAAGAGAGTTTCTTGCTCCTATTGGTACCAGGATGAAGGGAAACAATGATTTTGTGCACCCCAAATCACCTAAACAAGGACTCAGAAACACAATGTTTTCATTGGTAGGAAGATGGAGTAATTTAGGAGGTGAAATCTGACCCCACTGAAGTCTCAATAACATTGTTTTGGTCTTGGGGATTAGAAACTGACTTCAGCATTTCCAGCCTCTGTCAACAGCCTCCTTCCTTTCCAGCTGCCCACTCTCTCTCCAGGGTCTCTGGGGATGACCTGGCAGGTGAAGGCTGAGGTGACATCTACAAGAGAGCTGTGCACCAGTGCTGGAATGGTGTGAGTGGCAAGTGATCAGAGAAGGATCAGCGGCAACTGAAGACGGGGCAAGTATCTCCAGCAGGTTATGTAGCAAACTGTGGACCAAATCAACCTCTCAGAATCCAGGGTCCTGGCTTAATTTATTAACCAACAATGGACCCAGTCACTGATCAGGACCTGGGATCTGGAATCTGGTCCAAGTCCACCTTTTTAGTCTTCTTTTTCCCCTTTGAATGGACTTCAAATCAATTTTAAATCCTTTCCTACTGAGGGACAAAAAGGAAGAGATAGGCCAGGATGGAGTGGGTAGAGGAATTAAAAGAACTATTAGCATATTTTTGGCATATATGAATGGGGGGAAATTGTTGAGGTGACCCAAACCATAAATTGAACCTGAACTAGATACTTATCTGATTTCTTTACCTTGTCCCCATCCTGATATGATAATTGGTTTCTTCCCAGAGAGGCATTTCATCCCATACTCCCTGCTGGGATTGGAAATGCTCCACTAGGTTTGATGTCTCAGTACTATTCTATTAATGGAAGGAAAGTGTCCCTTCCCCTTGGCATTACAGATATGTGGCATTCATGAAAAACTAGAAGTGTTTTTGTTATTTAATACTATTATTTTCCAAGATAAAAAGAAAATATTTGGCAATTCCATGCTTGTTGGTGCTGTGGTTTGATCGGGTTCCCCAGAAAAGTGGGAGCTTTTCTTTGGATTCTGCAAAGCCTCCTGGGGTAAGGGGAAATTGGTGGCTCTTTGGGAGCTTCCTGGAATGTGAAATGCTATTTAGCACTGGTTTTATGTCCTCAGAGGCTTGGGAACTCCGGTGTCTCAAAGGCCTAGGGAATGCTGGGGAAGGATGGACAATTAGGTGGATTAAAAAGGGGAATTCATTAGAAGGATATTCAGATCAGAAACTGCAAGAGAACAGTTACATTCTTTGCCTTATTCTTTACATGAATGTTGAGAGCCAGTGGAAAAAACAGAGCATCCCAGGGCTGGATCCAGGCCTAGCAGAGTCAGGGTTATGTTCTTGTTTTGTTTTCCACCAAAAACTCAACACCCCTATTTTCTCTTCTTCTCTTGCAGGGAAAGAAACTGAACTCAACAAAGAGCTCTTCACCCACCAGCTCTTACTGTCCCACTGAGTCTTTTACAAAGTCTAGGTTGTCAGCAGGAGTAAGGCTTTTTACATTAATTATTTGCCTGGTCTCTGGATGATTGTGCATCAGATCTGTCCCACAACATGGGAAATGAATGCTGATCTCTAATCTGTTCACACTGAAGAAAAAAGACCTTACCCCAGGCAATCAATTTGTAGCAGAGCAAGGCTTATGGTGGGAACAGTTGTGAGAAATCTCAGGTTCTTCTATGCAAGGTGCAGGGATGGCTGTAGCCATCAAGCCTCAACAAGGCTTGAAGGGAGATCAAAATGACAGTGCTTTTCCCATATGTTGAAGGACCTGACATTGTCATCTGTAACGCTATGAGGCTGACTTTAAAATAACCTGTTGAAAAAGAAAGGGAAAACATATTTATTTGAGGCTTTCACCCACATATACTTCTTTAGTAAAAAGTGGACATCTGTCTTGAATCTGTCCAACTTACAGTGAAATCACCAACTAGAATGCTTCCTGGTTTGAAAAGAACTAATTTTTTTTGTATACAAAAATCCATCATTTTTTATAGGAAAGGAGAAGAAAGTTTATTTTCTCTCCACTTTTCTTGGGTGGATGATCTCCTGTGTTTGCTGTAGGCTGGTCTCTGCCTTTGTTCCCACTAAGACAAAGAACTTGAGCCAAATTCTTTCTAGGGAGCTTTTGAGAATCACTGAATTGTGTTCTCTCTTTACATCATGAACTGAGAATAAACTTCAGCCTCCACTTTCTAGGTCTAGAAGTTTCACCCCTATGCAGAGAACTGCATGCCATCTTAAACACATTATGGTCTTCGTTATTGCCTTTTCATCCAAAAGAATCCTCATGTCTTTTGATCTGGATAGTTTTTTGGAGTTTTTTTCTTTTCCCATTCTTCTCATTACAGCAACTGCTCACAGTATCCCAGCAGCAGCTGTGGAGGGGAATCCTTGCACACTCCTTTAAGTCCCAGATGAAGGCCTACGAAATAAATGATTGTGGGTCAGTATCCTTGTTCAACTGCTTCACCACTTTGTCCTCAGCATCTTCTAAACTGTGATTGTTATCATATCCAAAACGCAGACTAGTAAAATGAGAGGCCTGGGAGAGAACTAGTGAACTTTATTATTTTACTAATTTCTCAATTTTTAATTCTGTTGGCAAGATTTAAATTGTTGATTGGAGTTGGAAGGCAGATCAGCTCTTATAACTCCAAAAGTCCTTTAACTTCCCTTGTAGAAAAGGAAGAACCCACAGGTAGATCATCCACAGTCACTAAATTTGTGTCCATTGCTGCATTTCTGAAGGTCTCCAGAGGGCTGATCTGAAATCAAGGTTTTTTCACATAAAACCAAATCTGAAGGTGTACTCCTATTAAGCAAAGTGGGAATCAATACTTGAGGCTGTTTGAACTCTCTGGAGTCTTTTTGGGGATCAAAGGGGTCACTTTTGCCACATGGAAACAGATCTGTTGAGGGGAAAATAAAACAACATGCTTGCAAAAGAGAGCAAAAGTCCTACAACACTGCACACACAAAATGTTCTTCTTTATATATAAAAAATTTAGTCATGAAACCAGTTTGAACTGACAATTTTGCATGAGAAGCCAGTGCCACTAATCACTTGCAGCATAAAACTGAAAATTTTGTAGAGGAGTCCAAACTCTGTTCCGTTACAGACTTTGGTGGTTCTTTCGTCCACTTACATTGCTTTTTGTGGGATCACTTCAGCACAATTAAGAACACTTCCTTTGACCTATGCAATTTATATCAAAAATTTTTTGGTTATAAAACCAAACTGAGCACAATTCCACTTTAAAGAATTAAATCCTTCAATTACCAATGTACAAATCCTCAGTAAAGGTTTTGGCTTTACTGCTAAAGCCTTTATAACCCACAGAGGAGAGCCTGCACATAAAAACCCATGAAAATTAATGAACATGGACTTGCAGCAGTGAGAAATTTGGAATTCCTGTTCCTTGGGAACTTCCAGCGTGTCAAAACTTATTATTCTAAGCTGAAGCAAGTACTTCCAACACAATAAATTTGCACCAAAAAAAAGGGAATTTCTTATGATTTCTGTAAAGAATTGCCAATACTTCAATTGTTCTTGAATAAAAATTATAATGGAGAACTACCTATATTGAAATGTTTCCTTTTATTTGCTAGATTTGACACACATGCTCCATTTGCCTGAAATTCAGTTAATATTGGACTTCACATTTTTTGAGGGTCTCTATTTTGACTTTGTAGTTAAAAGGCCAGAACTCCCAAGCTTCCCTACAGACTAAACCTTTCTGTCCAAATTACATTTCTCATGTAGCACTAGAGTCACACGAGTATCAAACACAGCACCTAATTCCAGCCAAGCCAAGTGCATGTTATTTCTTGGGAGCTGAGTCCTCCAAAGGACTATGGGTCCATAGTAGAGAGAACAACTTGCCAATTAAAACTTCCACAAGGCAATGCTCAAATAATGAAACCAAGCTGAATGCCACGGTGAACCAAGACTAAAAAATTTAATTATTTTGTATAAATAAAAAAGAAAAAACATTCTTGTATGAACCTGGGTTGTGTTTCATCTGGATCGCAACACTTCATTTTGCATCATTCCCACTGTGATTTTTAAAATTCTTCACTTTGGAAAATCAGTCTGGTGAAAATTGCCATTCCTGTTGGAACCTTACACCAGTGGAAGTAAGCACCATCTCTGCTGTTGGTAGATATCTCCTCCTCCTCTCTGACAAGGACAAGCACAATCCAGCGTTTGGTGAATCAACATAGGCAGGAACAAAGAAGCCAGAGGAAGTTAGGTGCTATAGCCAAATGTCACCAGTAAAAGTACGTAGGGCTGTTAGTCATTTAGAATGACTTCTCTATCTCACCCTCTCCCTGCCAGCCCTATGTCTTTTCTGCTGACTGATAACTGCTATCCTAAATGTTGTGTTACTCCACAGCACACTAGCAGGAGTTCCACTGATGTAAGGGGATGATTCTCTCATATAAAGAGAGAGGAGACTGAAACGAAAGACATTTCTCAGAAAGACCTGATCTTCCCAATGTACTTGCTCTGTTACAGAGCAAGACACTGCAGTTGCAGTAGACACATGTTCCTATTTTAGCCAGAATTTGGGCTTCCTGTTGCAGTTCAATGATCGTCTTGGGGCCAGATCCCCAGTGAGTACAAAACAAAGTAGTTCCTGCTGCTTAAACAGTTTGAAATGAGAAAAGAGTCCCATCTCCTGTGGCATTCATTGCACTTGTTCCTGTTATACGTTATACCCACAATGCATTCAGCATTGACCTAAACACCACCTGAAAGGCTCCCTGTCCTAATCCAGCCCACAATGTCAAAAGCTCGGGAATTGAATAAAAACTGACTGCGCAAATGCGTTTTGTAGGTCATGGGAAAGAAAAAAAAAGGGTTCATGGAACACATTTCAGTTTTCATTGGTGCTTCTGGCAACCTTCTTCCCCTACACATCATCATCGAAGAGACAAAACCCAGGCTCCCTGTTGCGTACACAAGAAAGGGAAACTTCCCTTGTGCTTCGCTGTACTGCGAGCTGTAAATTTCTGAAGAGCTCTGCTATAATCTTTTACAGTCTGCAATCCCACCCTTCAGCTTAATGAAATGGAATGGTACAAATGCTCTCTGGACATTTCACTGCTGACAGTTACCCAAGGTTTGTTTCAGCTGTTACAATATGGCTCTTTTATTGTCTTTTTTTTTTTCTCTTGTACAATTTCATGACTAACTATGTGTAAAATGGAAGGAATTTGACTATCCTTTCTTCATCCAGTTGGACACAAACTGGACTGGTTTCTTTAACTCACTTTTCAGCTGGCAAGGCTTGCTTTCTGTTTTCTTTTAAATGTCAGAAAAGGTTAAATAGGCTCTTCAAATCTGCAATAGATTTGGAAGATCTCTGGGGGTAAAACCTTCACAAGAGAAACAGTTTATATTAGTTCAAACAACAAACTCAGGTTCTGAACCTGGAAGGCAAGTAAAACAAACCTCATGCACATCTCACATAAAAAAATCATAGGATTTGTTTTTGTACAGTCTCATAACATAACGAAATCTTTTGAATGGTTTTAATCTCTCTAACTGTCTTGTTGTTTAGGGCTTTTTTGCTGTTGTTTTTTTATTTGACTTGATTTCTATTAGACTTATATTTTACATCTTGGAAATACTCATGCAGATCAGGAAGCTGGACAGGAGAAAATGACTCCCACCATTTTCCTGGGTTTGCCTGGTATCCTGCTTGGCCACATGAATTACAAAGGGGTCAAGGCCCTAGCTAGCCTGCCTCATCTCTTCCTCACTTGAAACAGAAAGCAAATACAAACACTGTGAAACTTGAAGGAAAGATGGCGAGGACTTTGGCTTTCAGAACTCGCTGAAAAATTCAGCATTCCTCATACCACTGAAACACTACCATCCCAGCTCAGCAGATGCCTGGCAGATACAATCTTTACCTCACGTAAAAGGCAGGAGAGAAGACAGTAAAGTGGTACTTGGGTCCACAGAGCTGCCTATTAGACATACCATCTCAAGATACTTTATTATTGAGGTAAGATGGGACCTTGCATAGGACAGAAAAACAAGATGCAGAGATTTTGAAGAGTGGTGGTGTGTTTTGGGTGACTAAGGCCTTATGCTTTCAAA
This sequence comes from Dryoscopus gambensis, assembly GCA_013389985.1. NCBI lineage: Eukaryota > Metazoa > Chordata > Aves > Passeriformes > Malaconotidae > Dryoscopus > Dryoscopus gambensis. Next base: position 61,417 of record WEIT01006335.1, on the reverse strand, counting down.
GTCCAAACACACTCCACAGTAGAGGACAGATACACTAATATCAAATTCCTGCTGATTCAAAAATAGCTTGTCTTCTACTGCCAGCTACATTCAAGACCTTACAAATTCAGGCTGACCATTGTTTTAAGATCTTTTGGATGCATCTTCACTTGTTTCTCACTGCCAATATTGTTCAGGAGGAAAGAGAGAGAATTTGGCCAGTGAGTAAAAGTTCTTGTGCAGAGTAAGTCTAGATTTGTTGCACATGCCCTGGGGTACTTGGAGTCAGAGACTCAGAATGTGGCAAACATCTCATGAGGCAATGCTGCCCTGATAAGTTGACCAACTGCAAGTGTACCCGTCAGCAGAAGGACTTCTGCTTCTGCTTCAGGTTTCCCCTGCAAATAGAAAAGTTCAGGTGGGACATTAAAACTGGAGTATCCCTTGATGCCATCATCAGTAACTGAAGTTACTGATAACTGGTAATCCCTGCCTGCTGTGTCCTTGCCTTGCTGTGGAGAAGCCAACCCTGTGTCCAGACTCCAGACAGGAAGGATGTGGTGGAGGGAGCACAGGCATGTCTGAGTGGAGAGATCACGTTACCATGGTGCTAAGCCCCTCACCTCAGCACTCTTGCCAGTGCCAGGATCCCTTCCCAGCACTCTCCTGCTTTGAGAAAAATGTGAAAAGTGGTTTAACTGGCCTCAGGCCTGTTATCACTTATGACAGCAATGATCAGAAACGGGGGCCATTAACAGCCCTAGTATTTAAATCATACATTCACTTATAGAGAGGTCCCTGTCTGTATGATTAATGACGTCTCAACATATTCCATTAACAAAAATATGAAGTGCTTTGATTTTTTCCCCCATGTGACTGACAACATAAACACATTGCCAAAAGCACTGAACAGATGGTAACGTACTTAGGTAAGTTTGCTACCTTTAAAGAAGTCACTGGCCTTCAGCGAGTACTTAAACCACCATGGGTAGTAATTGAAAGAAACCTCCTTCACATCCAGAGTGAAATGGAGTGAAGCACAGTCACTCTGCATCCTTCACACAACAGTAACACTGCATCCCCATGATGGTTTCTAATGGTGAGCCACCCTTTTATCTGGTGTTCTATCAGTAGAGAATGGCGCACGGAGCAGAGGATGGGCACAGCATCCTCTGTGTGGGAGTGTGGGACAGCAGCAGGCAGGGAGCATAGCTCCAGTATGCATAGTGCCACAGTGTCAGCATTTGCTCTTGGATCACTTACAGCTGCCTTCTCCATCCTTCTTTGCTGGGAAGTATGCTCAATTTCCATTTTATACACAGTAAGCCTTACATCCTCACCTGATGGTATCCTTGGGTCAGGCTGTCTTGGCAATCAGACTACTCTTTCTCATAATTTCCTAGAAATCACTACCAGCTTCACCTTCCCCAGTGTCTTGTTTCACTTTTGGGTCTTTCAACAGCTTGAGTAATGAGCATTGATCAACATCAACTTAACTCCCACAACATGAACTAATTATTTCTGCAGAGACCTCTTACCATGAAGACAAATCTGGAGGGGACTTTGTCTTCCCTGCTGCTACCTGAGGGAGTTTCAGATTTTGTTGCTCTCCTCATCTTCCTATGACATGGATTGCCTTGTGCAGCCTCTCATTCTAGCAGCTGGTACAGCTTGCAACATATCCAGGGCTAAAAGCTGGTTTGCTGAAAACTGGAAGGGACTAAACTATTATGAGAAACCTGAAACACCCCTTTTCCCACTTCTGTTTTTCACAGTGTAAGCTAAGTTATCCTTATTCCTCAGGCTTTACAATCACTTTATGAAGTCATGCATCCAGAAGTAAGTTTGTTCAATTTCTTCTGAATTATTTCCATAAATATTCTTGTCATTTTCTCATTCTACTACTTCAAAGTCTCTAAATATAATGGCTTTTTAAATTCTGAATAACATTTGCGTGAGAGCTTTTTGGTACTAATATATTACTATAATTTGTTTTACTATGCCTTATTTTAAGGTAGATCCTTCATCCTCAATGGAGATATGGTGGCCTTTCATAAAGTAACTTGAATACTGTAGCAATTTTTTATGTACAGGCACTGTCCTGATAGCTCTCTGCCTTGGATCCTGCTATTGATGAACTGCCTGAACCTGTTTCAACCTTTCTGTTTGCTGTCAGATGGCTATTAAGTCACTAAACAAATATTGATCAAAAAAAGAGAAGTTATATATAGAGTGGCCTGATTAAAGAAATGTGGAAGAAACATCATGAAAGTAAACCTTGGACACACTTTGGACAACAGGTCTTATCAAACAAATTTGATGCCATTCTGTAAGGTAAGCTATTGTTCAAGTCTGACTCTAAGACATAAGGTAAATACAGTTAGCAGAAAAAATATTAATATTCCCACCTACCTAACCTCTCATTGCCATCCTACACCCTTTGTTAAGAGCATGGTGGCAAAGATTTATGATTTAGTATTTAACACAACTAAGAGCCAGGCATGGCCATGGAGGCTAGGGTGTGGGATCTCCAAAAATATAGGTATTGATGCAACAGACTTCCCCATCTGTGGGATGCCAATCAGGGAACAAGAGAATCCCCTAAAGGAACAGGTACCCCAGTTCTGTTTCCCTGACTGTCCCGGTGAGTTCCCTGCCCCTTTTTCCCTTATATGTCAAGGTCCCGCCCATGTACCGCCCCTGTGCCCTGAGACCATTAGTCCGTGTGCTCCCTCCGCCCCCCTCATCCCCATACAAAACCCAGTCCCATGGCATGCGGTCTCTCTGCCTTGGGGTATCAGCCTGTGCTGGTCCTCTCTGCCTTGGGGTCACCATGTGAATAAACATCCTCTGAGGTCCCCGCGCGGGGAGCCTTCCCGCCTCCTTTATCGCCACCGTGTTGCAGAAGCTGAGCGCAAGCCACAGCCGTGCGGGGCAGGCAGCCCCGCTGCGCCCTCCGGGAAGGTCTGCGGCTTGCCACACCATCACAAAGAAACTACAAACCGCAACACCCATCCTGAGAAAGGAGCCATGTTTCCACTGAGGACACAGAAATCCTTCCAAAATTTACCTAAACTTCTAAGTTAGCATGGCTTCCAAAAACAACAATCACTGTCCAGTTACTGCTTAGGAACATTAATTAAACATAGCTCATTAGAGAGCTCATTAGAGATGTTGTATGTTTGGATTACTGTCATTAGTTTAATTGAATTGCTAGGGCTCCATATTTTGATTTAAAGCAAGTAAGCACTGAATATTACATAAAGCAGGAATGAATTAAAAACTGACTGACTGATCTCAAAATTTCAATCAAGGAAAAAGCCTGAATGACTGTATTCTTAATGCTGCTGTTCTAGGATGAGGCTCATTTTGGATCTGCACTTTCCTCACTGATTTAGGAATGAGTATAAAATCCCTGCTGATAAAAGTTACTCTGGAAAAAAAGCATTGCTGGAGCAATGATCTATAATCAAAGCATTCAACTTATGAATTCAAATGAAATATTTCAGTAAAATTTTCTGTCTAGGAGAAAGGCAGTTCATCGTACCTACAAAAAGACAGGTCCTCACCACAGTGTCTTAAGATAGAGTTTAGCAAAAAGACTGTTCATTCTAGTTGTGAATATATGCTAAACAGGGCTGAGGAATTCATAGGATATGTTGAAAGAGAAATATTAACCTAACAGATGACACTATTACCTTTGCAGATGACATTTTTTGATGTCAGCTGGTTGCACCCTGTTCTGAATCCACACCTAAAAAAGGATACAAAATGACCATATTTAGCATAACAGAACCACATGGTTGTTCTTAGTCTGTAGAAATACCCTCACCATGGGAGAGTTAAAGAAGTCAATCTGTTTAACTAATCACAAAGGCAGCTGGGGAGACAAGAGGTGACTTGATCACTCTATAATTACCTTCCCAAGCAAAAAACAGCAGTTGCTAAAGAAGTCCTTAATTCAGCAGAGAAATGCAGAACAAGAACCAGTAGCTTGGAGTTGAATTAAAACTTGGCACATTATTTAACTGGTAAGGGATAAGAATCAGCTAATTAGTGTAATCTGCTTGTAGAAACAAAGAACATGCCTTGTTCTCTTGTTCTCATGTTCTCATGCCTTGTCTTCTCCAAACAAGACCTGAGCATCTCTCTAGAAAGCACAATTTCACAGAGTATTGTTAATGGATTTTATTAGGTGGCAACCAGGATTAAAACTGCACCTAGGATTCATGAACCAGTTGGATCAGATAACTCCAATGGTCTGCTGGATTCAGATACTTTAGAACTAGGAACTGCCTGGTACTGACCGGGGCTATTCGAGATGTTTCATAGTAGTACAGTAACATTTTGAACAAATTGTATTTGTCTTGTATCTATTGCAGATAATCCTCTTGGGAAAATGCTTTAAAAGGCATTCGTTGAAAGTTTGGCTGCCGCTATATTGATTGGATTACTAGCAGCAGGCTGAGACAAACCTTGCAAAGTCATCTTGTACAACTAATACTTATTTATATGTTCTTTTTACTTCTTTCCAGGTGAAAAAAAAAAGACTGAAATGACACAAAGTCAGCCGGTTCTCCTGTAACAATTTGTGTTGCACTGGCACACAGGACTGCAGTCGTAAATCAAGCCAAACTGAACCTTAATGACAGTGGGTTTTATCTCATGCTAGTAAGGCCAATCTCTTATAGAAAATGCCTTTTTTTTTCTGTTTTGACTTCTTTTGGATTGAGGAAAACAAATACCAAATAATCGGCAATTTCAGTGGAGTCTATCTAGACAATACTCATTTGTCTGTCTTCTTTTCTTAACTAAATTTTTGTATGTATATCCTGACCATAACCTCCTGCAATGGAGGAATACGATCTCTTGGATTTATCTCATGTAGGAAAAGCCATAGAAAGTGAATGACCTTCTTGATACTCTTGCATTAAAATCACTGTGTTTGCTTGGCCCATGTCCACAGACACCCCTCTTTTCCAATACACTAATGTTTTGGAGAAGTCACATTAGATAGACTTATCTTTACCACTGAAAATTTTCTTTGTATTCTCTTGAGTTTCTTGAATTCTCATACTAAGATACCCGTGCACATCTCATCTCTGATATCCTCAAAGTGTTATTCATGACCTACTAATTTCCAAGGCATATGAGAGAAATAAAATGACTGATTTCACTGATGTTGTTCCTTCCTAATCCATTCAGAACATTATGAATTTGAGAGAGGAGTTGTTTTCTTGAGCAATTTAGTTTTTTCTGGTTGTTTTCCAAAAACTAAGCAATGTTGGATAATCAGTTATTTTCCAAGTATACCAGTGGATGGTCAGACTGTGACCTGTCTGTCTGGAATAATTTGCAGGATGCATTTTGCTATTTTATCCTGCAGATGTGATACTAAGACATACCTTCCATTAGCACTTTCTTATGCACTGTGATACACGAATAAAACTAACCAGTCAAATCCCTTTGTTTTACTCATCCTCAGCAGTCAGGTATGGACGGTAGACTTCGGGAGATCTGGAGCTACGAATGCTTCTAATACATAAAAAGTCCAAGTTGTGATTTCAGAAACTCTCACAGCTTACAGCCAGTGAACATACTCCCAAACACTGGAGTATTTTCATCAATGTCTGAGCTTCTGATTCAGAGATGGACAAGATCTGTCCGCCCAGATGAAGTATGCTGATCTCTTCCTGTATGATGTGCATCCTGCCAATGTCAAAATTGTTTGAAAATACCATATATTTTATGCATACTAGAAGAATATTCAATTCACGCATCTTCTGCTATTAACACTAGTATCTCTGCCCTGTTAAAATTATATTTTCTTTCAGCCAGATGTGTTAGATCTTGACATTCTCCTAAAAACAACATACCTATTTTTTGGCAAACTTCTTGCAATTATCACTGACTCTTTTTTTGTTGGTTTGGTACTTCAGCTTGCTGTAGGAGAATGTTCCAAAGCAACACAGTGACTTTTTTTTGCTTTATTTCTCTGGAAAGGTCAGTAAGCCAAGGTAAAATCTGTGCAGTTGTTTTGTGAAGAAAATAAGATATTCTGGCCATGAAAGACCTTGAACAGGACTGAAAACACCACAGAAGCCTGTAGCCTCAGGTTTGAAAAATACGAGCAGTCAGTTGTGCTAGAAAATAATTCAGTGCCATGCTTTAAAAGGTAAAATCAAAGAATTCTGTGTGCCATAAAAAGTTGAAAGGAAAGCAGAATCCAAAAGGGTTGGGTGACCAGTTTTGAAACACTGTTTGAATAAGATGGATGGATTGGAGCTTGCCGTACTTGGTTTGCCGCCAGGAATAATCTTTTCAAAGCTAGAAGTGCTTTTGATCTCTGCCTACTCCTCCTCATCACTGTGAATCTCCAGGGATACAACCCTACCATGCAATACAAGGGAAAGAAAATGTGCTTCAGAAGAGGGAGAGGAAAAAGGAGAAGGAAGCCAGTGAAATAGTATCTGAGAACAACACCACTGCCTGTAATGACACTGACCTGCTGGTGCCAGTGGAAGAGTTTTGTAATATTTTTCCAGGTCTGCTCTTGTTTTTGATACTAGGCTGTGGAGTTGGTTCTGTGACTCTGTAACACCTTCGACACACTTCCAGGGGTATTGGGAAGGGTTCTTATGAACTTGTGACTTGGAAGTAGACCTGAAATGTTTACAGGCCAAAAGTCCCATTAGGCAAAACTAAGCCAAACTGATCTGACATCAGTGGGAATAGATACATTGAGGGGCAGGGGTCTCTGCATCACTATCTCTATCCCAGCTAGGAGCTGGCTGTGTTGGAGGTCGAATGTGATGTGTTTCCAGTGTGCAGCAAACCCAGGGAATTATTTGGGAAAAAATAAAGGGGGATGATCCACCAAACGAATACAGCAGAGGGCTCAAAGGGCACATGGTATTGTTTATAATGGAATGCACACAGCTCAGCTGGAATGACATTGCAGCTCTAGTTTGAAAAAAGTAAGCGTCTTGTCTTTCAAGGACCATCAGATCTCTTAGTTACACAGTGCATCCAAAAGCACCTTGGCATTAATTTTGGTTTAGACTGTGCTTGTCGAGAAGGATGTGTCCACGGAATTATTGAGGCTGCAGACCTCTCCCTGGAGGTCTCTTGTTGTATCCTGTAAACACTAGAAAATCAGAATATCCTGCTTGGAGCGTAGCAATCCAGTCATTTCTGGATGCCTCTTCTTCTCTACAACTCAGATGCTGCTGAGGCTGAAACAGAATCACCACCTCCTGTTGGGTGGCATATCTTATGATGCATGGGAGATTTTAATAAGTTTTTTCTGTGAGTAATATAATCTCCCGGGACTGTGGATACAGGCTTCAGCCATGGAATAAATGTGGCTTTTTGGGCTTGCACTCGTCCTGAGCAACATTCTCCACTCCAAACCGCACCCTGCACTTGCTGGCGGGAGAGTATAAACAGTCAGTTGGAAACTTCCTCTGGTTTCTTCCTATTCGATTTAGAAATCCCTGGTATGGAGGTACCCAACGGCACCTCCAGCAGTGACCACCACGCAGACCATTTCTGAAAGTCACCACAGTCATGGCTCCAGAGAAGCCTGCAAACTGCTGGCTTCCCTGAAGTCATGCCAGGGGGCCAGGCCCTCCAGGGCTGCAGGGCTGGGCAAACCCAGGAGGGACACAGACCATGCATCATGTCAGCAGAGATGGATCTCTGCCTGCTAGGTGGTTGAAAGGCTGCCCAGGCCCCTCTCAGAGCCCACATTCTGATCAGTTCCTCTACAAAGTTGTTGTCTTTTGTTCACCACCCTGCCTCACATGCACACTTACTCATGTAGTTCTTGGAGTGTCCAAGGCAAATGTATATTGCTTGGTGTTTCCCTTGCTTGTCTTTGCATCACCCAGTCCCACAATTCCTGTCAATTCCCTTTCAGCAGCTGTTTGCCAGAACATTATTAATTTTCCAGAAATGGTATCCCCTATCCCCCATACCTGGGTATCCCCAGGTTTGGTATCCTGCTGTGCACAGGGAAAAAAAAATGTAATCTTTTCTGAAAAATAAATATAGAAAGAAAAATGGAAAAATTGTAAGAGGGGAGCAAGGGAGGGAGAGAGAAGAAAAGATGAAAAAAATTGTCTTTGCCCTCAAAGGCTTTTCTTTTAAAGGTTTTATGAGTTTGCTGACAATGTTAATTTACTGGCATCTCCTTCAACACCCTACCTACTCCACTGAAACTTTAGCCAGCTTTTAAAACCAAACTGAATTCTAGGGAAAACTCAAAAGATGCACAGAGAAGTAAATTTCAGCTTGTCAAGTGTTACACTGATTAGTGGCAGAGTAAAACAAAGTCTCAAAGAACAACCTTCCCTCTCACTTCTTGTCAAAACCCACATCCTCCTGTTTTTCTCCCTCACCACCACCCTCACCTTAAAAATAAAAGCAATAAAAAGGAAAATAATATAACCCCCTTTCTAACCACTTTGGAGAATGAAAGCTTTGAAAGTAAAACAATTCCATAAAATGATCCAACTGCAATTCGAAATAAACTGGTCTCACAGAATAAGTTTGGTTATAATATTTGGAAAAACCACTGCATATGTTCCTACCCGAGGTCTGGTAAAGGGTAGCCACAAATTGTCTGATCACAAAGAAGGAATTTCCCCCTCACTGTTTTGTGGCAAGTGTGCATGGGGCTGAGAGTGATGTTCAGAGAAGATGAGCTGAGCACAGCTTCTGCTGAGTGACTGACCCCTTCTCAGTCTCCACATGAAGTAACAGTAAAAATGAAGTAAGGAGAGAGGAGGAGACACAGCTCCATACGTCAGCTGTGGTGGGAGCCAGCATAGACACAAGATACTTAAGATCAGCAGTGAGCAGGAGGGAATCCCTAAAAGATGTTTTCAAGTATCTTTATTATAGCTGATAGGAACAGAAAGCCCAGACATTAGTGTGAAAAAGTTTCTCACTCCTTGCATCTCAGAAGAACTAACTCGACAGAAGAACTCCAAATACGAGGCCCCTTTTGTGTGCTCTCAGATAGAGAAGACACTGGATATCTTCAATCCTACTAACAATTGACTGTGTCAAGGGGAGCTCAGTAGCAAATAAGAGACCCTCAGGTTCTTGCTGAAATCATTGTTTCTGTCAACATTCATTATCTTTCAGATTCATTCAGCACATGGAGAAAGTTTAAAAAAAAGGAAAAAAAAAAAAAAGTTGGCCTCCATCCTGTCTTACAGATCTCCATGCAACCCCAGAAGCCTTCTCCTAGAGCTTGTATAGGCTCAACTGATAAAGCAGAAATGAAATCAAGTGAAACAAAAGCTGAGGAGAAGTATCATATGCCTCGCATTTGGAATCCTGCACTGTTTTGACTGCTAAATGGGAGGTGCTGTGATTAATCTGTGATTATGTGACTCACCATAATTATGTCTTGTTGAAATTGAATTTATTGAAGCATGAATCATTCCACCCAAAGTAGAACCTAATTGCACGATTGCTGTGGCAGCCATTTAGGGTTTAGAGGAGAGGTTGCTATGTTGGGTGAAGACTTCCGCTCAATTCAAGCAATGAAAAATTCTGTCTTGTGACTTGCAAAAGGGTGAAACTTGTCTCTGAAATGAGAGGAGAAGAACCCATCCCATGAAGTTCCATTTGAATGCTGGGAAATGTTCAGCCAACCTGATAGTGAAAAGCTTCCTTAGGCTGAGAAGGTGCATTAAAGATCAGTTTGGGTCTGTGAGCCTGTTGTCAGTATTTGAATGTTGTATTGCTCAAGCCAGAGACCTCCCACTGCTTCAGTGTAATTTCTGGGCACATGCTCACCAGGACTGGTATATATTCACAATAAACCTGTAATTTCATCAGTAAGACTAGACTAGAGGAAGATGAGCCTAGCACTTCTGTTTTGGATGACACACGCAGGAGGTTGAAGTATGTGGTGTGTCTGTGGGGTGTCTCCCAACCAGCAGCTCTGTATAACAGAGAGAAAACTAAGGTCAATTTGGATTTTTTCCCCCATTTTAAAGAAGAAATCCACATTTTCTATTTAGCTGTTTGGAGTTTGGGATGGAAAAGACTTTTTTCAATGGGAATTTTTATGGGTAGACTTTTTGTTCTATTTTTTTACCAAAAAGCCACATTTAATGAAACGGTCTTTGTATTCAGTTTAGGAGGAAAAAAAATTTACATTTTCTCCTCTGATGTAAAATGGTCCCTTTTTCCTAACAGACTTTAGTATAATTATTGCTAGCATATATGAAGGAGTATAAACAATGACTCTCTAGGGTAAGGAGTTTTGTACAGTTGTTAAATTTCCAGCTCTATTTTTAAAATTCTTACTGCTGCTGCTGTTGTCTATAACACAGCAGTAGCAAAGGCCCACAACAGCAGTTAAGGTTGAAAGGGGGATGAGAATTGCAATTAAAAGCAAAACCAAAGTTAGGAAATACTTTGCAGTCCATAATGCCCAACCAGGCTGAAGAATTAGACAGGAAAAAAATGGGTCAAATTTACACTGTTATTTGCCACTTAATGCCCATTCAGATATCTGTCACTAGGTTCTAGGATAAAGGAAACAATCCTGCCTCATATCACTCAACCTCAGTGCTCTGTGTACTACTGTTTCCCCCCGATTATATTTAGCCAGTGGGAAAGGGATGCAGGAGTCCCATCTGGTACAACAGAAGATGCCTCTTTGTTGGGATCACATCTGTTTTATGTTCACACTGAATCTTGGAAAGATGTGGACCATGGTATTTGCTTGGCTATTAGAGATTTGTTACTTACTTCTAGCAATGCACCCTTGAAAGCAAATATTCAGTGCAAAATAGCTGGACTGTATGGATGGGGAAAAGGAAATAAAAATTATATTTTTTGAGAGATACTATATGAGTGTTTTTTTCATAGGTGTTGCATTAGTCATCAGGAAGCTCTCCCCTTCAAGAGGAGAGGCTGCATAAGGTGTCAGCTTTTCTTTTCTATATCTGCCTCTCCAGAGAAGGCTTTCACTGACCCTGTCAAAAAGCTTTCCAGTTTTCAGTCTGATACTAGAAACATTGGTTCTTGTGTAGGTCATCCATGATCCCATTTTTTTTGAAGGCTTGACCTGTTCACCTCTATGGCTGTCATTTTATTCTCAGGCTCCCGCAATCTGCTCCCAAAGAGCTTCCTATTCATCATGGTTTCTTGCAGAGACTGTCTTTGTTTGCTCTTAGATTTTTTTGGAATGGAGAGATAGAGTCACTTCTTGTTGTTTCATTGCCAAATACAGAGTTTTCAAAATAAAAGTAAATTGCAGTAGTTGTTCTTTTTGCATGCAGAGGTGACAAGAGGAAACCTTTTGCCTAGAACTGAAGCTGCAGTCAAGCCTTAGTCAATAACTCTATACATTTTCTGTGGTCCATTTATTCATGGTACAAAAAACTTTTGAAACTGATCTCGAACATGATGCTAGATGAGTCCTGTTCCACCTTCATGTGTCCTTTTCTGGCTTGACATTGCTGAATGCCTAACGTTTAAAGGAAAGCATGCAAAAAACCTTGCTCCAGGATGACCCACGACTTCTCTTCTGGGGCTTGGAAACCAGTCCCTGCAGTTCCCGTGCATGGAATGGCACACAGTCCCTGCAAAAAGGACAGGTGAGACTTGCACAAGAGGAGGCAACAGAAATAAGTCCCCAAGGCTGGGAGGAACACATGTTCTTTGCCTTGGAAGAGCTCTTGATCTTCTTTCTGGTTCTCTGCATCTGCCAAGTGGAGTTAGAGCTGCAGAGAGGGATGGCTGCACATGTGTACGGATGCACAGCAGTACTGCAGGCCGCCGAGTCAGAGAGGCAAAGATGGTAATAAAACAGAACTTTTAAAGTCATTCTGCTGCTTCATCCCTGAGCAAATTTGTGGATGACTGCCCTTTCCAGAGTGAGAGAAATGGAAAAAACAGTGACATTTCAAGATCAAGGTAGCTTCCACGGTTTTGCCACAGTATTCAGCGATGGCTCTGACACCTTAGCTAAGAACACTAGAGTATGAGTCTTGTTGTTTTACCAGTAGTCTGCTCCTGATCCACACCAGAAGGTCTGAGCAGCAGCAGAGTCGGTCATCTTCTCACAGAGCATGGGGCCAGTCTTGCTTAGATGGACAAATGTCATTCGATCAAGAGCTGTCTGCTGTCTCCACCTCCACAGGAGTCAATCTGCTGATCAGCCAAGAAGGTTCTAGTTACTGGCATAACTTTCATCCTTTCTTTCTCTATGTTAAAATTTTCTCTCTCCTGTGTTCAGGAATAAACTGCTGGGTTTGTAGTTCTCAAGTTTCATGCTGGGTAAATGACACCTTTGGTCCCACAGAACAGTTGCCTGTTTGCTGGAATCAAATACTTATGTATTTCTTTCTATCTGTCTGTCTGTCTATCTATCTATCTATATCTATCTATCTATTTATCTATCTAGCTGTCTTTCTATCTGTATGTATTTGGTGAGAAATGTCTAACCAGACATTTTGGTGAGTGTTTTGCTGATTTTATCTGTTTCCCTTTTTCTTTTCCAGTATAACATTTTTTAAAGCATTTTTTAAAGAAAAAAAAAACTCCCTCCAGAAGACGTTTACAGAGAGAAAAAAGAAATTTTCTTTTCTCTTCAAGCCCCTACTGTTATTCATCTGAAAGTTGCTACCTTCCTCCCTACCACCTCTGCAGATGTCTTCACCAAATCAAAACTTTTACTCTAGAGTGCTTTTCCTGGGAAACAGAATTTAATGTGATCATGTTGTTTATGTGTCAACCCGTATGACTTCCAGCTTACAGCTTTGTAACCTGACAGGCAGGAAAGAATGCCTAAAAATATTGTGACTATCATATTTCATCAAAATAAGCAAGTGGAGAAAGGAGAAAGACTTTCTTACTCAGGGATCACACCTTTTATTGAACACTAGAGAATCAACACAAGTGAGAGTCTTTGGAACGAGCTTTTGTTTCTTCCTCTACTTATGGAATCACTTTGTCTGTGAGTTGTCACTGCTCCCCCTAATTACAGCTCCCTCCCCTGGGCTGTATCACTTTTTCAGCAAGTGTGAAATATTGCCTTGGAACCTATCATCCCACGATTCACCTTGGGTCTGGCCTGGAGGATTGTGCAATTTCTGCGGTCTGCTCCAGTGCAAACAGGAAAGAGAACCCGAGCCCCAGTTTTTACAATGTGCAGCTTGCGTGCAGGAAATGGACCTGCTCGGCAGCATCTCTGGGATGTTTATTGCTCTGCACTCCCGCCAGCGAGGCCGGGGCCATTCGCTCTGCTGGCGAGGGCTCGGAGCCGTCAGCGTTCATCGGGCCTCTGGTGGCCCGTCATCCTGCTGGAGGTCAGCTGGAGCAGGCCAGGAGAGGTTCTCAGACACTGCTTGAGGGGAAGGTTTCTTCTTTTTCCAGAGAGGTGATGAAAACAATTGCAATGCTTCCACCCCCGCAGCCCCAAAAACAATGAGCTCCAAGTTAAAAGCCAAATTTATTCACTTGTTTTCAACAGCAACCCTGTGTCAAGTGCTAATGGCACAGTCATCTGCAGTACAGTTGAGACCATAGGTGAATCCATCTCTGCCCAAGAGATCTCCTTTCTTCACCCACCTGCTACATTTTCCACCTAGCTCAACTGCTTTATGTTACTTTGGTTTTGTCACCTTCTGGGGATGAAGTTTCTTTGGAATAGAGATGGAGAGTTGAGAAACTGGGTTGAATTCTTCAGCCTTTTTGTTAATTCATCCCGTTCATATCCACATGGGATGAAGCCCCATCCTCCATGCAATGGTGTTTCTACAGTCATTAATACTGCACAAATCAATCCTACAGCTCACTAGTACGTAGTTCATGCCAGCTAAAACAGACAAGCTCTAAGAAAGCCCTTCTCCCACACTTTTCATGTTATCCAAATCCATCAAGGAATAATTTCTATTTCTGAATTAATTTTTATATCCATTGACACGTTTCCTTCACAGTAACTTTACTCAAAGGAGGAAGTGGCCTAGTCCCTGTTTTTTTACTGCAGACAAGGAATTTGCATTCTCTCCTCTAATCTTTCACACCATGAAAACAGATGTGTAGATGTGGCATGATATTTTGGGACTCCCTCTTCTAGCTTTCCAGACTCCATGCTCTGTCACTAGTTTGCTGAACTGGGTCACTCCCTCTGGTAAATCACTTTCTCCCTCTATAGACCTTGGTTTTTCTACCTTTTATAAACTGTGTTTGTGTTCCTGGGTGAGAAGCCTCGGAGAACACAATATTAATAGCAGCATAAAGGCTACTACCGGGTGTACTATAAAATTCAGGAGATTCTCAGCCTTGCCTTGGTCAAGGCAACCTTTGTGGTTTCCACCTACATGTTCTTTTGACCCTTGAACAGTGCTGGGAGATCCACATGTGCTGGGACAGAAAACTGCCTTCTGCATGCCTTGAGCATGTAATCCAATCCTGGAGAGCAGAGGGAGCCACCACACATATTTGTGGAAAGCGAGTGGTCTATGTGCAGGTGCAGATGTGCTCCTGCCTGGGGCAAGACCTGAAGTCCAGACACCACTGTGCCAGGGCTTTAGGCCACACAGCAAAACTGCGTGTCAGCCAGACATGTGAGGCAATGAGCCCCCAACAGGAGTTAGAAAGTGAGGACGTCTGAGACACACAGACTCTTTCCTCAAATGGGCACTGGAGGAGCTACAGGAGAATATGCAATCTCTGAAGTGTTGAGCTACAGCAGTCCTGGGCACCCAGGACGATGGAGGTATTAGAGCAATTGCTAGAAAAGCAGCAAGCTCTGCTGAGGGCCAATAGAGGGGCAAGGTTCAGTACGTGACTGCAAGCTGCTTCGTGTCACGCTTTCATTATTGCTTAAATCACACTGTTGACTTGAGGAATGAACTCAACAGATCTTCCTCTCCTCACTTCCCTTCTCCTGCCCCCAATTTATGTAGCGGATGACCAGAAGCAGCTGACCAGTAGCCCTGCTTTACTAGCACAAGGTATGACATGCTGCAGCAAAAGCTTACCTGCACTAGGTGAGATGGTTTTCCACTGGTATACAGGCATATCAAAACTTTTGGCAACAAAATGCTGTTTTAGAGGTAGGGGGAAAATCTGGTTGGATTTCAGTTGCCTAAATTACAGCCCAAATGTGTCTTTCCTTTGAAGATCTCAAAGTGCTTTATTTCTAAATCTGTGTTGTGTATCCTTATGGTACTCCGCAATGATCAGGTGCCCATTCTCCCTCTTAGGACTGCAAATTTCCTAGAAAACTAGATATCCCCCATGGCAAACAGAAGTTGGAACTTTTTTTGACACTTGATGCCACTCCTATTTGGGTACTTTAATGGGAGATGTAGTTAATCTGATTACTAGCTTATAGAAGACAACACAGGCTTGGACAACAGTTCCCAGGAGGCAACATAATGATGAAGCTGAAACTAAGTGCTAAAATTACCTCAGAGGAAGGGATCCTCTGTAGGCTGTCATAGGGATGAAGTGCTTCCATTATTTACATTTTAAATGTCAAAACAAGATGTTTTGACATTTACTAGTAATAATAAAAAACACTTTTGACATTTTCTGCAGATTAGAAATTCTGGAATTTTTTTCTTTTTTTTTTCTCTAACCTCATGTTTGGAATCTAAAACAAATTTTAAAATGTCAGATTTTCCCTTGGGATGGAGATTCATAATTTTTTCTCAGCTCTAGTTGTGATGCTTGGAATTACCTCTGTGAGCCAAGGGACGGGACCTACAGTCCAAAGAGTGAAAAAGTCTGCAGGCTCAGGCAGAGGAGAATTTCCTCCCTTTGTTCTATATTTTGAAACAGTACTCTTTCTTAATTCTATGTGTCCTTTATCTGATATAATTTAGCAAAGCAGACAATTCCATCTAATAACTTTCTTTACTTATTCTTTACTAATCCCCTTTTTATTTAACCCTGCCTAAATCATGCATGTAAATTTCCTAGGGAAGAGAAAAGGATCTTAGTGCTGCAGCTGGGACCTGTGGATGATATTTCTCTTTCTACAGTTCAGGCTGAGATTCTGTACACCCCATGGCCATTCCCTGGACAGCCAACAAAGGTCTGAATTCTGAAGATTGCCAACATCTTGTCTGGATATCCCACATTCAACCCCAGTAAAAGACCGGGAGTTGACCCTTGCTATCTGCCCTGTCAGCAGGAAGTGCATTACACCTGGGAAAAACTGAAGAGCAATGAAAATCTGCTGACTATTGCACAGTAACCAAGACATGAGAAACACACATCTCTATCCAAAGATTCAGCTAATATAGTCAGGTGTCAAGTCCCTGTTAAACAAGGTTTGGATGTGATGCTGGAGGCCCAAAGGAGCTTTTATCTGACCAAACCCTGTGCTTTTTAATAAGAGGAGGGTAGATGAGGAGAGCAGAGCATGTTGCTGGGACAACATAAAAAAAGAGTCTATGAATAAAAAGTGGGAAGTGTGTTCCCGTGTGCTAGCAAACCAAGGCACTGAGTTGATTACCTTTGGACTTGGCAGCGTAAGGAAGGCATGTCTGAGCCTGTGATCAGACTCTTGAGGGACTGCTCAAGTTCCTTCATATGCCTTTGCAAACAGGCTGTTCCTCCAAGATGTGCCACATAAAGGGTTAGTGCACATGATTATAGTGTTAGCATTGAACATGAAATAAGACAGGCCACTCACCCACAACAAAAAGCTGTTGATACTGGGGACTGGTCTATCCGATGATGCTAACCAGTGGCAGCTGCTCTAGGATAAATGCAAAAAACCCCATGACAAAAGCCAGAGGTTATGTGAAGGCTTTTGATAGTCAGAATAGCCTGCATCCTACAGTTGTAGGATGTGTTTTATTTTTAGTTTAGAATTAGCTGTTGCAATCCCAGATGCTCAAGCTCTTAGTGAACATGACAAATCTTTGATTGACTATATCAGTGAACTACAAAGAATCATGTTCTCTAGAATATATATCCTAAACAGATACTCTAAATAAATCTGGCAAGGCATATATGTCCTAAAGAAAAAGTGAGTAAAAGTAAAGCAGGTCTGATGGCATGCCAAAGAGTGAGCAAGGAATCATCAGAAAGGACGAGTAAAGGGACAAGTGTTGTCACCATCTTCCCTTTACAGAAGAACAGTGACTTCGAAAAGAATCTGATGTGATCTTGATGACTACTTGAAAATTTACTGGTGTTGGCTCCCGAGCACATTCCTCACAGGGTGTTAGCAGCAAAGATGCTTTTGGACTTCAGTAGACAGTCAGAAGCTCCGGTCACAGCTTTACCTACACGGGGTATGCAGCATTGTTCATCTAAATTAACTGGGGGTCTGAATATAAAGCTGATGTTTAAACTAAACTGGACCCCTGGTTAGATTATCTCATTTAGTATTTATTTGGCTTCAGTCTGATTTACCCTAATTCACTCTGGGAGCGAAGTTGATGACTTAAATCTTAAGAAAAGAAGTGTATTTAAGATAGAATTTCAATGATCTTAGGGACAAATTAACTTGTCCAAGTTATTTTGAGTTAAATAATCTGTTTGGAAAAAGCTAATTCAGATTCCTTTTTTTTTTTCTTAAATGTTTCTTTGCAAATAAATCTGTGCAGATAATGGTTTTCTCATCCTATGAAGCTCTCTGAGACTTCAGAATTTTTTCATGTCCCACCACAGGATAAATCCAAACTCTTTTGTAGTGGTTTTGGTTCATTTAGTTGGGATTTTTGGGGCTTTTGCTCTCTCTTCCCTTCCTCTCCCTGAACAAACAAACGAAAACTATCTCTCTCTGGAAAAGCATCAGCTGACTAAAATAGCAAAGAGATCGGCTGGGGAAGGAGCCATCGTTCTCACAAAGTCAACACAAGCCTTAAGACAATCTTTCAGCTTTTTATGCTTATGAATGAGACCCCAAAAAACATCACTCTCCTAGTTGAGACTAGGTCATACTTATTCCAAGACATATATCCCTTATATTAGCAGCTGTTATGAGCTGAAACAATCTACATTTGATCAGAAATTTCATCATCAAGCTGGGAAACTCACCGTTATTGAATGTTTGGATCTAGTTTATTTTATAATGATGCTTTCTTGTAAAATCACTGTGGTGAGAAGGTTGGAACAGAAACATCCTCTGCTGAAAGCCCTTGCAGTTAACAGTCCTGTCTGTCTGCGAGGTATTTTTCCCTAGTCTGTGACCTTTGTGTGCTGCTACTATCTCAAGGGCTGTGCTCACGTTTGATTTTTATGTCCTCTCTTGTTGGACAACCTAAACAATGCCACTCTCTGGGAGGTTTAGAAAGCACCATATCCAAGGGGCTCTACTGTCACTCTTCAACTGACCCAGACCTAAATGAAGTAAGTAACAAGAGTCTGAGGAAACCCAAGATAAGGAACTAAGAAATGATGAGTGAGTCTAGATAAAGGTCATCTAAAGCCTTAGGCTTGTTTAAGACTGTTGGGCTTAAGACTTGAATCTCATTCCTAAGTTGCTGCTTATTTCTCCAGGACTGAGGCACACAAAAGCATTTGGGGAATATATTTCTGATAGCAAAGTTCCTGTCAATGTCTATGTAGCCAAAAGAATTAACGCGAAGGATTTAGCATGAGTTTTACGCCATGAATGAGAAGAAGTAATACGGAGTCTAGTAATCAAACTTATTTTTCTAACTACAGTGATGGCAGGAAAAGAACTTGAGAGCATTTTCATTCAAAACTGGAATCTGCAAGTGACAGTAGCAAAAAGAACATATCCAATATAGTTTATGACAACTTATGACAAGTTGTTGATATAGCCTGGTGAATGAGGTTGTAGAAACGCCGTTTCTCTCCTCAGTGTGTGTAAGGAAGCAAAGATGCAAGCATACATGTCTAAGAAGTGGCTTCTTACTAAGGATGACCAAAGAGAGCAGCCTGCCAAAGCCACTTTACTTGCCAAAGCCAATAGCTTCAAGTCAGATGAGAACAGACAGCAGGACAGCTCCTTGGGTTTTTGATTTTGGGTTGTTTGGAGTTTTATCTACAGGAATTAGTATTACTTCAGCCTCACTACTTTGAACTGGTGGATCTTTGTCAACAGGATTGAGTAATAATTAATCTGAAACTACTTAGGTGACAGAGTTACAAATGGTCCTAGTACAGGAAATCAGTTAGAAAATTGATCATTTAATACTTCACTGGTTTTGAAGAAGATAGCAATGCCTTATATCCAGCAACACTTGAACAGTGTTGCTCAGAGCTCTGACTTTTTATGGAGAGGAGGCACTTGTGGAACGATGTCATTTTAACAAGGCACCATAATGCTGTAGTCCTGATCAGGTCCAGCTTTCTGATGGAGTAACATCTGTGGGGCGTATCTTTACATGTTATCCCTTGGTAGTCCAGATCAAAGTACTTTCTCTGTCCTAAACTTCAGGAATATGGATCAAAAAACCACCAAGAAGCTTTGCTAGGGTGGCCTAAGCAAAAACACCAACATCCCTGGTAAGAGGTTCACTCAGCCAAGAACTTTTCAGGGATGCAAACATATTTATTTTACGTCACATTGCACCATGTCCTCATTCAGTCATCCTCTAAATTCAGCTCTAAAGTCATCCTCTAAAGTCATCCTCTACATCCAGCTGTGTGTTTTTCTCTGAATTTTCACTGGAAGAGACTTTGGGTCATTGAAAATTCAACCAGAATAGAGCATGGGAGCGCCTGTACTCAGGGGGCAAACCCAAAGGCTCCCAGCATGGGCTGGGAAAGGGGCAGCTTGTTTGGATAGCTGGGGCAGTTGCTTATTCAATGTATTTCCCTCTGTCCATGGTCAGTTTGCAGTGTGCTATAAGACCCTTAGTAAACTAGATGAGGAAGCGGGAATAGAAACAAGACTGAAATTCCCAAGTAGGTCAGGGAGGGTAAAATTTCAATCTGCCTCCTTTATTGGGGAACATGTGAAGGGACAGGACAATATCATGACACAGACTTGGCAAACTCAGAGCCAAATTAACAACATTAGCAACATAAAGTTCGGGTGGGTTTTTTTCTTTTTTTTCCCCTTTTTTTCTTTCCTTTTTTTTTTTTTTTTTAAGGAACATTTGGAGCCAAATTTCTAGGAAGGACAGTAGTGAATTAGCCTTGCAATTCCTGGTAATAGAAGTCTGGCGACTCTTCCTGGGGGTTATCTGAACTCTGCTCACAGGAAGGCAGCTATACATCTGCCTTGCAGCAAGGACAGAAAGAAAAATGAAGCAGGATTTTTCTTCTCCTCCTCATAAAATTTGAGCATTCATACTCACAGTAACTGCAGACAGCCCTGGGACCTGTAGAAAAGACTAGCAACTGGCTGTAAGCACCATAACTTAGAGCACATTCCACACTAAAATGAGGAGAACTTAGGAATAACAGAAATAGAATAATAGAAAGTGCCTCATCAAGCAAATTCCCTGCACCCAGCTCAGAGAGAGGTAAAGGATCGAGAGAATGGATTGAGATTTCTGTGGCCAAATGAAGACAAAATATAAGGGAAGAATAGGAGTGTATAAAAGCAGTTGATGCCTTCCAGTAAAACTCGCAATGTTTGCTTATCAGGAGCAGTTCTGTTCTGCACTGCTGATGTCTGTAATCTTCCCCTTTCTCTTGATGCTTCCTGCTAGGGATGCTCACTGAATGAGCTCTTTTATTTTCCAATGGCTTATGCTTAGGGAGGAAAGCAAACATATCTTCTCATATTCAGTTATTGTGGGCAAGAAAAAAAAACGAGTATTTTGAACTTGAAGGCAAAAGTAGCATATTTAGTATCCTAGTCTGGAAGTGATCCAGATGAAAATTCTTCTGGGTATAAAATATTTGCCCAGGTTTACTTATATCTCACCTCAGATGTTTGCCTGTCCCATATCCAACTGATCTGTAGTGTGCCATCATAAATCTTAACTCTCTGCAATTTCAGCTCATGGAAATGGAAACCCATCATCTGAAAATCTGATACTTTCAGATCAGCTGAAGCTTCTTGGAAGCCCACACAGGACACAGCTTTAGGGCATCACATCCAAACTTCTCTGAATTTCTAGAAGGGAGGTTTGGATTCAAGGCTGTGGAAGATTGACTGTACCTCATAAAGAGCATGTACTTAAGGATCTGAGAGGCAGCAGTGTTCTGTCGTGAACATTCACTTTCCCATATGTCACTGAGTTTGAAGAATAAAGATTATTCCCAGATTCTGTGGAAATTCTGCTGTGAATCTGGGAAAAGATTCTCAGATCCTGCCTAATCACATAACAAATTTTCCAAAATTGTGATCACAGTTTTTGTAACTGTTTGCCAAAACCCGCTTCTCTCTTTGGTTTTTGCTCTCCTGTGAGTGTGTATTAACCTGAAGAGCATAAATGCCATAACCCCTGCTAGGAGTTCCCTCTAATAATTACAGTCCTACAAAAGAGACTATCCATTCCTGCTGAATGTGCCCCCTGCAGTGTTTTCCCAGCATTGTTTGTAGGTCATTTTCTTTACCAAGACAATCACTGTAGCTTGTTTAACAAGAGAAGGAATGAAAGTTCCTTCTTGAAATTCCTTACTTACAAAAGAGCAGTTAAGGATATGTCCATATAGCCTACTTTTGCCCTCTCCCTTCACACGTAAAAATACTTTAAGTCACATTTCTATAGGAAAGTTGCAGTACTTTTGGACCCTGCAGTCAGACGCCATGCAAACAAATAAGCGTTCTCAGCTATCATCACCTCCAGCTAAAATTATAACGACTGAGTTATTTCCAATTTACTCAAAGGCAATGTTAGTTGGAAAGATGAAAAGAGATTATTTTTGTCTTTTGCTTTTTTTATTTAAGTTTTTTCAAAGAATAAATCTTCATTTGCAGGGGTGGAAATTCCTTCTAGCACTTGGTTTAGTAGACACAAGGAAAAAAAGCACACTTTGTCTATTCTTATTTTTTAATAATTAATGTGGTTTGATTGGTCACTCCCCAGGAATGCTTCAGCCTGTTTGATGCTGATGAAATTGTGGTGAAGTTAAAGAAAAGAAGAGGTTCAGCACTTACACAAACCATCCAGTTTCTAAGGCATCTGGTGTTGGTATGAAAATTAAATATGGCTATCATGCATCACACATGATGGGACCCACTTTTACTGTTGTGAATCCAGATGCTATAAACCAGACACATCCTGGAAGCTGATTAAGCACCACTTGGTGAGCCTAAATCCAATGAAGAAAAGCATGATGTTGTCAGAGCAGGAGCCAGGCATGACTCCTACGGTCATTTTTCAGTTTCTTTTGAGAAAGGACTCATTTTGGCGGGTTCATTGGGCAGAAAACACCATTGCATAAACATGCAAAAATGCATCTTTTTGTATCATCTATAGCTTGAGAGGGAGTCAAGAAGTCATTGAAGAGTGAGGGAAAACTTGGGAAAGGTGCATCTAGCAGTGCCAGGCTGCAAGGTGGTGGGTCTGACAGACTGGCGTCCAGATGTGAGATGTGAGCCCTGTTCCCAGGGGGGTGTGACGCAGCTGTGCACTATTAGCCTTGCCTGGGAATGAGCGCCCAAAGCCAGGAATACTTATATTGCAGAAGCAAAGTCTGGTGGTTGAACACCTCCAGATGGATCATTTGAGTAAATTTCTTCCAGTTGAGACTTGACCTGGGCCAGGTTTTAAGCACATTCTTGCGTAAGCACAGTTTGCAAGCACAAATGTGTGGGTTTGGGCACAGTGTGCTCTGCACATGGGTCTTTTTAGGGCAAGACCTTTTAATTGCTGCATTTCCTTCTAGTGGGTCTGCTGCTTCCCAAGAAGTATTTGCATCTATGCTACAAACTCTCAGCTAGAGTCCTCTCCTGAAACACTGTGATTGCTGCAGGGCCAGAGTCTCCCTCAGACAAGAAGCCAACAAGTCCTGAGTGGGTTTTAGATCATGCACCATTGTGTACTTGTATTGGTTTTGCACAGCCTGGTTTTGGGTAGCAGGGGGGCCACAGAGGGGGTTCCTGTGAGAAGCACCTGGAAACTTCCACCATGTCCGGCAGAGCCAATCTCTGATGGCTCTGAAAGACGAACATGCTGCTGGCCAAAACCAGGCCAGTGAAAGAGGTTGGTAACAGCTCTGTGATGACATATTTAAGAAGAAATTCCAAACAATGGCGCACAGTTTTGGGCTTCTAGTCAGAGAGGAGGAGGAGGTGAGAACATGTGAGGGAAAACAACATGGCGACACCAAGGTCAGTGGAGAAGGAGGGGGAGGAGGTGCTCCAGGCGCCAGAGCCAAGATTCCTCTGCAGGCCGTGGTGAGGACCATGGTGAGGACCATGGTGAAGCAGCTGTCCCCCTGCAGCCCATGGGTCCAAGGGGAATGCAGAGATCCACCTGCAGCCCGTGGGGCAGGTGCCCACACTGGAGCGGGTGGATGCCTGGAGGAGGCTGTGATCCAGTGGCAGACCCGGTGGAGAGAGAGGGCCCTTGCTCCCAGGCTGGAACAGCCTGTCCTTGGAGGACTGCACCCCATGGGGAGAGACCCACGGCGCAGCAGTTTTGGGAGGGCTGTGTGCCCGTGGGAGGGACTCACGCTGCAGCAGGTGCAGTTTGGCTGCTGCTNGGGGGGGGTGGGTAAGTGTTTTTAAGGGCTTATTTTACTTCTCATTACCCTCCTCTGATTCTGTTAGCAATAAATTCACTTTGTAACTTTAAAGTTAAGCCTGTTTCGCTCTTGAAGTATTTCTCCAGGTCCTTATCTCAACTAATGAAGTCTTTGTTAATTTTTTTCCCTCTCTCCTCTGCCCAGTTGTGGCAGGGGAGGGTGAGCAAGCGACTCTCATGGCTGCTTGGCGTCAGGCCAGTGTCAAAACACGACATTACCAAAAAGGTTACTGATACCATTACAGTCTATGAGGTGATTTAATGAGCTGGAAGGCAGAAATAGGTACAGTCTGCAGTGTGCCCATTAGGAAGCCATGTGGGTGAAAGGGATGACATTGTCCTGCTTTCTCTCCATGCTCTGGTGTGGAAACAGTGCAGATACAGCCAAAAGAGGATAGCACACAAGCTGAAAGCTGCCCA
Source organism: Dryoscopus gambensis (assembly GCA_013389985.1). Taxonomy (NCBI): domain Eukaryota; kingdom Metazoa; phylum Chordata; class Aves; order Passeriformes; family Malaconotidae; genus Dryoscopus; species Dryoscopus gambensis. The sequence continues at coordinate 37,403 of WEIT01006335.1, read as the reverse complement.
CCACCCAATGGGCAATGAAAAGCTATCTAAGAAACCAAGATGAGTATCTGCAGCCCCAACAGCACCAAGAGAAGCTGAACCAGACTTCAATCCATCATCTGTCTATTTTAATGAAAGCCTGAGGGAATGAGCATTTAGGATGTCATTTCAGGCTGCTACTCATGATCTCAACATCTTCTGCTTGAGTTCATCTTTTTCCTTAAAATATAATCTATAAGAACCTAGTAATGGCAGTATCCTTTTGTCCAGTTAAGATATCTGGAAAGTCTTATATTGCTGTGATATTCAAAGATAATTTTTCATCAGTAATGTCTCTTTTCTTCATCTGTATGTCTCATTTTTCCACCTGGCTGTAATCATATGAGACTCATTTATATTCTTCATTCTTGGGTAGATATGGCATATTTACTGTTAAAAATTTCCTGATTTTCAGATGAGTGCATGAGTCCATCAGATTTCACAAAGGTGCTTTTGAGGTGTCAGATAAAATTTGTTCTTCCATAGCTTTCTAATTCCATAGGTTGTTTTTTTCAGTGCAGAAGGGACAGCAAAATAAAGAACGAAGCCAACAAACATACACTCCCCAAAATACATACACTACCCAACAACCTTCCTAGTGATATTCCTGGAGATGAAGAACATCCAACCCCTGGTCCTCTAGTGTCTGTCTAAAACATCCACAGGCTCAAACACAGTTGTCAGCTTTGCTCTGCTGTGGTGACAGCTCAGGGATTTCATGTGGCATCAAATTTCTGGTAGCAGTTTCCTGGAGAGTAGACCTGAGCTCCTGAGAGAAATGGTTGCACTGTGTGCTTGCTGTGCTGCAGAGAGGGTATCTGCTTGGGGGTGATCCAGGTGTCCATCTGCACTCAGACTCCCTGCTCCATATGCAGTTTTCTCCCTGGTTTCAGGAGTTGAAAGATCAATGTCTCCATGAAGAACACTGTACACCTACCAGCTAATCAACTTCTGCCTCATTTTACAGACAGGTGTTACTGACCCTTCAGCATGGCTCACACACACAGAGTTCCATGTGGCTCCTGCTTCCCAGCCATCCAGCATGAGCCGTGTGGGATGTCCAGCACTCGCTTCACCCACAGGGAGCCCAGCCAGCCACCTGCCTAAGGATAAGCCTCTCTTCTCATAATTCTCAGGGCAATGGACCCTTGACACAAAGGCACTCAAAATATAACTTGGTGTGTGTTCATGTCTCAAAGGAGAGGAAGGCAAACAACCACGCTGGTTTAGCTGACAAGGAGCAGCTCTGTTACATGAATACAGCATGGTTTTGCAGAACAGGAGCTTCCACACATGGGAGCCTTTCAGGACCACGTTGGAGTTAGGCTGGCGTTATGTGTCTGCTATGAACGAAACCCATCCCTGTTCCAAAACCAGCCTGCTTTTATGCTGCCATGGTAAAAAAGGATTGTTTTCTTCCTGCAGCCTGATTCAATTTTAAACCCAATTTTTATAGCTCCTATCTGTATAGGCTTCCAGTAAGACTATTCTCATCTGAGCAAAAACTGTTTTAAAGACATTTTACCACAAACCCTTAAATACTTTGATATGATAGTGTCCATCTCACTGACAAACTCAAGGTTAAAAATAGAGTTTACGGGCTTAAGTTTGGCATTCAAGCTGACTGCAGTATTGCAAAGCAATTTAAAGTCAGTAAAATAATGTTTAACATGTCCCAGATTCCGGATCTCCTTGGAGGAGCAAGTTAAAAAAAATAAGTAAATAAGGAAAAAAAGCTAAACAACCACAACATCAGGTCAGATGGTAACGTACTGCTGCCAAGCCTCCTCCATACAAAGTCATTGCAGATGCTTCCTGGTCAGTGACAGTCTAAACATGTAGTGAAACACTTACAGCTATAAGCCTGCATGTCTATGCAAAACAGCCTTCTGGAAGGGAAGGTGCATGGTTTCAGAGAGGACTCTGATGAAGTTAGGATCCTGTGGCAGGATCAGGGCAAACCCGAGGTTAAGAGAAAGGGTTGGATGAAGAGATGCTTGGGATGGTGAGAGCAGTTTATTGACAGTTTGCTGATCCTATTTGCTTTGTTGCTTACAGAGTTTGTAGGGGATTCACATCAGCTAGACAGAGGGAAAAGGAGCATTTTATTTCTCTTGATTCATAGGCCCGCTTCTGTCCCTTTTTACTCATTTTTCTCCCAGTGCTTTGCAACTGGGTTGTAACTAGAGACAGAGTGTGGGACAAGCATCCTGGTGGTGCCAGAAATAGTGAGAATTTCCCCTGGAGCCCAGCAGGTGTGAGGTACTCATGCCATCCAGATAAATCCCATTGCCAGATTTGGCTTTTTGAAGGATTTTTTTCCCCGTTGCTCAGATCTGGCTAGGATTATTTTAGAGAGATTTTGCTTTTCCCTGTGAGGAAGGGATATAATCTGTTCTTCAGGACTCTCATCATAATAAACTCCTCCCTGAAAGGGAAGGTGCCAGGAGTGCCCTTTATGCTCTCGCCCTGAGTGTGTGATGGTCCTCACATTCTTTCAGAATTTTACAACAAGGTCTTAAACTTCAAAAGCACACATGTGGATTGTGCTGGGAGAAAAGCACCAATTGTGAAGATGCTTTTTGGCTAGAAGTTTCTGCATGGTGGCTTGAAACTATCAAGATGGGGAGTTTTTTCCATCTAATATGCTTTTTTTCTGTCCACAGTTTGTTGTAGTTTGTTGTAGAGGCTTCACACCATCACTGAAAAGCCTCAGCAAAAACCAGGTTGATGATGTGCTTGACTTTTTTAGAGACTGAAGCACTGACCACTTGCACAAGGCTTCTATTACAACACATGCTGTTTTCAGTTGTTTATGACTTTGCCAAAGCTGAATGTTTGGGTTCAGGTTTTCCATGCTGGATGTATCCCTTCAAGCTGAATTGCTTTTTGTTGCTCCTCTTCCACCCTCCAAACACTTTTCTCATCTAAGTTGACCTGACAAACATCTGAAAGAAGAAAAGCCACACAGTCCCCATTTTTCAGGCCTGGGTCTGAGCAATACTGAGGAGATTGTGTCAATAAGCATTGCTACACAGAAGGAATTAAACCACTTGGAAAACGTCAGGAAGGAAGTTCTTGGAGAAGCCAACAACCACAATCAGGTTTCCCTAGCCTACGAACTGTGTCCTAAATCTCAAGTTTTTTGTTCTTCTTGTCCCTTGTTCTAGGACTTGTGATTTAAAGGTTAGGATGACATGGGTGTCAGAGGAGTCCGAAACTCTGGGTCAATCTAGTTATATATATATATATATGTATATATATATAAAGACCCCTTTCACTGGAAAGAGTGATTTGGCAGCAGGGAGAGGACAAGGACAGAAAAAGGAGGGTGATATGATGATAACAGAGCATAGCCCAACACAGCACCTGACCTCTCCATGCAGAGCTCCAAGGTGTCCATCAGTACTGCCCCAAGGTGTTTAACATGTCTCGGGAAAATTGATAACATAGGCTCCTTCGTTGCCCTGCTTTTTCTTCTTCTGTGCTCTGGGGATGGCCAGCTTGGACCTCGCTTTGTGGTTCTTCTTTGTTCACAGACTTCCTGTGAATGGGACAGAGAAAACACAGCCAGAACCCTGGTGGAAGGTCTCAGGGAACTTTGTGGGACCTACAGAAACCCTTTTGTGGTAAAACTGAGGCCTCAGCCACCTGTACATCTAAACAGAGGGCTTTGAGAGTGGCTAACCAACTGCTGGAATGAGGTGCCAAAATTTTGGGTGTTTCAGAAAAGACCTCTCCAACATGTGAGGAAAATGTTGCCAATTGAAAGTATTTCGAATGGGAAAGTTGAATAAAGCTGTCTGCTTTCTTTCCCAAATACATAACATGTGATTTGGTTTAGTTTAGAAATCTGTAATGACCCATCATCCTTTGAAACCAAAGCAGAATTTTCTTTAGAGGCTGATTCAGAGCAGGAGCCTGATTTCTTGTGCTCTATATCACCAGTCTGCCCACTGCATCTGACAGACGAAGGCAACTAGATGTCTGTACATGACTAGCTGGGTGCTGGGACATGAATGCTCTGTATAGATTAAGCAGGTTCTGTTCTAACACACTTCCCTCCAAACTATACTCTTCTTGAGGCTGTAGTGCCTTTCTTCTTCCTGGTCTCAAAAGTGATTGTAATTTGCACACAGATAAAGGGTAGAGGCAGGAAGCCAGCTCAGTTATTCCAGTCCCATTAAATCAACCTTTTCCTTGGGTCATGTCTTTATTATTATGGAAGCCTTGAGGACTCAAGGTCCGTCCACAAGGATACCTGAATCTGTACATCACTGCACAAAGTGAGGAGGGAACAAGGGATTGCCCCTAAGAAACCAGTGCAGATGATGGTCTTAGATGAACTGCAGTCTCTGGCTTGTTCCTTTTGCCTGGTACACCAGCTCAGAGGAGGTGTTGTATACATCTCCCTGTGATCTAGTCCTGATGTGGCATCAGCAGCCATAAGGAAGGCTTCAGCCTGGCTCCTAGTCAGAATCACCCAGCACAAACTGAAGGAGACAGTCCTGCTCCAGCCACATGATATTTAAGACTGGAAAGCTCATCCAACCGAAACGGAACTGCTTTTATACTTGCACTAATTTTCAACCAGATCAGTTCCCTGACCGCATTCATCATGAGACCACAGGGATGCCTCTGCTGCTATAAGAGCAGAGAAGGGAATGGGAGAAATGTGGGATAGGTGGATTTACTCCTGGAGATTAATGCTGGCTTTGCTTGCCCTGACTCAGGGTAGTAGTCACAGACAGACACAACTCTGTGACATGCTCTAGCTCCAGAACAATGCAGTTCTGTGAAAGTTCCTTACTTTGAAAATACATCAGTGAACTCTTGGTTCAAATTTAAAATGATAAATAAATCACAGCATATTTTGGCTTAAAATACAATGCCTTACAAAAAAAAAATGTATGTTCACTAATCCAGCCAAGAACTGTAATAAACTGTCAACATCAGTCTTGTTCACTTCATTTTGGGGTCTTGCTAGTCCTTACAGAAAGGTTCTTCAGCTATGATATCCAGGCTGGTGGTCCGTGGAGATTTTTCTGTTCCTGTGGTTCTGTTTTTTCTATCTGAATCTGATAAACCTCATTAAAAGGAGTCAGAACCCTATGGGATGAAATGTCAGGCCTGTCTTCAAGAAATATTGTGCTCTGAATTGACCCAACACAAACCAGTTCCATGTGGGATCTAATGCAGTCATTTTAGTGCATTGCTGAGCCCAGCTAATAAGAGTTTTTGAGAAGTAGATTATATTAGTTGCCACTCAGCACCTTGTGATTGCATTTCCGTAGCTTTTGGACCAGTTTGGAGTGTGGCAAAACATGTCCTGCCTGCCTGCTTGCAAAAGACTGTGTGGATCCTTGTGCATGTGTATCTAATCACATAAATGATTTCTCTAGGTGACATGGAAATCCTTGCCCATAGTACAGGAAGGATGTAAGAAGCTGCATAGTCTTTGCCTTCCTGAAATGCTGGGGCCAGTTTGAATATAAATCTGAACATGAGAAAATTTCCTGAGGGAAGGCAGGGCCAAGTCAGGGTATTTCAGAGCTACACAAGTAATATAAAACTGCAAGAAAGCCATAAAGATTTACAGACAGGGTGTCCTCTGTTCCCAGGTAAAGGAAAAGAAGTACTTCCACAAGAAAAGGAGGAGGAAGGGGAAAAGCATAATTCTTGCTGTAAATTTCTCTTAAATTTGGGCTGTGATACAGAGGCAGCACGTGTGGCAGCTCAGCTTGGTTTTCACAGTCACATACCTTGTTTGTTTGATTTTGGTGGGGTTTTTTCCTAAGATGCTGTTCTCTCCTGAGCCACCCTTGCCCTGTGACATAATGCTTCTATGTTAATCCGTAGTTGCCATCCCACATATTTGTGCCTGCTTCCTGCACCCTGCGCCAAACCTACCTTAGTTTTGCTGCTACGTGGTTTCAGCCTTCACTCAGCTACACCAGTTCTTGCCAGTACAACTTGTCATCAGCTCTAAGGTCAGTTCCTCACTGACATCCCGTTCACACGTCATCAGGCAGCCATGGGCTCCGAGGTAAATCCAACCCTAAAAAAGAAAGGGCTTAGCAGTGCTATAAAAATTAAAGAGTTGCCTTTGTTTGTCTTCATCACCTCCCAGGTGACGCTCTATTGAGAGCAGCAGTTCCTAGTCCGAGCCTTGTGCCCACCAGGAGCACTACGTGGCAGGCAGATTTAGTCCAGGAGACAATCAGCATGGAGTAAAAAGCCCACACTGGCAGCTGCTGTTGCAAGAGACATCATTTTTGTTCAAGTTTTTCTTACAGCAGGCTGTGTCCATTCAGTGATATTTTATTTATCAGTTCTTGATTTTCTTAGGAATGTTTCAGACAATGTAGTTGGTTGTAAAAGAAGGCAACAAAGCTATTCCTCCTTGCCAAGGTTTGACTCCATCCCAGCAGACTCAATTGGTCCTCAAAGTGAGTGGCAAATTTTGATTGCACTCCCACTAACAAGAGGTTATGGCCACCCCAAGTTAATCTCTGATTTGCAGGGGCAGGGCAGGGTGCACAAAGAGGAGGCACTGACAGTGAAAGGATGAAGTGCGAGTTTTTTGTCACACCCATCAGACTCTCCAGGATATAGCTTACAGGCTGAGGGAATCTACAGTGATGTTTTCTTATTTTTTGTTCCTCCAGGAGAATGTCTTGTTCAGAACAGACATTCAAATGCCCACAGAGCACCAAAAGGGTTAAGAGTACTTTGAGACAGCAAATGGATTTTATGTCTGGAACACTTCTCCTGGTGGGGTGGAGGGAGACAGTCATTTCACCAAACAGAAGAGACTGGCTCTTTGAGAATTTGGATACAGATTATGAGACAAAGATCTCTCAAAATGCTAGACTTCCATCAACCCAGGACCCACTATTCACATCTCCCTCCCCTGGTCAGGGGTCCAACCTCAGAGTTGCATGAGTCTAGTGGGGTGCAAATTCCAAATCCCATCACCTCACAGGTCTGACTGAAACAACTGCTCCAGTGGGAGTGACGGAGCAGCTGCTCCTTTCTCTTCTTCCTTGAGCACCACACAACACAGCTCATGGCAGGGCCCCTGAGCTCATGCCATGAAGAATCTATTTCCCTCTGGCATGGAGGAGTGACTTTTACTCCGTACAGCTTAATCAAACCTTAGATGTGGCATCACTCCTAAAGAGGAGGCATTTCTTCTCAGGGCTAAAGACTAGAGACTTTGGCTGCATCCCGCTGGGGAGGCAGGGACTGCAGGTGACCTCCTGCCATGCACCAGCTGGGGTAAGCTCACCAAGCTCTGCCCTCAGATGCTGCACATGGTTTTGTCACGCAGACCTGTGCATGCCTGCCCTGTGCAGCCCTTTCCGGGTGGACAAGCAGGTCTGAACTTCTGAGCAACCCAATGGTCACATTAGGAAGTGCATTGTGTCTTTGCTCACGTACCATTAACTAAGTCGCTCTAACATCACTTGGAGGAGGGAGAACAAACAACCTTGTAGTTTCCAGGTTTTCTTGGGAGTGATGCATACCTGGAAAACTGACTTGACAACTACAGCAATCTGAACAAAATATAAGGCCCCAGAACCTGAAGTAGATGGAACCTGCTGAATCAGACTCCGTAGTCCTCCACAGCAGGGGATGGCCTCTTACTGCTGGTTTACGAGCACCATTCTCCACCACGCAAGGGTCTGTTGCTTCTGTGTGCAGTTGCCTGTCACTGCTGAGCTCACTGTGGGAGTGTGGCTGTAAACGTGCTGAAAAGCCAGCTTGTACTCAGGAAGCACAGGAATGCCTGCAGAATAAATAACAATGTAAATTAGACAGGAGTGGAGCTCACCAGCCCCAGCAGGAGTTATCCCCTTGTCCAAACAGTGAGCCAGCAGCTGATGAGCTTCCTTGTGTGCTCAGCAGGGCTCCTGCCAAGCTGAAAAGATTAAGAAGGAAAACTTGCCCCAGCTGAACAAATAGCCCAAAGGTCTGCCTGAGGCTCAATAGATGATTGGGGTGGCATGGTTAGGCATTAGTTTCTGTAGCCTGAGAGACAGATGCAAGGCGCACCCCAGCCAGCAGCAGCTGCCACACTAGCCTGCAGGACCTGCATCAAGCCTGAAATTCTGCCCTCTGGAAAAGATCTTCATTCAACAGGCGAGAGCAAGGTTCAATTCCAATCATACAAATTCAAATACCATCCACTCTTAGTCATGCTCTTCTCTTAACCACAGGAACAGATACCTGGGAAATCAAATGCCTCATACTTTCTTTGTCCCTGCCCTAGCTCAGGAAAACAACTAGTCTCTAAAAGAGACATCATGTCTTCCAGAAATATTGACAGTCCTCCATGTTTCACCACTACTTCTGAGCCCAAGAGTCAAGTTCCTCTTGGCTTATCTCCCCTAGGATGGTTGATGGCTCAGCAGGGACTGCAAATCTATGTCTTACAGCTAGTGAAGCACGGCTTAAAAACATCTTCTAATTTACAGCCAAGCATTTATGCAAACATAAATCCAGTGTTGATCCATAGGGACCAGCGTAATCATACATTAAGAAAAACAGAGCATTTTGAAACTCTAGTGACAGGTTCAACCCCACCTTCTTTAAATCACCTCCAGTGATCTTGGCCTCATCTTAGTTCCCAGCTGAAATTAAACCTGCTGTCACACCACTTTTCCTGAGTTTCTGCTGCACATGAACTCATCATCAGAGACTGACAGCAGAGAGGAGAGGGGGCTGGAGAACCCAGTGAATATTATCATCATGGGGGGAGTTTTTAATATGTTTTCCATCATAGCCATAAACTGAATGATCCGAGGACTTTTATGATGCTATCTGTATGGCATCCCAAAGGATGGAAAATAAAACATATTTTTATTAAGCCTCTTGAAAGATATAACCATTCATTTTTATTTGTTGGAACCCAACAGATGGGAGATTTGACAACTACTTTGCTTTCTGAATGCAAGAAAGTTTGAGGGGTGGTCAAACTGAATGTTACTCTAATAGCTTAACATCAGGACACCCCAAAACAATGTAGGCAGGGTTTGTCATCTCTAAATGCTCAAAGGTCAGTTTTGACATACCCTGGAGTTAAGCTGTGACTTTAAGAAAAATTTGAGTGGTGATTCTCATTTTCTCTGGTAAAGGAACAAAAAATGTGAAAGTCTTTGCTTTATCACATTTGATATAAGCAGATGTGACTTTGCTCTGCTTTCGTCTGTAACTCTTCTTTCACCAGAAATTGCTCACCACTCTATGCTGCTTGTGTTGTTCTTTGCCTGCATTCATTCACTAGAGACTAAATTTAGACCTAGCAATGATTCTTCTGAAATCACAGACTCTGGAGGGACAGGTAAGTTTTCCACTGAACACGTAGAAACCACAGAGTTTTGTTCATGGGAATGTATGTGACAGAAACCCAGTGGAAAATACTGTTGGGTCTCTGGGAAGTCTTTTTGTACTGTCCTCAAACGAGCCAGAGAAGTACAAACTCTAAAGGGAAAGATCTTTACGTGAGAGAAAGTACTGACGCAGCTGATCTTCCCAGGTGGTGTTATGGGAACAAGAAACAAACAGAAGTCTAACTTCCATATAGCATTTCATGAACCTGGATTCAGCATGTCATTTCTGAGATATTTCAAAACAGAGGTAGCCATGTCACGAATATTATGCAGCAGGGATCCCTACCTGGACTGCAGAGTGATACTAACATTTTAAATTTGGTCTTAGATCTGTATTCCTTAGGAAGCACCCCTCTTTTGCTCTTAAATGTATGCACAGAATGTCTACAGTGATTCTGATCCTAATATAAGTACCCAGAGTTAGAGAAGGACACTTAGATGTGTTTTTACTTCCCCAGTCTTGAGTTTCCATCAGAGCATCTACAACCCATATTAGCAGTCTTGTTGATGACACTGTCCTTGTGTAAGAAACAGTAAAAAACATGATCCATGTTTACCTAGAGATTTACAGATGGATACCAAGAGATTTACAGATGCAGAATGCAGAAAGCAGGACAGTGGTTATGGAGCTGAATACATAGCATCCGAGAATAGGACGTGATTTAAAGGGACCTATAAATATCCAGGCACTTTTCACTGGGGATGGTTTGGTATATCACTTCTGAAGCCTTCAACAAATCACATAAATAAAGAAGTCACATAAACAAACGTAAATCAAAAAGTGTTTTATTATTCAGATACTCTGAAAAGGCCTCTGATATGGCAGAAAGTTGATTACAAAGTTTAAAATTGTTAACTTGGCAAAAAGAAAAAAAATTGCACTTCTCTTCCACTGTGCAGTTCTTTTTCTTTGTCCTGACATCAGACCAAAAGCTGCATAAATCTTTGGAGGCATCTCACAGTACTTGCATGATTTCTGGACTAGAAATGGTATAAGAGCATCTTAGACAACAGAAGTGTCCATTGGTCCACTACAAAGGGTACTATAGAGAAGTGTCCATGACAAGGAAGGCCTTTGGGAAGGAAGGTCACTGTGAGCAGCTCCCCATGTGAAGGTTGTTGCAGTGCTCATGCCTTGCCTGTATCTGTGTTCAGCCTGTATCACTGTTCACAGATAGATGTCTAATTTGTCATTTTAAGCCTTCAGCTGTGGAGTTACCCCAAATTACCAGGCAGGCAATTCAGAGCTTCACTCCCCTTGCTACTTTCCCAGTGCAAAATTGACTTTTCCCGTGCCTCTTCAAGCTTGCTATTTCTCTTCTTGTGCACCACAGAACCCAAGAGCTCTTCAGCATCTTCCTTTATATCCATTCCTCTTCAAAATGTGAAGGCAGATAGTGTGTTGGACACTAAAGTTTTCAGTCTTTCCTTTAGAGTTTTCTAGATATTCTGTCAGCCTCTTATTTTTCCTCTGGATCTCATCAGTTGCTTTGTCCCTTTTTTGAAGTGTGAGGGTCCTGTACTTCAGCTAAGACTTCACTGATGCTGAATTGGAGATTATTATTTTGGACACTTTGTAAGGCAATGTCTTCCTTTATACATCCATTTTTCAGTGCAACCTGAAACCCTGTCTCCCATTTTGTCTGGTCCATTTTCCACTCCTTCAAACTCATATTGGACAATGCAGAACTGCTGCTTTGCCATTTATTCCCCCATTTTGAGTACTACCCATTTGATCCATTGAATATCCCTTCATAAGCAGAAAATTTTATGTCTATCTTTGTGAAAGAAATTAAATTTATTTCAGTCTGCTCCTGCAACTGGGAGAAACCTCTGCAAATTGCAAAGTCTCCATCTCATCATAGACTGCTGAGATAGAGTTTTAAAATCTTCAAGGTTAGAGCTAAACGCACTTTTAACCTTTTGACCATTGCAAAAGATGCTTGAATGTCATGCTCTGTTCTCCAGCTGTCTTCCCATAGACTTAAAAAAACGTGGTGCATTCCCATACCTCAATATGTCCTTGACTTCCATGGGCTTCAAATCAGTTCCTTCTCTTTAAGAAAATAGTAATTTAAAGAATTCTCTATGTCTGTTACTGAACCACCCTGGACAACTTCTCTTCCTTTTCTGAATAGTAAATTAATATTTAATAAGTGTCCTGCTACTTCCAGTATCTTATGTGCAGTCATTATGGTCTATAGATCAAACCTAATGATTCCAGATAAATGTCCCCAGTTCCCCTGGTTGCTTACATGGCTGTAATAAAATCACCAGGCAAAGGTACCTGGCAAGAATTGCCTCAGTTCCTGACCTCATTCCTCATGAATCTGCATACAGCTGCCTCTTACCCCCATCAAATCCAAACCCTAGAGGCCTGAAAGATTATTGTACACACTTGAACATGCCAAATTCCCAGTAGATTAACCCCCCTCCACGTACCACATCAGAATGCTTTACCCTTGCTTTGAAGAAATCACTTCCTGAAAGTGCCTCTGGTTTAAAGCAACAGATGAGTTCACCCCTGTGGCCCAGTCTTGGCCCTCGTTCTCTGCTGAGGCTGACATTTTATACACAAGCTGATGTCTTCCAAAAGCTTTAAGGGTTGCAAGAGTTTCTCCATTCATCCTTCATGATATATCCACGCTTCAAGTGCACTGTGCTCCCATCAACAGATATGTGTGGTCACTTGCCCATGGATCCAGGTTCTGTCTGACTCCTTCAGGTACTTCAAGACCAAAAAATCTGTGGCTCACTAACCTCCTGAGCCAAAATGGTTGGGGTTTCTTTTGTTAAACCCTCTGGTGTATTTAACTCTTGTGAATTTGTCTGAATATTTTTGAACCCAAATAAACTTTCCCCAACCACAGAAAACTGCATCATGAAGTTCCACAGCAGAATTGCAAAATGCATGAAAAAGCATCCTCTCTTCCTTTCTTTGTCCTGCCACTTACCTTTTTCTGATATACCCCAGTTCTTGAATGGAAAGAGACAGTGGGAAATCATTCTCTATTCATCCTTTCAAAGATATGCATACAGATTTCTACCACACCTTTCCCTGATTGTCTTTTTTTCCTGGGCATCTCATTAACTTCATACAGATGGACAGATTGTTACTTTTTATTTTTTCAAAGATCTGCTTTTCACATGAACATTTTCTATGATGGACACATATTCTTCAGAAATGGGCTGAGAAGCGACAGCCTTATTGTATGTCATCAAAGGGCCATTTCAGTCACTACTGAATGTGCTGCATTTGGACTCCCTCCTTAGACCAGTAAGTGGTTAAACACCTGTGGAAGAATTCAGCAGAACTGCTAAGTATCAGTTGTTTTCCATTCCCATCAGTGTGAAAATGCCTGAACTTCTCAAGTGGCCAGAGTTGTGAGCTACCATGCCTCTCCTCAGCTGGGGCAACTCCCTACATCTCTTCTCTTTGCCTGTGGCAAATACACAGTGATTCATTTCAGCTTAGTCTGAAGTGTTAAATTGCATTATTCTTCATTTGCCCAGGGATAAATTGACTCAGCATTTAAGCTAAGCACTTACTATAAGGTTTGCATCCAGACAATTACCTCAGCTTAGCTGATGCTCGGTAACTTGTTAAGCCACAGTATCTTAATTACAAGACCTAAGGCTCTCATAAAACAGATTGGGATTTTGAGATAACTTTTGCTTCTATTTTGGAAAGTTGGAATAAATTCCAGGACAAAACTATTCTAAGACAAAGCTCTGCATTACAGTCTCCCATCATGTAGTCAGAAGAGTTTTGTATATAAAACAGGAGTTGTAGCCATTTCTTTTCTAATCCAAACTGTCCACCAAATACAGAAATAAGATGAAAAACTACCCTTGGCATAGCTAATTGCAATTAGAGACTTTTGAAAATTCAAGTTCTCGTTCCCCACTTCAAACACAATTCAGCAAAGTGTTGAAGCTCTGACTTGAATGGGATGACTTAAGTGATTAGAATTAACCATGTGCTGAAGCATTTTGCTGAACCAGGAACGTAAGGAGGAGAATAATGCCTTAAAACTGTGACAATTCTTCAGCTGAAAAAATACAGAAGACCCTTATTCTGGGTACCAAAATTATATTTCTTACACATTTTTTGTCTAAAAAAAGAGACTCTTTTAACACGGCTTATGCTGCAGCCTTTGGATAGGGATGAGTCTGGTCTTTTGCAAGCTGTGAAATAACTTCTCAAGGAAAATGTGTTCCCTTAGCAGTGAAGAGATAGTGTATAAGTCTGCAACACTGACTGCAACCCTTTATCCCAGATATTTTCCAATTTGGTTTAACATGTATTCAAAGGTGTGTGCCCAGCAAGGAATGCTAATTTTTGTACTTTGCATATTGGGATCAATTCAGACAGCAGCATAATCCAAGTAACTTCATCACTTGCTCGAGACCAACACAGTATAATTTAGAGTAGTTTTTGGCACAGCATAGCTCTTAATACATGCTCTGTACCAAGATGGATTCCCATATGTAGCGACTGAATTTGTTAATATTCTGTACTTAATGTACAGATATGTTGAATAGGCCTTTAATTACTTTGAATCAGTCCTTGAAACTGGGACGTGATGTTTTGGTGGAGTAACATAAAAGAATGTATTTGCTTCTCCCCAACCATTCACCATGCATAACATGTACATCCATGATTTTTATGACCTTACAAATTCTTCTCTCACTCATTTGCCATGGTAAATGCCAGTCATTTGCCATGGTAAATGTGACTGCAAATACCAAGGAAAGAAACTGTGAAGGCTGCAGTACAAATTCAGTTCTTGTAAATATTCCAGGCATTCATGTTAGGCATCAGCTGTGGTTGAAATATGGGGATTTGGGGGTTTTTTGTTTTGCTAGATGATTGCTCTGTTTGGGATAATCAGTGAAGCATGGCCTTGAATGAAATGCCTTTACTCTGGTTCTGAAAGAACAACTTTGCCAGTTAAGGTCCACAAGTTTAAGGGTGACATGTATAGTTCTGCTTTTGACAGAGGAAGTGGTAACAGAAGCATTTTCTTCTCAGCCCACTTTCCTGTGCTTTTTGTGCTCTGCAATAGAGATAAGCTGGCTTCCACAGTCCATCTATTCTAGTATCTCACTGCTACAATCTCTTTTTAATCCCATTATCAGCAGTGAATTATTCAGGCCAATAATCCACTCAAAAATGAAAAATAAACTCCAACAGCACATTAGAGGAGCAGACCTTGTGTATCCTGTGTCGAGTTTATAACTGCGTTGAGGACCACATAATTGTCAGCATGTTATCCTGACTTTTGCATCAGGCTACTGAGGACCGAGGCCATTCCTAGATAAACTGTTCTGTTGTTAAAAAAATGTGCAATTTATACTTGTCTTCAATTTGTTGTTCATTTTACAGTGGATTATGTAAGGTCTTCATCCAGTAGATCAAAGTCCTGTATCAATAAAGCACTTTAGGCAAACAGAACTGGAAGAAACTCCCATCTCCCTACTCTAAAGTAAGACCCACTCTGCCTGTGCCCTTCCTAAGACCTCCTGCAGTGTCCCAAGGCCTTGCAAGCTAGAAATCTCATTATCCCTCAGGGAGGTTTAGGTATTTCAACTACTTTGATGGTGCTGTGACTCTTCGCGGAAGAAGCCGTACCTCAGTACAGTTAGGCTTCTGTCTTGGGTATCTAAAGATTCCTGATTGTCAGTGTTTGGGGCTTGCTTGTCTGCCTTTCTCACAGAGACACATCCTCCACAGCCATTCTCCTAAATGGCACTGACGGACATCTACGTAAAAAATGCTCAAAAACCTTCAACTCATAACCCGCTCTGATAGCAGTGGGCTCCTGGTTCCTGTGGGGAGTCCAGCAGTTTTGCCCTGGATGTTGCGCTCCTTATCCAAACTCCTTAATTTCCAGAGGAGCTAAAAATGCCTGGCTCATGCAGCCTTTGCACACGATGTCTGGCAAATGCTGCAGATGAGGTTTCTCAGTCTAAGGAAAATGCTGCAATTAACACTACATTAATTAACAGAGGAAAAAGCAGGCTATTTTTGGAAGTAGGGCCTGCCCACTCAAAAGCATTCAGAAGACCCATTGTACCCTCCTGCTAACAAAGCCTCATTAGTCCCCCAGAACAACCAGTCCAGGGATGGAGAAAGATGATTTAAACTGGGGCTACACACTGTGCAGTTCCAGATTTTGAGAATACATTTTCTGGCCTATGTCCCAAAATTCTGCTGGATTAGAAAAGGAAACCATGGGATGCCAGTAGAAGCAGAAGCTAAAGAGTAGCAGGGACTGCCCTGCTTTTTATAATTCTGCTGTCACGGGATAGAAGAACCAGAGCTCCAGTATGTGCTTGGCTGAGAGATTTAAGTCTGGTTTTGGAAATCCATATTCGGCTCTTTTTGGATAGATAGTGTCTCTTTGAAGCATTAAAAAAAAAGTACTTGTCCAATTTACCAGTGTAAGAAGAGGCAGGGCTCTGCCTGATGTCATTTTTCACATCCAGATAAAAGGACCATACCAGGGCAGCTTTTTAGCTGTCTGTGGTCGGTGGCATGGTGGCCTCATAAGGAAGCCTCCTTGAGAAAAGACGTAAAGAAAGATAAATAACAGGAAAATCCATAAACAGAGGGAGAATAAAACTATATGCAAAAAAATATCCTCAGAAATCCTAGTTTCTTCAGTTTGGTCAGACCTGCTTATGAAGCTGATTCAGGAGGTGGCTGAATGATTTAAAGACCTCTGTGTAGGTTCACCAGAGGTGACCCAGCAGTGTTACACTCGTGTCCCAGTAACACAAAGCCAGACTGCTGCCATGCACGAGTCCCAGTGTGGCTGCTGTCTTCCCGGCTACAGTCTGGGTATTGCTGACTCTCGGAGCAGCTCTGGGGACTCAGAGAAGGAATAAATTAGTGCTCATCATTGAGAACTGGGGAGGAATTTTCCGATGGATGTGTTTGTTGTCGGAAAATGTGGGTTCATTGACAGCTGCACACGTGGCAAGGGTGGACTGACTTCAGTGACACTTTTTTTTTTAGGACAAGAACAGTTTTCATGTCCAAGCATGGAATTTTTATTCAAAAACAGAGCCGAAAACAGCAGTTCCAGAGTGCCCATTTATT
The DNA here is from genome assembly GCA_013389985.1 of Dryoscopus gambensis. Taxonomy (NCBI): domain Eukaryota; kingdom Metazoa; phylum Chordata; class Aves; order Passeriformes; family Malaconotidae; genus Dryoscopus; species Dryoscopus gambensis. Next base: position 20,882 of record WEIT01006335.1, on the reverse strand, counting down.
TATCTGGTGACTGCCATGTAAATTTGGAGATTGAAAGCATAGGTTTAAGTCCCTGTTGCATAGGATTTGATTGTCATGGCTTTGCATTTCTAGCAGGTCCCCTCACTCTGGAGGTAGTTATCTGGGGAGAAGAACATAATCCCTCTTGCTGGGGAGGGCTGTTTCTGTCTTTGTTTTGCTTTGTTTGTTTGTTAAGAATACAGCATTATTTCATGCAGTAAGAGAAGAAGAAAAACAAAGTTCTTGAAATCTCAAGTGATGCCAGAACATATTTTCTACCCAGCTACTTGCCATAAATAAAACTGACATTTTATATCTTGGCCATTACAGCTAAATGACTGCCATGATTATTTTTTTTCTTCTTAATAAAATAGAAGTCATGTTAACACACACTCGCTACCAGAAAATTTGGTCTCGTTTCAGTTGGTGCAAAATGCAAATAGCGAAAATATCAGTTTAGAAAGATACATGAGAGGCTTTTTCTTTCCTACCAAGCTTAATTTTCATTTGGGTGACTCGTCTGCAATCCAGATGGTATCTATGAGGGGGAATGAAGACAGGCACCATTATGTTTTCTCTTTTTCTTCCAGGAACCACACTGCAAATAAATTTGGAAAGGGGACCACTTAGAGAAGACCTGTTCCAGGAGATCCCAATTTTAATTCTGCCAAGGTGATTAGCACAGTTCTATTTCCATACAGTTCTTTAAATTTTTCTAAGTCCTCAATTGGACATTAAGTGACTCACCAGCTCTTAGAATTTTTTTTTCAGCAGAAATATTTCACTGTGCCCTTTGGCAATGGATTTTTATGCTGCAATTTTATTAAAAAGTTCGCATGAGGAACTTCAAGATTAAGAAAAAAATATTTAAAAGTTTATGTGTCCATCTATAACTGCCTAGTTCTGCACATCTGGAGAGTACCTGGGGATGGGATCTTTTCCTTTCCTGGCACAGATCTGAGTTTGATCCAAAGCTTCCATTGCATTACACATTTTAATGCATTTCTCTGCATTCTCAGACAGTGATTTTTATGAGTAAATAACATTAACAATGAATAGCTCAGAATGTTAAGCTCTTGAACTCAGAATTGGGTTGCACAGTGAAGAGTGGAGCTCACTGTCTCAGGATGAAAATAACAGGCTTGTATGTGACAGAACCAAGTTAAATTCCTGCCATGGACTTTTTCAGTCATTGTGATGGCTCTGGAGCTAAGACTGGGCTTTGCACATATATACAAACACACTCAATGGTATGCTGCATTTAGTAAGACCCTTTTATTTCCTCTGAGTCCTGGACTCTGTTCATGCAATGACTCATGAGCAAACAGCTTTGCAAAACTTATCCTTTGATTTGTAATGCTCCCTGCTGTGCCTCTGCAAAGTCTTTTTTTTCTTCGCAAAGTTTGCACAGAACACTTTCATAACTGTAATCTCCCAAAAGCTGAAATCGATGAGGACTGTATCCATTACACTAAGGATGCATTTGTCTTGCCATTTTCAACTTTGAAAATTGGAAGCTTTAAAGCATTCACCATTGAAGGCAAGAACACATACTACTGCTTAGGAGCCCAAATGCTGATAGCTGTCAGTGGAGTTCAGGTACTAATGTCAGATTCCCAAACACTGCTTTTAGCAACAGTCTGAGGTGCTTGGGCCTCTCTTTTATACCCAAGCTCTCCAGATATGTTTGTGCTGCCTCCAGTAGAAGTCCTGGAGTTCAGAGCAAACCAAATGCCTTGAGATGGTGACACTTGCACTTAAGGTGGGACCCCCCCCCACCAAGTCCATTCAGCTTTACCGCTTCAGAAATTCATTTACCTGAAAATTCTGAATTCAGCTGAGAAGCCAGACCTGGCTTCGCTTTTTAGCTCGTGTTTCTGACAAGCAAGGGAGACTGACAAAACCCATTTTGGCCTCTGCAGACACAGGCAGGGTGAAGGAGTATGTCTTAGCTAACATCAGGTAAGAGCGCTAGAAGAAGCTGCCCAGAGACATTGTGGAGTCTCCTCTGGAAATATTCAAAAACCACCTGGACATGATCCTATACAACCCACTGTAGGTGAACCTGCTTTAGCAACGGGGTTGGATTAGATAATTTCCAGAGGTCCCTTCCAACCCCACCCATCCTGTGATTCTGCTTGATTATGTAAAGAGGTAGCCTTAGGTACATAATGTTCACCCATCTTTTCTGCTCAGCTCTCATTTCAGTGGCATTTTCATGTCTAACTCCCCCAGTTGCCCTAGACAAACCTGGTAACTGCAAACAGCATTGGCAGCAAAATATTTTCTCCCATCCTCCCCAACGACATCTGAACAGTTCACAGATGCTGAGAGATGCAGGCTTTGCAATACCTCCGTGGAAAGCAGGCTTTGTGCTACCTGCTTTTATAGACAGATGGAAAGATGAATGATGTGACTATTTTGCAGAGGTTGTCACAAAAATTTCCAGCTAAGTGACGATGAACATAAATTGTTTTATATTTCCTTGGAAGCCTCCTTCTCCTTCTTGCCTCAGAGTTGAAGGACTACTGAAATATTAACTGGACAGCAAGAGCTATATGGGAAATTTTGTCCCATTCATCTTTCATTCTCTCTTATGGGACACATTATCATGTTGGGGACTTCAAAGGACTGCACCAGATAAGCAGAGGAGAAACACAGATTAGCTGAGACATCAACAAGCATTGGATGAGTTCAATTAAAAGCCAAATTAAACAAATGGAGCTTTCAACTGAGATCCAGACAGGAAGAAGCAGTCGAGTTGCAAGGGTTGGAGATGAAAAGAATTCCAAAGGGCTGATGCAGAACAGGAGCATGAGGTTGGGAAGTGTAGGAGTAGCCCGGGGCAACATGGCAGTTTGGGGCAGAAGTACCTTCCAACTATTGTCTTCAGACAGGACCAAAACTCAAACTTATCTGGATCAATGATACCTGGAGGACCTGAAAGGCAAAAGCCCTGGCCAAGTTAAGAACTGTCTTGGTGGCTACAGAAAGGAAGATGAAGCAGAGTCCCAGAGTAAGGGTCGGGGTGAGTGAGGGCGAGGACAAGCTGTGCTGCAGCAGGCAGAGCAGTGGACCAGCAGTGAGAAGAGGCAGATTTTGTGCCAAGTGGATTCTGGGTCACGTAACCGGAGCCAAGCTGCTGAGTCACTCTGCAGAGCCTTCCAAAAGTCACTTTGCCCACCTCCTGCTGCCTCAGTCAAACCCGTCTGAAAACAGGGGTCAGGACAGTCAGGAGCTGTGCTGTGAAAACAAGGTGCTGGCTGAATATGCCAGAGGTGACCATGAAAAGGTCCGAGCCCACAGCAAGATCCTCTGAGGCAACAGCAGAGGACCCCTGAAATGCTGGGATAAAAAGACTGGCTTTGTCTCATACAGGAGTTTTTTCAATTCTTTGCATTATTCTTTGCCCATTCAATCCACTAACTTGGGATACTTTCTGTTCTTCAAGGCTCTTTTTGAAGTCTGGACAACTAAAGCAAAAGCCATACTTGTAGCAGTGGTAGATCAGAGTTTAAGCAGTTCATACCCTTCCCCTAGGCTGCCTCAATTACATTTTTTCCTAACATCTCCTGCGTTTACTCCTCTGACCATTAAAAAATGGTACGTTTATTCAAATAACTGTTCCAAACCACTTTCCAGAGTCATTGTTTTCCCTGTTTTAGTCTTCCATCTCCCAAGTTTGCCTAATACTTGTATCCTTGCTTTCTAAAAGGAAATCATCTTAATGATCTCATAATTACTGTGTGTTTTGGCTTATGCTTCCATGTGGGTCATCTGGCTCCATCAAGAATCTTCAACCAGTGCAGTATAATCTCAAAGACACTATGTTCCCCAATTAACAATGGCAGATTATAGAAGCTGGAGGTCAACTAATGCTCTCTTGACAAGTGAAAAGCTAGTGTGATCCCAGCAATTATCTATTGTGCTTGGCCAGAAGGTCCCGAGTTTGAAAATAGATATCACTTACTAAGATCTAGCAAGAAGAGAGGAGTTGATGAAGGGGCTACAGAACAAACGAATAAGGCAAGCAGTCATACAGGAAAGAGAGGGGTTTTGCGTGGTAAGGAATGACAAGGGAAATACTGGGCACAAATCCACAGGGAAACAGTTTTCATGACTTTTTGTGTCCAGAGACATTACCCTGGCCTGGATCAGAACATGGTTTACACGAACAACCTTTTCCTTGCAAAGCAATCTAGTTCCAGTAAGACACACAGCATTCCCTTTTCTCTCAATTTACTGGCATTGCAAAGACAAGATCTTGGAGGCCCCTCCAACAATTTCCCTTCAGTATCTCAGTTTATCTTCCTTTTCTTCTCAAGAATCCCAGGACAAGCCTAATGTCAAACTCTTCCCTTGAGGCTGATTTCCATCACTCCCAGAGTTATGTTCAAACACACATATTGCCTAGTAATTAATACAAACTATCGTGAGCTGACATGTACCTCTGTCTGTATATCAGTATCCTCCATGCCTCCAGAAGATGGATGGATTTAAATAGCATCTTTGAAGACAGCTGAAGCAAGTTAACTAGGGATTGACTAACACAGTAAAGCTATTTTTAGCAGTCAATTTCTATATGGTTACCTTGTTACGGGAAGCTTATGCAGTGCTAGTAAATTCTTAACTAAAGAGATAGATTGGACACCAAAATTATTTCACTCTGAGGATGCCTATAGGACTTCAAAAAGAAATACATTTGACAGAAAGATATTTACTTGCCTTCTGGTGTTGCAAGGGGTTTATTTTTTCCTTCAAGGTTTCCTCTGAAGCTATGCAGGCTACCAATAAAAAAATTGAAATTCATGATGAAATACCTGCCTCCAGGAGCAACTTATTGAAAGAAACTTTCAAATCTCAACATCTTCACCAGTATTTCATATGGCCTAGTAGCACCAGCATTCTGGGACATGCGTTTTTAAAACACTGGTGTTTTAGCATACGCATGCAAAATAAACTTTTCTGGGCAGCCAGGAAGCATCGGCACGGCCACAATGATCAGAGCAGTCCTGGGCTGACCGTCCCAGAAAGTGAATCGCTTTGCACAGATGGAAAACACCAGGCAAAGCAAGCTGCCATTAATCTTCTGCCTCTCCTCCCTGGAGAAGGAGGACGGAAGAGAAGGCACAATTCTAATTTTGTTTTTACCTTTGCAACTCCACTAAGATTGTCCCTGGATCCAAGTAAGGACAGAGTTTGGCCCGTTGACTACTGAGCAGGAGTAGAGGCTGATGCAACTGGACCCATGTGCAGAGGCAGCTGGCCAGTAACACAAACTGTCTTGGGAGCCAGGGCACGATGCTGTGAAATGCTTGATCCAGCACAGCAAGATGTTTTCCTTATTTGCAAGCCCTAATATGAGAAAAAGGCACACCAAGTATATATAGCTCTGGGGTTCTGGATGGAGAGCTTCTGTGTCCTCAAAAAAATTATAAATAAATAGTTTGCTGGATAAAGGGGGACAGCACTGCCCAGCTTGGAAGGAATCGCTTTTTCTGGAAGGATCAAGGGAGGGCAAATGGCACCAAGCCGGTTCTAAAAATTGATTAGGAGGGCAAAGCATGTGCAGGTTTCCAAGCAATGAGTAAGCACCATGACATCAAGGAAAGGTTTTGTCAGTGGGATGAAGAATTCCCACTAGTGATGTGTCTTGGGGATGCAGAGCCAGGCAAATGGAAGCTCCCTGGGGAGGGAGTATTGAAACGTATCACATACCCTAGAAGATGCAGACTTCTCTAGAGAGATAGAGCAGACTATGTCATAGGATCACAGATAATGGCAGAAGTAAGGTCTATCTATTGCCATGTCCTGGTTCAAACAGTCATCAGCACCAGGAGAGTGCTAGAAAGGAGTAATATGTTAGAATTTACCCTCATGGGATGAAAAAACCCCAGATCATAAGTTAGGTCTTTGTCTGCTCTCTAATAATCAATATTAGCCTGCACTAGATATCAGTGAGTTTAACATCCCTTTCAAAATCATGATAATTCATTCCAGTCACTGTGAAAAAACTTGTATTCAACAGAAAATTCAGAGACTTTCTGTTTTCTCTTTAACCTGGCTAAATGTTCTTGTAGCTACATCCCATGGCAAAGTTCTTGAGTTTGCCTATATGCTGTGTTAAATACACACGCACACGTATTTACTCTGTCCCAGGTCTGAGTCCATGCTGCTACTAAATGTCACTGAAAGGAGTCTGTTCCCAAGACTCTTATGCCCTTTGATCTGTGCGGGCGTGGAGGCAAGATCAGTCCCATACCCTTCCATGGCAGCAACCTCCCTGCTGGAATAGACTCGCCTCCCAGTTTCTGGCCTCCAGCTGCAGGGATCAGTTCTGTTTTCCAAAGAAAGCAGCCCTGCCTGTAGCACCTCGCTAATTGTGCTCCCGTGTGGGTGTGTGGACGTAACTTGACTCACGCTGCCAGTGAACGCCACCAGGCAGGAGGCACAGGGCTCTTGTAGCGATTATCTTATCTGCTGGAGCTGATGGGTGCTGTTCTTACAAGCGAGGTACCTAATCCTCTTTTTTCTCTCCTAAGCACTGGGCCTCCAGGTAGCCTCAGGCAAGCCCAATCCCTCTATTAATTACTGGTTGCATTTTCTTAAAGCTGCTCTTCTTTTCTTTTTTTTTTCTTTTTTTTAACAGATTCAGTCACTCCTAAGCGAAATTCCATCCGTCACCCTTCCCTCATAACGGGTTCACATCTGTTTCTGCAGTCTTCCAGTATCACAACAAGCTCTGATTTTGCAACAGTAGGCAGATTTGGGGGTCTGAGGGCATTTGGCGGGGGGGAGGTGGGTTTGGCAGATCAAACTGAGCGAACTGAATAAACCTCCATGATGACATCAGGCTAAAAGTCAAACTCACGGGGAGCAAAGCTCAGCTCCTCATCTCCAATCTTGCTTCTTGCCTCCATTTACAAGTGATTGCTGGGGCTTTAAATAGCCAAATGACCAAGAAAGAAATATCAGGTGTGCATCTGGCCCAGAAAACACCTCCCTGATTCCTCTTTACTGACCTACTCCCAGCAGCTTCAAAAATGAGGGATGGTAAGTGCTGGGGGGGAAGGTGTGGTTCACAAGCCTGTTAAAGGAGTACCATACTGCTTTCCATGGCAGCACAGCACAGGTGCAAGTGAGAAAGCCACAGGCACGTGCATTCCTTATTTTCCAAATGTAAATCATATCTTTGCAATAACCCCAAGCCCAACCTATAGCAGCTCCACCAAATGAATGTCTTTTGCTGTGCTTGCCTCTCTGCCTGCACCGTCAGCATACAAGAATCCTCAGCTTTACACCTTCTCCTGTGTGCTTTTCATCACTTTCCAACCAACCTCAGAGAGAACACATCACTGTGCTCACTATGGTAGGGCCATTTGTTCCAGATTTGGAATGCGTTCTTGACCAGATTTCCCTGATCTGCAGATCAGGCAACCAGGGCCACCTTGGCTGTTGCCGGCTGAAGGTAGATTTCCAAGGGTAACCTTCACCTGAAGACTTTGATCAAATCAACTTCTTTCCTCTGCTTCCAAGGTGAAGAAGTTGGAAACCTCTGAGGCTCTTGAAAACACCTTCAATTTGGAGAGGCAACCCCACCGCTTTTCATCTACTTTGTGCCCGACATTGACCAGAGCAGAGGAAGTCCTGCTGGGCAGGGGCAGGCCTTATTCCCTCCTATCATTTACCCCTGAAAAGACTTCACTGAATTTGTACTGCCTGCTCCTTCTACTGTTGAAAAGGCCTCAACTTTATCTCCCTCCACTGGCTACTCTTATGCTGAGCCATGGCTCTGCACATCCTGGCCCCTCACACATCTGCAGGGAGGCAGAGGTTAAGTATGACACGAATGTGTCTATCCTCCATCTCCAGACAACTTCTTAGTTGTATAACTATAAGTGCTATAGTGGAGAGGTTCAAGGAGTGGAAATGTCCAAATATTTACAACTTTTTACAGCACAACACCCAGAATATGTTCATAGTCATCCCTCAAGATAGGCTGTTAGGGAGCACAGTCATGACTGATGTCAGAAAATCTACTTGAGACAGGACTTAAAGAAAGTCCCAAATGCAGATAAGAGCAACACAGGTGTGCACTTCCTTAAACAAAACAGAACTCAAGTAATCTTCCTTACCAGAGCTTCATGTCCTTCAGTTTGCCAATTCCATGGCTCAAAACTTCTTCTGTTCTAGTTTACACTTCTCCATTCCACTAGGATTGTGCTGGTTCTTGGGATGTCAGACCTCACAATGAGCCCATGTGTGCGTGCGCTTCAGGTTTTAGAGAGCAGTGCTGACACATGTTCTCAGAATATCCTGGCATTGTGCTGAAGCAATGCTAAAGAAAAAAATCATCCTCCTCCTCATTTTTGCAGCAGAGATGCTGGGTCCCATGCTGTCTATTCTTAATCTGTAGCACCATCTTTTGAGGGCATGCTGTACTCCCAAGCAAATACATAGAGCTCTCCCCAGAGGATCCCCATGGGCCCTTGCTGGCCACAGTCAAAGCTGGCTGAAAACAAACTGTGACAGAAGCTGTTTTCCATTGGAAAGGGATGTTTCAAGGCAAAATGTTTCTTGGGAACATGTGACGCTGAGTAAATTTGTGACTGAAAAATGTCAGGCTGCTACAGCAGCAAGAAAAACTTACTTTGTTCCAAGTTTTTCAACTCGTTCACTCTCAGCTTGCTTTTGTCCAGCTTACATTTTTATTTGGACAGAGGGTACCACGTGTAGTGATATTTTCTATTCCATATTTATATTGTTACATTTAATATTTTAGAATAATGTTTTGACATTGATAAAATATGTCAATTTTGGTGTTTTCAAATGGAACTTTTAATTGGGGGGAATAGAAAAGTGTTGCCCTTCCTCATCCATTCTCTCTCCCTGTTGTTAAGGCCATCATCATCCGTACAAAAACAGCTTCACTGGACCTGTTACAGTTAATACCAAAGAATTGCTTTTTGTCACACTTAAGCTCTGAAGGACTTTGCAAGGAAGGGGGTGAATGTCTGTGTGCGGTGTGTGCTTCCCTTCACTTCATCCTGGATTTCAGTCAAGGCTGAGGGAAGACACAGCAGTGTGTGCCATGATGTGTTAGTGACCTGTGGTGATGACAGAGCTGTGCACTGAGTGACTGTTCTATCCATACCATGCTCTGGGGCGAAATATTCACATCCGACACATAATGGGGAAACTGAAGCATGGGGAGGGGACGTGATCCTTCTATAGCTACTCTTCAATATTTTCACTTTTTCCTTTCAGAACTTTATGAAAGGCCATGGAACAAAAGAGGTCTGTTTCAGGCAAGTAATTTCTCATTCCCATTTAGGTAGGCACTGGGTATTGGCTCAGCAATGCTGCTCTGAGCCACCTGCAAATTGTTACTCAGGCATGTGGAAGGGGTGGTCACCTGCTGAGCTACAGGAGATGGGCAAGGCCACTGAAGCCAGAGCCTGGCATGGAAAAAAAATAGATGCCATCGTGCAGATAATAATGGCAGCATCTTCCAAAGGCTAGCCATGTCTAGGGAGAAATATAAGCAAGGAAAGAAGTTTCTACTTTCCCTTTATTTTTATTTCGACCCCTTTTATCTGTCTGGTTTTATAGCTTTACATTGGAAGACAGCCCATTTCCTGGTACGTACAGCAGCTTGACTGAGCATAGCTTGGCAACAGTGCCTGTTGCTTTAGGGAAGAACAGAGCATATTCTCATTGTGCATGTTTTCCCTTGGAAACATTTCATCCTGTCTATATAATTCTATATATGGCTTCCAGCCATGCCACTACAAGCTGCAAAAACACCAGCTTTTATACACTCAAGCCTATTTAATGGCAAGATCCAGGGCCACCAAGAAATTACCTGTGATTCTATAGATTGTCTTCCTTGGGCAGATTTGGGAGTTTTTTGAACAACATAGAGAAGAGAGCTATTTTGCCTTTTTGGAGGAAATCCTCAAAATCCTTATTTCTCCCATGCTCATTGCTGCTTTTCACAATGGTAAGAAAAGTAATTTTGGTGTCTCAACTAAATTTCAGTATCGGTAATTTTTGTGGCTCTCCCTATTCTATAGAATTTCTTTCATCCATCTCAAACAGATCATGTGGAATGCCTGGGTCCTACTCCCACAATGGAAGCTGCATGCTTCTCGAGTTGAACAGGGTATGCCTGCACTGAAGGACTAAATTCAGTCCCATTCTTCAACTAACAAGCTAAATAGAAGTGAAAGGGAAGGCCTATCCCTCAGGAAGACACATAAGATTCTTTGGAGTCCTATCTCAGTAAAATGAAAAAAAAAAAGTTACATGTTCAGTTCAGGCCTTGTTTCATGTCTGCCCTAAATTTGTGTCTGTTTTGCTCTTAATAACCATGTCAATGTCAAAACAGGAAATAGAAAGTTTGCAAACTTTCTTAGTGTTGAAGTCATAGCAGCTCTCTCATCCATGTAAGCATTGTTCAGAACAGCTGCACTATTCTAAGAAGTGCTATTTCTCTGAATACTTTTTGGCCCACACCATCTGAAGTCACTTACAGAGCTGAGACCTTTTATTTTTGTTCTTTACTGCATCACACTGAGTGCCCTCAGCTCCCAGCATTAGTAATGGGAACTCCACACTGCTCGAGGTGATCTCTGTAGGAGCTGTCGGCATAGGGAACAATGACTGTGAGTGTTAGGAGGATGTTTGGTCCCAAAATGGGCAGGTTCAGCTCCACATCCACCCTTCACATTGCAACCCTTGCTTGACTCATGCCATCCTAAGGGATAACCTCAAGTGTCTGAGACCTCCTCCCTCTGGCCCTTTCTCTGCTGAGTGGAAGAGTGCTTCATTTCTGAGGTTAGTCTAATTTTTGGATGTTTTTCAGTTCCTTGACTGATCTGTCTACTCAAATACTTGTGCAGCAAAAGCAAGAGGAAGGGACCCCTCAAACATTTCCTTGATGTGCTCACTGCTGTCTCTTTGGCAGCTCTGTGGATGCCATGCTGTCCTTTAGGATGTGTTGCTTGGCTGGAGAACACCCTGACAAGAAGGGACAATGAAAAATAGCAATAGCAGCAATGGTAGCAATAGATGGGGCTAGCAACCTTGCTCTGGATGAATATGAGATATGCTGCTCTTCTCAGCTGTTTAGGTGGTCATTACTCAGTTACGTATCTGGTGATGTTTGCACTGTGCTCTGGCCTGACATCGTACGTGCCAGATTCCTCTGGTTCTCCTCATGGTTTTGCTTTAGAGTGACAGTAGTGTGCTCAAATGCTCACCAGAGGTTCTGCAGACTCTGAGTTGGAGCAGCCAAAAAAAGGGAGGTGCTAAATTTTGAACCTTGTTCATTTCATGGAGCTGTATGCATCAATACTGCATGATTTCTTGTCATTCATCTTTGGCTCCTGCTGTCTGCAGCCACCAGGAGTCTCTACTTGAAATCCTGTTTACTCCTGGGCATCCCTGGTTGTTATCTCAGGGGTGACCCATTATCTGCCTAGATTGGTTACCAGAGGGTGTGAAATCTTTCTGTAGTGGAGTCATGGACTACAAAGCCAAGGAAGGCCATTTTGGTGCACCTCAAATAACCTCTGAGCTGTTCATGTATTGAGCTGCAACTGTTGGCTGGTGACTGCAAGAGTTTTGCATACAGAAATGGATACTTGCATTTTCAGTGCAAGTTTGCACTTGTCTTCCTTCCCTCACTAACACTTTCCATGTTTTCGTAATAAGATGGATTTTAACCATCCTTCTGTGGCACAACAATTATGGAGTAGAAATCCTTTTCCCAAATGGCCCTCAAAGACAAAGTGGACAATAAACATTAAAACTGTCATGTGCTTTGAATGGCTCTGATTCTCAAGAGGGACAGGTTAAGCTGATATTTGCATGGTACAAACAAGTGAAGGACAGGGCTATTTTTCCCAAGGCCCCAGATGTGACATCCACATGCTATCAGGCACCACAGGAAAGTTGCCTTTTCATAAACTCCCTTGCTATCACAAAGCAATTCCAAAATTGTAAGTCCAGATTTCCAGTAAAGAAGACACATCTAAATTCATCCAGGAACACTTGAGACAGGAAATCATGTTGCCACTCTTGCAGTCCTTAATGTGAGTCCAGCCTCACAGGCAAGGTGTTTTCCCTCCGTCCAAGATGAGCTACCTGAACACCTGAGGTCACCACATCAAGCCAGCTTCCCTGAATAGCACAGTGTCTCCATGGCTTGCTGCTCCCGGTCAAACCCAGCCCTCTGAGAGAATAAATGCCTCTTAGAAGACTGACTGTACCCTGAACTAAGAGTGTAGTCAATTGCCACACATCTGGATGCCATACTGCATGGCTGAAAACATTTATTTTTACCATGATTCATCCCTCTTAATTTTTTCACTCTCTAAGCTTCTGTGAGTGACTCAAATCTGACACCAATGACAAGCCTTTATTTCTTTATAATTCTGGTCAGACCACTAATTAATTGCTGTGTTTGTTCTTTAATACCTGACCAATTAGCATAAGTAAATAACGTGGGTAGAACAAGATGGCATGCAGGGCTAAAAAAACTGCTGCAGTGGTTTTAATTGCCAGCTTAAAACTGTGAAGTCTTTAGTGCAAAAGGAGAAGAAGAAGGAAATAAGCTGAGTGGCTAAATTATGAACTACCTCCATAGGCTACACTTCCAACTTGTGGACTACTTGTAAAAGGTCTACAAATAATAACATATTAAAATAAAGCTAAAATATTTTCAGCCAACATGAAATCAGGAGGGCTGATGAGTCAACAAAAGTTGAAGACCAGCCTCTAAGCAAGACCTATAGCTGGGTCCAGATTCTCAGTACTGGGATCAATGTACTTCCAGGCAGATTCCTATGTCTGCTGTTCATTTATTTTACTGGCTCACTATATAAAATTACGGGGTGGAAAGAGCAGGAATGTCTAGGGAAACCTTAGATGTCACTGTAACAGCCCTGCTACATTTCTAAAGCTGTGTATTTGCATTAACACAGTATTGCTTTCAAACTAAACCATATCCTGCCTCCCAGCTTGGCTTCTTACCCCAAACTCTGGTTCAGCAAGGCAGGTACATGGTTTCTGAAATAGAATCACATATGCCCAAACTGCTTGGCCAATGAGTAAGGCTGTTCAGAGGTCTCTGTGTAGAAGTGCCCTCAATGATGGGAAAAGCTGGTAAAAGCCCAGAAGCTACCTGGAGACATTGGAAAAGAGGGTGGGGATTTTGATGTGTTTATGAGAGACAGGAAAATGGAGAGGTAGAGGTTTGGGTTAAACAAAAGCCTGGCCAAACATGAGGATGATGTTTCTCACAGCAAGAGCTAGGAAGCCACATAGCTCTCTTGAGGAAACACCATCACTGACTCATTTCAAACTAGTCTGAACAAATTAAGAGAGAAAAGAGAGGCAGGCAAGCCTGGCAACAAGATTTGAGCTACAATATTGCTTGATCCAAAAAACTGTTGGCCTTTCTCATCATGAGCTTTCTTTGATTCTGCAGAAGCTTTTAATAATTTTATGGATTTTTGCATAAAACAGCTACAGTGTCACATAAGGTCTCTATTAGCAGCTTCCCCTCTGAAGACGTGTCAGCAGTTCTGGTAGGACTGCACTCAGAGGAGTTGGGGCTGCAAGCACTGCATACACCATGGATATCCTCCATCACCAGTCTTTGTGGAAGATGGGTTGAAAAATGGGATTTGTGGATTTGCTCCTCTTTTAATGTGAGCTGCCTTTCTCTATTGAAAAGCAGGCTTAGGTGTTACAGACTTACTCTTTCATCGTTCTCTTCCACTCAGACTNCTGTGCAGCTTACTTTCCATTTAGCATGGAAATTCCCAGGTGTGAATCTGTAGTACTTTCCCTAAGCTGGGGATTTCTGGAATTTGCAGGATGCCTTGGGGACAGTCTTGTGCTCTTCCCTCGGCGTGTTCTAGTTAGTTAGTTACCTGCCTATGTGGATACTAGCCCGAATATGCATGGAGGCCTGGCAACTGCAGGAGCTGGCTACCAATGCAATGCACAGCAAGCTTTAGATGTTTGCAGGGAGCATCTTACAGGCACACCGTCTCCACGCTTATGTGTATAGACCTCATGCAAAAGTTTAACACCGGGTTTGACCCCACAGTTATAGCACACAAGAAAGGCTGTTGGAAGCAGCGGGGCAGTTACAAGGAACATTTGGTATGAATTTTCCCTTGTTTTGCAGTTAATGAATCATTCCTGAGCCTGCCCTTCCACTATTCTCATTATTTCAGTTTAGACTGTTGGGAAGAAAGCTCTTTAGGAGACAGAGCAGTCTCTTTTTATGTATTTAATTTGGTTGGACAGAGACAGAGGGAAGGTGGACTGTGTATTAACTGACCACATTCTTATCCACCACAAGTTTAAGCTTGCTCTCCAGGCAGTCCACAGTTTATCTCTAAATTTATAGGCTACTGTGAAGCTATAATGTTGTAGGGATCCCAGAAGGTTTTTTCCTTTGCTGTGACTCAAGCATTGCCACCTTTGATGGCACCCTGCAAGGAGCTGCAAGTGTGACTCTTCCAACTGGGTACAGTGTACAAGGGCCTTCTGTTTACCCTTTCCCGGAAATTGTTTTCTTCAGCTCTGACCCTCAAGTGCAATGAACCTGATTCAAATAAACCCTCATGGTAAAATTTTTATCTTCTTATTGTCAGTTAAAAAAAAATCCAAAACACAATCCAAACACACACACACAACCCAAACACAAAAACCACCAAAATTACAAGTTAAGTAATCTGAAAAATAAATTAGGCACTTTGGTAG
>WEIT01006329.1:17402-33227 GCA_013389985.1 Dryoscopus gambensis | reverse complement strand
GTTGCACTGAAAAAGGCCCAGAAGTTTGCAGAAGGGGGTGATGGAGCAGCAGGTTGCAGCAGGCTGCCTGTGAGACCTTCCTTTCTGCTTTTCAAGAGAGACAAATGGGGTGAAAAGCCAACTTCTGGAGAATGGGGCACAGAGAAGGTAAAGAGATGGACAGAGTCCTGAAGTTTGGTACCAGCAAGTCCTCTTTACCAAAAATAACTTTGTGTGCTTCTGCTTACATTTGGATTGAAAACACCTGTTTGTGGTTTCTTGCTTTTTGGAGGTTTTGTTTTTAGAGTAAATGAGAAATATATGCATTTCCATAGAAAAAATATTGCCTCTTAGAATTTTTCACATGGGGAAATACTGTATTTTTGGCATAGTAATTGTTTGCCATGATTTCATTATGTGCCTCAGATCTATAATATGCTCCATTTCATTATGGTACCTTTGTAGTATGCTGAATAAAGCATACAGTAAAATAAGTATATAGAAAGTAACTATTTTAAGAATATATTGTAATAAGAAATGACCAGGAATCAGATTTTCTTTAATAAGAGCTGGGGTTTTTTAGGTATTTTTGTTATACATTTTTATGAAAACACAGGTGGAATATTTTCACAGGGCTGAAAAACACCTTAAATAATTTACCATGGAAATAGCAAAAGTTTTCTACTGGCCTATGCAGCCAAGTACATCACAGAACTATTGAAATGACGTATTCTCTCCTGAAGGCTTTAGCAGTCCAAAGAACTGACTGCTTGGATGGCTTGAAAGAAAAAAAATGGTTTGTCAAGAGATTCAGGCATTTGAATTACCTAGGTCTTGTGCTAGGTGATTTTTAGGATGAGGGCAAAGCCATACAATTAGGTGACAGCTTACAATAAAAAGCAAATACTGTATTGCATATTTTGGCAATAACAAAGCAAAATGATCCTCTAGAAAATAGATTATTCTGTGCATTGATCCCAGGGTCAACTAAAGTGGAATTATACTGTAACAATATTGTTTCAGATATGCGTCCAGTATTATTTTTACTGTACTTACTGTATGAAGTCTGGTGTGTGGTAGGGTTGCAGTCCTGAGAGCTCTCAGAGTGGCTACAATAGTGATAATCAATGTCATTAGTTAGCAACAATACTTTGCTTTGTCATTTCATTTTTGTAAATAAACACAGGGTCCTTGCATGTGATTCTCTACTCAGAATTGAAACAAGTAAACAAGAAGGAAACTGTCATGGCAGGGCAAGAGGTTTGAGGCTTTTAAGGTGAGGGACTTTTTTGGTGGTGTATTTGGGAGATGAATGGGAAAGTTTGAAACAGTTATTTTCAACTCCTTTTTTTTTTTTTTGTCCTCAGGAAGTGTAATGAAAGTTGTGTTTTTCAAATTAGCTTTTGTCCTGTCCACGTTAAATTCCGTGTCTTTCTGTCTGTCTGACTTCTTTCCAATATTGGTGACTTCTTGATGACATGAGATAATCCAGTTCTATCAAGGAAGCTGTTCCAGACCTTATGGGATCATTCAGTTAAAGTCATAGAATTTGGTCAGGGTAACACAGACAAAGAAAACAGCCAATTTTATGCACGTCAAGGTGATAGGCAATTTACATGATCAAGCAGAGATCCTTGACCACAGATATAAACAGTGTATAGAAATTTTCTCAGTCCATAATAATTTCTTAATTTGATATTTTTTTCTCTCAGGCACTTTTAATTTCTTCCAATTTTTAGTCCCTACATTTTTTTGCCCTTCTTTCAATTCTTTGGAAGAAGAAATTTTTCAATTCAATTTCTTTCAATTCTGAATTTGTAGTCTATGCAGGCAACACAAGACTGTTAGCACAGAAAGCTTTATGAAAAAGGTCAATAGGAATTTGGCAAGTTCCTTTCTCTAGTCCCTTCTGTATATAAAATGAGTTAATGGAAACAGTTTATGAATAGTCTATTCCACTCTGCCTGGAAACCTCTAAATAGGAGTCTGGTGCAAAGATTAACTGATTATATTAACAGGCTTCAAGCTTATCTCCCTTTATAGTTGGATTTGCAGAGCACCAGACTGCAATCTCAGCTGCTCCTGCTGTTGATGGCCCCCACTGCTGGTCACAAACTGACCTGAGGGCCAGGTGCATCCATCAGGCATCCATGAGATTGACAGCTGCTATTTAAGAGCTTTGCAAGTGGAGATGTAATCACAAAAGCTTTTCAGGCATGCTTATTGAATTGTTAGGTGTTTCCACTCTGTCTTTACCCTCAGGTATAAAGGCAGGTCAGAGAACTGCAAGTGTTGATGCCTATGAGAGTTTTTTCATTCTCTTCCAGCTGTAAACTCCACCCCCAGCAGCTGGAGCCTGGATAGTGGGAAGGAAGCCAGAAACACATCAGAAAGTGGAAAGCTTATATCCCCTCCTGTACCACCAAGACCTGCACAGACTGGTGAGTTAATAGACATCTCAAGTAAAGCTCCAGTACTTGAGGGCCTAGATTCTTTCCACTCTGTTTATAACTTCTTGGGCAGATTAACTTATTATTTGATTTCTTACATGAAAGGCTGTAGAACTGCCTCTGCAGGTATTTTCATTTCGTTAATGTTCTCTGCAGTTTCCAGTACTCTGTCCCTTCACTAATGAATGAGTAGTTTCAGACAGTTCATGCTAGTACGAGGAAGGATGATCAAATTTAGTATTTTGATTTTATGATAATTGGAGGTTAGCAATCAGAAATAATCATTAACCACAAAGAATCTCACTGGCCAGAAAATGCACAGCAATCATGAAAGTAAATGAGTTCTGCAACTATAACCATTTTGCCTTTCAGAAGATTAATTTCCATGTAAAGGAAAGCCTGCTTAAGTGATACTATAAATATAATTGTTCTCAAAAGAGTGAGTAAAGTTTTTGCATGTTATACTTATGCCTCTGAGTTTGTCCAGGCATATTTCTAGTACATTTGCAGGTAAATGTTTGATATAAGTATATTATGTATTTTATATTTTCCTTATTTGACTTACAAATACATAATATATTTCTTAAGAACAAAAAGGGAAAAGTTGTTATACTGACTTTTTTTTTAACTTGTTATCATTTGGTAGATTATAAATCAATTTACAGCGATATAAAATTTGTCAGAAAAGGCAGATGGGAAATTTCTTATACTTGGTTGTACTGCAAGATAATCCAGAGAACAAAGTAAAATAAACAAAACCTCTAAAACTATTTACAGCCATCAGCCAAGGGAACTAGAGATAATGTTTATGTATCGAATGATCTCCTATCCACTTAAAATGATTTCCTAGTGAAAACTGTAATACCGCAAGTGCACTGAAATATTTCTAACTTTACAGCATCACCAGCAAGACACATAGCCTCCATTTCCCCTTCTCCTGCTGGTAGATCACCAATGAAGGTACTGTCTTATTGCAGTGAATTGCCTTTGTGGGACAGATCTTGTGTGTTGTGGGGGAGATGGCATATATTTAATGTACGTTATTTGGGATTATATTATGTTTTCTTTTTCTTATCATATACCTATACAAAAAACAGTATTTGATCTCCAGTGTGGAAGGGGAGGTGCCAGCAAAGGAAAACCTGTTGTGCAACCCATTCATCTTATTCTTCCAGTATTCAGAGCTGTTAGATTAGAGGGTCTGTTAGAGAGTATTCCCTCCCTCACTCATTTTAATATCAATTTCCTCTGCAGGATGATCCAGGGAGGTTGCAAGAAGTTGCAAGTAGTTTGACACCTGCCAGTGGGAAACATAGGCTGTGAATAAGCACTGGTTCTTCTCTGGCAGTTAAACATCCAAAGTAATTCGAGATACAGGCTAAACTGAGCAGGTTTCTTTTCTATTTCAAGATATTTGTGTGTGTTGGTACCCACATATTGGTACTCACTTTCTTGTTGAAAAACTTGACTGGGAAATCTGTGTTTTCCACAGCACGGGAGCACACAAACACACAGCCTGCCTATTCCAGGCAAACCCTGGTGTTGGCATGGCAGAGCACATGACATTGGTCTTGGGAATAGCCTCTGCTACCCCATTGAAGCAGAGATGATTCTGCAGGTAGAAATAAAAGAGTCAACAATGTGGAAGGAGAGCAAATAGAAAGGGGCATGACTGGTGCTTCAGGCACTCAGATGCAAGGACAGAGGGAGGCAACCCTGCAAAAGTAACCCATCAGCAACCCAATGCTTAACTAATACTGCAGAGGTACCCATTGCCTGAGGAGGAAAACGGCACCCCAAAATATTTCCTTTCCCCTTGAGCTTCCTAATTACAAGTCCACAGTCATTGTCCTGTTTGCCTTCCCATAAGCATGTAACATTTCTGCTTGTGTCTGCACAATGGTCCAAATTCATCACAAAGCAATTCTGCTGGCCATCAGAGTGCCCCATAGTCTTATTACCGTTCTGCTGAAGCAAGCACCAGTCCCAGGTTTTGCCCTAATTGCTTACTAGGAAGCTCTTTAGAACATTAGGATCTTGTACAAAGATGAGTTACTCTTCCTTTTCATCCTGAATGGACACAGTACTGATGATTCTTAGGGATATTTGAAGCTTTTCCTTCTTCTATAGGTCTGGACAGAATTTGAGCATTTTACAGCCAAAGTCTGGACTGCTGCTTGGAAGAGGAATGCTGGCCCAAAATACTTCTGAGAACTGCTGGATCTCACTTTGAGCATCCATGAATTTCCAGACTGTTTTGGTGTCTAGATTGTTATTTGCTACTGGTAAAAGCAGTCTGCACTGCTGTCAGTAACCAACTGCTTACCTGTGCAGGCTTTACATGTATTTGCTGTTCTGAATGACAAAAGAAAAGGTCCTAAATCTTATATATGGTCACTTAATCCAAGTGCCAAGTGTTCTTGAAACTGGAGCCAAATACACAATTTATTTCTGAAAACCTTGACCCTGGATATTTGTTGGAGTAGGAGTGCAGCTGCAGCCTCCTCACATACAGAGGAATGGAACATGAAACAAGTAGTTAAATGGGCTCCTCAGAAAGTCTGAAATGTCTTCACCAGGTGTTGAGATTTAAATAAAACTTTCTCTGCTTTTCCATAGCCATGTACCGGGCTCATATTTTAGCCTTCTTCTAACAGTGTGCTGCCAGAGAAAACCATCCTAGGACAAAACCCACTGATGTTAATGAAGATTCTTTTCTCCATTGATTTCAGTGCTCTGTGGATCCAGTCCTAGATGGATAACTAAAATTATCGCAACAGCATAAAGTCAGTGCAGTCAGCCCCTATATACCCCTGCCCCTCTCCTCTTCCTCCACTCCCGTCCTTTGCTGCATGGCTCACACTCTCACCTCAAGCTGAGCAGCTGAGTGTCAACCAGTCTAATAAGAATGGAAGTGAGACATTTGTCTTTAATGTGATTTCTCCATCCCTTTTTTAGCCTGAGGCCAGTAAGTCTGGATTGCCTCAGATGACTCTAGTCATAATTAGATATGTTGCAAAAACTTTTCAACTTGGAAAGTGTGGGCTAACCTTTTACAGTTTTCAGCTGAAGTTGCTACACTGGAATAGAACTGCTTGATGGCTTTAGGTAGGCCTTTATTGTCCCTGCCTTTTATTCGTCGTCAGCACTGCTGGTGCTGCTTGGGCCCTCAGCTCCCAGTCCCTCACCATCCCTCACTGACCTGTGAGGCTGCTGGTGCAGCCACTGGCCACCTGTGCCCTCCATATGGCCCTTGTCCCTGAGGCACACGTGGTGTGTTTTGTCTGTGTCTAAGGAACACCTGGGAGATGGGGGAGAGGAAGGGTGGTGATGCTTTCATCTCCTACTGTTCTGCTGCTGCCCTGAATGGGAAAAGGAACAGCAGAGAAGGGGGCTAGCACCCAGCAGCGGCTCTTACCTTGACACCTGCTTTGTGCTACCCCTCCGACACTGGTTTTATGGTACACTTGGAAATGATGCCATGATGTAAATGCACTTTTCACTGCATGGCAATGCACTAAAAGCTGTGAGGAAAAGCTTTGAAAACTGAATTTGGGATACAAGTCTGCAGTAGCAGCAGTGGCTGGACTTTGGCGTTAGGGGGCAGGACATGGCCAGCTATGCCCTGCACCCGGTGATGCATTCCACTTGCTGCTTCTGGGAAAACTAAGGGTGCATTCTAAAGACTTCCAGAATTTTTTCCAGGGTATTATGATAGGAAGATAACATTTAAAAACAGTTTTATTTCCACTTATAAGAATTACTGGCATGACCACTATCTAAGGTGGTAGTGCCAGGCTGAAATGACGTTTTTATCAGTTTCTTACCAGGTCTTAATTAAACAGGGACACAACCATTTCTGTTTATCAAAGTTCAATGTACATGCACTGTATCTATGTATGTTTTCAGTCTGAGCACAGAAACACTCTCCCTCCTGTATGCCAGGTAAATTCTTCTTCTGCCCTTTCTTTTGAGCAGGGGTCTGTGCAATCATTCACACCGTCTCCAGTGGAGTATCATTCCTCGGGGCTCATATCCAACTCCCCGGCACTGTCAGGGAGTTACAGCAGTGGCATCTCTTCGCTCAGCCGATGTAGCACATCAGAGACATCAGGCTTTGAAAGCCAAGGCAGCGAACCAGCAGTGACTGTCCCAAGCTACAGCATTTCTGAGGAGCCTGTGAGAAAAGAAAGCAAAACCCCACCACCTTACAGCGTGTATGAGCGGACTTTGAAACGCCCCGTTCCTCTACCTCACAGCCTCTCCATCCCGCCTGCCGCAGACCCTCCGGCACTGCCACCTAAGCCACAGCTCGTTCGGCCAAACAACCTGGAAAACAGCAGCAGGAGGACTGAGCAGCTTCCCCGGCCCAGGCCTCTGCCCCGCAAAGTCTCTCAGCTATGAGAAGCCACTTTTATATTTAATTGCAACACATTCTTTACTGTTTAAGAAATAATATTTTTTAAAAATGGTAAAACTCATTTAGTTAGGCACTTTAATATTTTGTCCACCTTTTCTTTTGAAATACCTATTAATATTATGTTGCACATTTGAAATGAAATTACTAATTTAGGTTGCCAGATATTATAGGAAGCATGAATGAGAGGATTTTTTTTTAATTTCATAGTGGTGAATACTGATAAATGCATTTATTTGTATTTTATTTTTATTTAAAAAATTGAATCTAAAACCTTACAACTCTCATCTGAGTTAGCTGAATGCTTCTTACAAAATGCAGAATATACTGACTGGATCTTTACTACTAGAGATAAATGGACACTTTCTAACAAAGTAGTCTGTAGACTAGGATGTTTCTGCAAGTAGGCTGGAAGTTGTTTCTCTTATCTGATGAACAGGTTGGTCATTTCAAATGTATGTGGCAAAATTGAGATATAATGTAAGTTATACAGAAGAGAACTGTTGTAAGAATGTGGTTTGGAATTTTTGAAACACACACTTGGCTTATGTTGTTTTTAAGATGGGAAAATACCTGTATTTCATTCAGCGTACAGCACCATTCTGGTGAATCCTGATAAGGTTTTGTGCCATTAGTGTATGTACCTGACACATCCTTTTTTCTTTTTGAGGTGCAATTTACTTTTATTCTTCCAGTTAATGTATTTTTGTTGTCGTTGTTGTTTTTAGTTTTGGGGTTTTTTTTTTAAGCCAGCAGTTTTCTAGTGAAGGCTGTCTGGTGTTCTTGAAAGTACACCCTAGAATACAATCTGTGTATGAAACGGGTACAAACGAATTGTTCATTTAACTTATGTACAAGAGTCAGTACTGACTAGTATCAAGGCAATTCACTAAATGAGCCAATTTTTAGAAATACAAATGGCTGTTTTTCAATCCATACATTTCAAAAGCTAATTGTGAAGGTCATTAATAATTTTGTAAAAATCTACCAAAAAATTGGAACAGTTCCTTGGATGTGGATGTGCCATTGAAGCCATGTTTTTGATTTGCTTTTTAGCTTGAGTTGATCACCATCATCTTTATTGTTGAGAATGGTGTTTGGCCTTAGGTTGTATTTTAGTGACTGGCATCTGAAGAGGTCTGGAAAGCTAATGCCAAGACATAGGAATGTGGAGGGGAAGGAAAAAAAAAAGCACCTTCTGTATGTACATTTTGTATCCTCTTTCTTTTATTGACTGTTTAAATGTGCTTGGGAACAGATGTGTGAACTGCATTTTAAATCATATTGTTAAATATATTCTCCCTCTTTTGTTGGGAAGCTCATGTTGATCTTAGCTGTCTTGATTTGTTGATAGTTTAACTGGAAGAAAGTGACCACTTTTTTATATTCTCTCAATTAAACCTTCAGCAGTTACAAGCTGTTGACAGTAGTTATAGAAGTTTTCTATAATAAATGTTCAAGTATTTTTGTACATAATTGGTAAATTTTAATAAGGAGTGTACCATTATGTGAAAAAGAAGCAAGCAGTTGTGTATGCAGTAAGATTGTTATAATTATGCCAAATACTTTATGTATGGAAAAAAGAGTATTTGTAAATATGTGCTTTTAACAATAATTCTGCCATATTGACTTTACAATTTTGAATGTCAGAAAAAAATAATATATGTTAAAATATTTATGTTTTAGTGAAAGTATTCATAACTTGAAAAGGAACATATGAATTTTAGCTTTGTATCTTGCTGATTTTGAAGTCTGAAATTCCTTGAACTAGCTCTTGCTTTCTACTATAACATTTTTATGTCTGTAACCACATCATAAAACCTGTAGAAGGCTACATATTTATGCTGATATAAAGAAATAATGCCTGAAATTTAAATAAGGTGTCACAAGTAAGATAACAAAGCTGGTATGATTTTTTTTTTCCACCCATGTAGTTTAATAGATTTTGTTGGCCAGTGCCTGAGCACAGTACAGTATGAATCAGTGTTATTTGCTCCTGAAGCCATTTGTTTTTTTATTTCTGACAGTAAGCAGAGTTGATGACTTTATCATTTGTGTGCATTACTGGTCAGCTTTGCAGCAAAACATTTCACAAAATCTCTCTTTACCTAGACACTTATATTGGTTGCTGCATAATGTTAGTATGAAATAAAAGAACTTGTTTAACCTTTACAGTACAACTTGTTTTCTACAGAATGAGAGATTCTAATTCAGTTAGTCACAGAATGAAAGTTTTGACTCCTTGTCTTGCTAAATCTATTTATTTTCTGTTAAAACTCTCCTGATACCTTGATTTTTCTCCCTATTTGGATCTGTAATTACTTTGTGAGACAAGATGGGGAGAGTATTGACATGCTCTTCTGAACAAGTGAAAAACGTAAAATTTACTAGGGAGTTCACTGTAAATTAATCTGCATGAGCATTTTGTTTTTATAACCAGGACATCAGAAATACTCTGAACAATAGAAAATGGTGTAAAATTGACAGAGTATTCTTAAGCTTAGTTGACACATTTTCTGCTTAGCCAGTTTTGACAAATTGATTCTGTAGATCAGTTTTTCAACCTGATTACCTATAAAAAAGTAGTATGAAATTTTGTTATGTATGTTGCAAAGCCTACCGCTTGAAAACCTAATGTAAATAAAGGTCTTGTTTGAATTTTATGCAGTAGTCATAAATACAATTTTATCACTTTCTGGATGATGGTGGGTAATGCAGAAGCTCATACAGGAAGACCAATGAGAACAAGTTGCTCTTACCATTCAATAGCTTGAATGTCAGCCAGTGTGTGGCATAATAGGTTACATAATCTTGTATTCAAATACCATATTGGAGATGCTGGTGTCTCTGGGATGCCAGGGAAACATCCTTAAACTTGGCTGGCTAATGTTGAAGTAATGCAGTTCAGGCTGATTCTTATGATGGCGTAATAAGCTCCATAGTGTCAGTGAGCTTAGTTATGGTGTCCCAGGTCAGATGCTGTGTCAGACCAATTGCTGTGTCCTGAAAGAAGCACAAAGCTGAAATTAGCTCTTGTCGTAAAGGTTTCAGGGCAGTGCAGTTATGGCCCTGTTCACACAGAACAGGGTATAGCTATGTGTAAATCTGTATGATAGTGGCACCTTGGCCTCCTGCCTGACCATCCTTCTTGTTCGCTGATTGTCCAACAGCACCTGCAAAAAGAACAGTGATGGATCAAAAACATACCAATAGGTAGGAGTCAGTACCTGAGCTATAAATGATGAAAAGCATCTTGTTTTGAATGTAACTGTGGTCAGTGAGGCATGCAGCAGCATTGTCTCAGTAACCCCAGGTGCTGACAGATTCAGATCTTTGCTCCAGAACTCTGCTGGTTGCTGGAATTTCTGATGATTCAGGCAAAGCCCTGACATACGCTGGCCAAAGGGCAAAGTCGCATTGGGTGGGACATTGAGGAAGGATGATCACCGCTGGATCCCTTGAGATTCTGACCTTGAACTCAGTTCTGTGGGTGAAAGCCCTTTTCATATTAATTTATTTTGTCTTTACCTTCTCCTTAACATTTTAATTCAGCTTTTGACTTATACTTCATAGAAGAAACTAGAATGATTAGTTTGGCTAACATTAACAAAAAAAAATTGGGGATTAAACAGCTAAACTATTCAAACCTCAGGAACACAAAAGGTTTAGAGCTGCATACCTCATGTGTATGAGTAAGCACCAGGTTAGGGACTCATCCTGGGTGGTAAAATAAGGCTGCTGAAGAAAGAACACTAAATATTTTTTTAAAAAATTGATTGCTCAGTAAGGAACTTGGTGTGTCTGTTTTGACAGGCTGAGGGCTGTCAGACTTCAGTGGGGATGCAGCCTATGACATAAGCCTTCCAGGCACAGCTGGGCAAACTTACTCAGGTTAGAACTTGTGTTAAGGACACAGTTCAGAACTCTTCTCTAACTGACTCACATTCATCCCACGAACACTGTGTTAGAAGAAGGGAAAAGAAGGTCAACAGCAGGAAAAAAAGAAAAAAAAAAAGGGGGTGCAAGTAAAACTTAGGCAAAACCCTTGATGGCCTGACAATGAATCCAAGTATGTTTTGACTCAGGCAGGAGACATAATAATGATAGAAACTGAAATGTTACCTAAAACTGAAGCATCAAGTATATTTCTTTAGGAAATTTTGTAGCATGATGTTATACCAACTTAACTACTGGTTGAGCTGAAGGGAATGGAAGGGAAGCTGGAAGTCCTGGCAAAATAGAGGGTTTATTAAATTTAAAAAGGCCTTGGGGTGGGCCTTCTCTTTTGCTATGGCTTACCAGAGGATAGAGAGGACTGATGGTCATGAGTTGCAAAGGCAAAGAGTTTCTAAATAGCAAAGCCCTGCAAAATATTCATGCATTTCCCTGCTAAACAGTTATTTTCTTAAACCATGGTGCATAACTGATGGTGCATTTTGCAATTAACATCTCAGTATTTTAGGGAGCAAATCAATGTCCAAATTTCATAGTAAATAGCTTCTCTGATAGCTCATAAGCTGCTGAAATTTTGGTTTAATATTTAAATGTTTTACATCATTGATTTGCTATTGGAACTACATCCACTTGTGTATTCCAATTTATTTTACTTCTGGAAAATTCTGCAGAGGAACTCTCTGCATTACATTCTTGCTTATTTGTGAGAGACTGCTATCACTGCTGGTTTTTGTTGACCTCACTGACTTCCCTTGAAGTGTTTCCTCTTGCTTTTCAAAAGAATGACCATAGGCGAGGAGCTACTTTGGCCTTTCCTGTGGGGAATATTTCAAAAGCACAGCCTGAAGGGGATGCAGCACAGCAACTGTTCCCAGGGGGGACTATCAGCAAGGGCTTTGGGAACAAAAGCTGAGGGGGAAGTTTACCCATAAAGCTACTCCTGTAGGAATTTGTGTTCACAGATAGAGCAATAGCTCAAGGACAGAGACTAAGCTAATTTACTAAAATCAGGAGGTGGGGTGTAGGTAATGTCCTACAGGCTGTGCTAAAGGGTGAGGCTCAGTCCCAGCATGTCCTATAAATGGAAATCCTTTGCCTTGTTTCCTGATCTTTTCATGGAGAAAGTAGACACACAGAGTGGGGGGTGTAGGTTTTATTTTAGGGTTGCTGAGCATGGGTAGGGGCAGGGAAGAAATGCTGAATCTACCCTTTAAGCCTAAGTTGATTTGAGAGACCAGTCTTTAGGCTGCCTCACATTCAAGGGATGTAACTTGTGCAGTGATTTGCCCTTATACTCTGAACGTGCCCTGGAGAGCCAGCTGTCCATCTGAACTCCCATGCCAGTCTCTTTTTGCCATGTGTTGTGAGAGGAGAGCTTGCTGCAGGTGTGCTGTTTGGAGCAGAGTCTGATGCGGCCTGACCTCTGCTTCTTTTTGAGATGTTCAGTTCACCTTTGTAAATACAGTGCTGTGGTAAATCCAAGGATGTGAAACAGCACCCAGTAAAATTAATCTGAAGATTCAAACCAAGGTTTTCAAAATGGCCTGTGTCCAAGAGGAATTGGGTGAAGGCAGCTGGTACCTAATGCATTTGGTCCTACCTGATGAAAATAAAACTGTCTAACATGACCACAAAACACTTTACAAGGAACAAAACATATCAATAAACTCAACTTTTTTTCAGCTAGTGTATTAGAAGATGAAGCAACAAAATATTACTGTGCTGCACTCTTCTCAGGCCATTAAGTTCAGCAAATGAAGATTTTGCACACTGGACAGAGGCTTTTTATGTTGCCAAGGAGAGTTTTCCTGCATCTACAGTCCCCCCTCCAAGTTCTGTCTCAGAACTGAAGCACATCTTGTCAATCCCCCTGAAACTATAACTCAGTGGACTTTTTATAGCTGTAAAACCTGAGCTGCCTGATGATAAGCAAGCAAAATCAAAGCAAGTCATAACCTGCTACTTTGAACATGCAGACAGGGGCTATAGTGGAGCAAGCAAGGAGAAAAAAGAGAGAAAATGGGTTTCCAGGCCATAAAGATCAATTTTAACTTCTGGAATATTTGCTGCTTTTTGAGAAGTACTGTATTTTCACCACATGCTTTACTGGGTTTTTCCCCTCTGTGGGAGATAATGCTGGGAAACTGTTTTCTCTGGTGTCTGGGTAGATTTGAATTACGGTATTTGTCTTGTACCCAAAGAAAGTGGTTTTCAGGGTTTTGTTTGTTTTTCTTCAGTCCTGTGACAGGGTAAGACAGCAGAAGTAAGACAAAAAAGACTGGTCAGTGCACCACCAGAGGTGGTCATGGACTAGGGGAATGGCTTCAAGCTGAAAAAGAGTAAGTTTAGATTAGATGTTAGGAAGAAATTTTTTACTGTGAAGGTGGTAAGGCACTGGAACAGGTTGCTCAGAGACATTGTGGATACCCCATCCCTGGAAGTGTTCAAGGCCAGGTTGGATGGGGCTTAGAGTAACTTGGTCTAGTGGAAGGTGTCCCTGCCCACAGCACAGGAGGCTCGAACCAGATGATTATAGTCCCATCCAACCCAGGCCATGCCAGGGTTCCATGTTCAGAGAAAAACATCTATATTCTCTAGGTAGTTCTTGAACCCATACCTTCAAAGACTAAAATTCAGTTCATTGTGGGCCCCTCACACCCATGCACAAAGACAAAAAATGGGCAAGTTCCATCTTGCTGTGGGAAGTGTGCTTCTGTATGTGCCTCATGCATGGTGAGGTATGGACAAGGATGGGCACCATGGAATGGTGCCCTCTCTTTGGTGTCCTTATTGCTGCAGCAGTGATGTACTTGTGGTATGTTGAGTATCACAATGATCTGTCACAGTATTGCACACAGTTGTCTTACCTGCAGTGAGCTGCAGCTCTCTAAAGTACACAGAAACAATCAAAATGTCAAATTGTAAGACAAAATTGCTATTTATCATTCTCACCAGCTCTACACTTATTTATCTTGAAAACTGGGAAACTTGGTGGATTTTGCAAATTCTCTCAGTGAGCCTTTTCTGGTTCAGTGCTATTTTTACTGAAGATAACACCAGCCCATCTTGCAAGTGAAGCTTTCAGCAGTTGTGCTACATGAAACCAGGCACAGCTTGAAAAACAAGTCCTCAACACTCTGTGGGCTTATTAGAAAGACTTGTATTCCATGCTGAACTGAAGGAGAGGAGTGACCTGGGTGACTCTGAGCAGCAGCAGAAATGACAGCAGATGGCAGGGTCAGCTCGTTAACTGCATTTATCTAATGGGAGACTTCCCATATATTGTCAAATAACAATAAATAAAAAATAATCTGTCAGAAATGCCACCTGGTCATAATTGATCATCATTAATAAATCTGTTCCAGAACAGGCTGCCAAAATCTCAGCTATGATTGCATAACTCAAACTAATCAGCAAATGATAATTGCTGAGGTGAGTTGCTTTGGTTGGGTGACAAAAGGAACCAAAGCTGTGGCTACTGCTGGCAGAATGGAAAGCTGTTCTGTGAAGGTATGCTGGGCTGACAAAACATCTAGCTAGTCTGCTATTTTGGTCTAGCTCTGTGTGTTGTGAAACATGGGGTTGTAATACTTTGTTCTAGAAACACTGATTATACATAAATGAATAAATATTGCAGCTATATTAACATGAATTTGCCCTGGAAACCACAGGTTTATTCCTGATTTCTACCTTGGTCTCTACAAAAAAAGGCAAGAGACAGGAGTCTGAACTAGAAAAAAGACTTCATTTAAACCGTATTATGAATTTATTGTGGACATAATGCTGACAAGTTTCAAACTCTAACTTAACCTTTTATGTAGTTATCCATGCAGCACTCCTGAAGGAACACCTCCTGAAGGGTACCCCAAATGAGGCTCAGGGTGGGGTCAGGTCCCAGCCCAAGCAGGTGGGGGCCACCGGAGTTCTCAAGGGATGATCACTCCAAGGCTGCCGTGCCAGACTTCCAGAACCAGTCCCCAGCTCTTCTGTCTTGTCCCTTTGGAAGACCAGACCCCTCACCCCCCAGTGCCATCGGAACTCTTGGTATCTGCTGCTATGCCGGATGCCAACATGGACTTTCTGTTCTGCTGCTCCACCAGCCAACCAGCAGCACACAGCATGGTACGAACACGCTTTGAAATATGTCTTATCCAGATTGTCCCAGTTTCCTACAAGCATGCTGCAAGCAAAGCCAAGTACATGGAAGCCTTGGAGAATTCGGCTTAGAAGGGACCTCGGGAGGTCTCCAGGCCCACTACCTCTGCAGTACGGCCTCAACTACGAGGTCAGGCCATGCTGTTCAGGGCTCCTTCCACTACTCTTCAAAACCTCCATGGATGCAGCTTCACAAACTGCCCGGGCAAGCTGTTCAACTGCCTGTCCATCTACATCTCCTGGTCTCGCCCATCGATGCTGATTCACTTCAGGTACCGGCGCCACCGCCTCAGCCACGCCTGGTTGCCGCGGGCAGCTGGGCGGTGCAGCCTGCCCTGGACTTTACTGGGCTCGGAGGCACCGGTGGCGGCGGCACAGGGCTGCCCTGAAGAGTTGCTGTCGCCTGGTAACTGCTGTCGCTTCTTGCTGAGGACCCCCCGACTCTATTCTGCAGCGTGTGCCACGACGTGACCTGCTGGGGGCGACCAGCAGCCGGAAGCACCCGGGGGCCTGCTGGGCCCTGGGTGTGGATGAGCACGAGGATGAGGGCAAGGACCAGGGCCAGGGCAAGGCAAACAGAGAGGACGAGGACAGGCACAAGGCAGACGAGGTCGCCCCGCGCAGTGGCTGCGGCCAGGAGCCTCCGAGACGGCGGCAGGGACGCGCAGTGCTCCCAGCGCGGGACGTGCTGCTGCTCCCGGAGCGGGTTGGGCAGCTCTGAGCGCCGGCTCCGGGCACCAACAGAACCGCGCCCACGGTTCTGGCCTGCGGCGCCACAATGGCCACGGGCACGCGCAGGGCTTTACCAGGGGGCGTCACACACGCCGCAGGCACAGGGGCACAGGCACACGGGAACACGCACGGCACGGG
>WEIT01006329.1:5117-17384 GCA_013389985.1 Dryoscopus gambensis | reverse complement strand
CTCTGGGTTTTTCCCTCAGCGCATGGCCAGGGTGCCTCTGGACACCACACTCCCCAGCAGGCTCACTTTGCCTGGGGCCCCGTCTTTCTTTTAAGGAGCCAGTTTAGGAGTGGTGCCTTGAAATGTGTGCGAGTGCTTGCAGTTAGGCAGGATCTTATGGGCAAGAAAGCATCATGCCATGCTGTCTTTGTATAACATATTTAGCGGCACTAAAAGTAATTTACTTAATAGTGACAGAAAATGACAGTTTTTTAATCTCACTACTGAATCCTCAGCCTGGCTCCAACTCAGCAGCACTTCACAAAGGGTATTGCTGCAGTTGGTTTTATTTTTATCTGGACCAGACAAACTGCTGTGGGTCCTCAGGCCTTCTGTAGGTGTCTTGGATGCCCTGCTTGTAGAGCAACATATTGATAAGGTCACACAGCAGTCAGGGGAAGACTGAGCACTCCGCCTCACCTGCTTTGCCTGCATTTCAGTAAGTGCCTATCAAATGATGCTTCTGCACAGAACAGTCGGAATAGCGCAAGGCAAGCAAAAGGGCAGGCTCCCATCCTTAAGCATATTTCCAGCTGGAAATCATGGTATAGTGGTGCCAGAAAATCAGTGAATAAACAACATATCAGAAATACTGACTCCATAGCGGAGGCTGCTCTTGGGCGAACAGGTTATTAAGTTGAGTACATTGCTGCATGAGTTCTCAGCATCCAAAGAAAAATAGTGTAGGTAATATTCACATCAAAAAGATGTTGAGCTCTTCAAAAGGGATATGTTTTTGCACAAATGAGTTGTAAAGGGACTCATGGTGGATAATGAATGTGTCAAAGAATAGTTTATTATTATTTCAATGATCTTATAAAATTCTTTAAGCAAAAATAAATTTAAAATTATGTTTTCCAGTACTTATGTTCTCACTTTTTGCTTTGGTTTGTCTCTTCAGACTAAAGACTATTTTAAATGGTTTATTAGTAAGAGGAATTTTGGGTAGGCTTATGCATTATGCACTTGGGCATACTCAGTTCTTTGTATAATTGGAATTCTTCATCGAATGGGAACAAAAGTATTTAAACTTCAAGACTAAAATATTTTTGCTTTAGGCAGATTACAACCAACATAATTTTATTTAAGCTCCTTCCTCTAAGATTACTGTATCTAATAAGGGTATTAAAAAAGTGTATATGATCAGGTAAATACTTGGGGTGAAAGTGGAAGCTCTGTAAACCATCAACAATCAGATAGTTCAGAGGCAATCATCTTCAACAGACTAATCTTGAAATGCTTGGATGTGGTAGAGAATTGAAGCATTAAATTGCAATTACTACATAGTTGTGTTTTATTTCTGTAATGTGATTTGAAATCAAGTGATGATACACATTAGAATTTTAAAAAGACTTGTTGATATACTGCATACAATTAATAAAAACAAAGCAAAATAAAGGAATTCAAATTCTTTCTAAGATGTCAGAAATAAATTAGATCAATGTGGCATGTTATAATCCACTCATTTCTCACATGTATTTGGAAAAAACCCATCATGTAAAACCTGAAGTAAATTTCTAAGTCTAAAAGCACAATTAGTGTACTAAATTCACCAAATTCTTCTTTAGGAAGTGAAGTATTACACACAACATTACTGGAAAAACATGTTTATGCCACGGAATGAATATCAGAGTAGCTTTGTGAAAGCAAAAGTTTGGATTCATCTGGATGCTGTTCCACAGGTTTCAGAGTACTTATTTCCAATTTGGAAGAGCCAAATAAATAATAACCTTTTGCCTCTTCAGTCCCAAATTCAGAAAACTTCTTACATTCCCATGCTGATTTCACACCAATCTACAAAGAAAGAGGTGAAAAAGCCCAGCCTGAAAAACCACACCCCCAAACTGTCAAACCTATATATTCTGATGCCTAAAAGACCAACATTTTAGAATTATTACCTTTAATGTATATTTTGTCCTCCCATACAGAATTTTCCCTAGCAGAGCTGACTGCTTATATTTTATACTCTCACTCTTCTCGTTGACACTTAAAAGTCTGTATGAGCATATACCTTTGCATTTAGCATTCTCTAGGTTTTCAAACTGCCATGGCCAAGGCATATTGGTGTCAGCATTATGCAAGTAGCTTGGCATTTAGCTCACATGCATGTCTACAGTGCTCAACCTCATAGTTCCCATGGCATTCCTCCTAAAAGAGAGACACTAACCAAATATGACCAGGAGAGGCAGTACCTCCTCTTTCACTCAGTAGTCTTCATGGTTAAAGCACTCAGCTGGTCTGGGGCCAAATCTTTGACCATTGTTGAGACTATTGTCAAGACCATACCACAGCTTGGGGCAAACCTGCAGTAGTAGTCCCTTCTCAAATTTTATGTTAAATATTATGTACTATTAATTACGTTGAGGTCAGTAGGCATGTATTATTGTTATATGTAATATACTTTAGGTGTGGTAGGTATTAATGAGCCTGGGACACAGATTCCCAGTTAAACCCATATGAATGTCAAACCCAGCAGAATGAAGATGTGCATTTGTTCTTCCTTGTCGCATGTCTTGTTCTGTCTCAGTTGTTGTACGTGTGGTGTGCTGGTTGCTCTCATTGGAAAAAACTCTGCTGCACTCTGTCATCTACAACTTCCCCAGCACATGAAAATGCTCTCTTTAATAGGCTCCCAGCACATGGTAAAGCACCCCTCATACAGCTCTCTCCGTTTGGGTGACACAATCAGCAATTTGCTGTATTGTCAAACACAGCATGATTCCCTTAATGTGTTTCGAGGGGGAGCAGGACACTGTGCTTACATACCTGCCTGCATTCTGCCTAGATAATTTCATTTTTCATTTAAAAGTTGCCTGCTGAAGCAGAGTCAGAGAGCAGCTCTCACAGCTTGTTTAGCTCCCTGGGTGAACATTTCAGTGAATAAGACATTGCCTGTACCACCACCAGTAGCAAAGCACCACAGCATACAGCTCATGAAAAGAGCCAATGCAGGTGCCTGTTGTCAGCGCAGGATTTGGCACAGCACTTGGGACTCTTTCACCTGAGTGCACCGAGGCACACGAGCCTTAGCAATGGTGCCACTCCAACCACAGCTGTCCTGCAGCTTTAGTATTGACTAAGGAAACCAGGCAGCTCCAAGTTGCCACTCAGTTGTCCCTGGGTGCTTCCCAGGGGCCAGTGCATTCCTGGGGCTGGGTAGGAGATAAGGCAGAAACATAAAGGCTAAGTACTTGTAATTGGTACTAGAGCTAGCCCTAAGTATATAAACCCAGAGTATATTACAACATGTGTTTCCCAGCAAGGGATTTATATCCTTTTATTGACCGGTTTGCTGAAGAATTCACCTGGCCATAACTGAACACATTTTCACAGTTTTCTAAGATGTTAACCAGTAGGCATTATATTCAGATGATAATCTTTAGATCTTAAAGTTCCAAATTTTTTTTTGCTAAGCCTTAAAAGTTTCAATGTGTATGAACTTTAATGGACATCTGAGACAAGTTTTGCAAAAGAAAATGAGCCCTGTAAGCTTACTTGTGAATGAACAAATAAAAGGAAATTAAAAACATGACTGTTTTTAAGGGGATGCTATCACTGAGATTCATTTTAATGAGAGACCCAAACACCTGTGCTGCAATGCTTTCAGGCAAGAGGATATATGCATACATGTAACATGAAGTCTGGGAAAAGCTTTAGAATAATTTCCATCACTTTCCCTAATTTCTACCATTAAGTTTCCTATTTTTTGCTCCTAATGAGGCTGTTTTTTGTGAGTGTCAGCTTTATTGGTTCATGCAGGAATGTCAAGATGAAGGCCTGAAGAAATGAGTCTAAAAATGTTTTAAAATGATCAAGTATGCAATGGAAAAGAGACCTTTTCTCACTGAAAGAAAAATCTTACATCAGGTCTCAAGTAAGTAGCTCCAAGGTCGACTGATGGGAGCTGAAATGCAGTATAGTAAAAAATGGCTACATTAGATTTGACTAATTTATGTGCCCCTGAAAACTACATTGTGTTTTACTGGTGTGACCAGCAGAGAGTGACAAGTGAGCCAAAGCTTTAACTCCATCATGTCTCCTTTGCCTGTTGCTGTCCTGTAGCTTGGGTAGGGCTGCACAAAGGAGTTTGTCTGTCCAGGGAACAGAACCCTAACAGAATGGACAGACCAGGGTGTGTTGGGTGGACAAAAGTGGTCAGAAAGATGAATGGCCGGGTAAGTTACACCCAGAAATTTGTATATGTGTGTGTGTGTGTGTGTGTGTGTGTGTGTGTGTGTAAAGATACTGAGGGAATAGATGGCAAGAAGAGACCCAATTCAGTCATATAATCATTGTTATCTCAGGTATCCCCATATAAACTCATTAGCCTTCAGACTGAGTGTTTTACAAAAGAGGTGCCTAACGACTCAAAATTTCTATCCAAAGAACATGAATGTGACTCAGAATGAGAATTGCCTCCTACAAAGTACCACAGCTAAACTTTATGCCAACCTGATCAGGTTTTTGAAACAACTTGTTTTGTCTGCAACCCTTGAGGTCTAGCAGGAAATTTTAGAATATGCATTGAGCACTCTAAATGAAGAAGGAGCTGTGTAAATTACAGGAGTAAGTTACCATTTTCTTTTACATCTTAGCAACAGCAGTCAATATCTCTCTTGTACATGGAGTCAATCTGGGATGTATGGATTAACCCTAGAAACTCCTGAGCTCCAGGAAGAAACCAAAGAGTGAGCAGGAAACTCAGATCAAAATCTTCTCCTTTCCCTACAGACTTCACTAACTACATTGGTGCTTGTACAGTAAATGCTGCTATTTTAAAACAAGTTAGATGTTTTGACAATCCCGATCCTTTGGGATAAGTATAAGTCATGCTCTGGTAATTCAGATCAGATTTAAAAGCTTCCTCTTTCAGTGCTCTGATTCAGGTATGTGCAACTGTAGCTTGCAAGAAAGGAGGATTTCACAAAGAACTTGCAGGGCAAATGAGGAATTATCCACAAGGTTATACAAAAGCTGAGCAGTAGTGTTTGGACCATAACTCCGGACTTAAGTGTTTCAATTCTGCATCTGATGCCTTAGTCATTTATTGGCTTTAATTTCATGTGTTTGGAAGGAATTTTTCCCATGGGAGGTTTCAAAAAGACTGCAGCTAGTTATTCTTTGAAGATTCTGGATTCAGAGGGTGCTGATGTAATTTAGAAAACATTTTAACTCAGTCCAGGCTATACTATTACAAGTAAAAATTGTTTCAGCAAACAAGAACATGGTGATCTAACAACGTGTAATAAGGTCCTCAAAATACATACTAAATAGAGGGAAATGGAGATGCCAATTGCCTCTAGCAGTGACACCTACTGTTCTCCTGTAACACTGTGTCACATACTTACAATACTTACAAAACAATATATTGTTTTAAATATGTTAGTAAAGAATGTATTATATTTTCTATGGTAACAGTAGATGAGAAAAAAACCAACGAAGTTATGTGTAGCAGTAATAAAGGAAACCTTTTAAGAATGATTTGATGGTGCCACTAGGAACGAATGGTGCTGACTAGGAACTAATTACAGCTGCCCCTCTGGCCTTGGGTTTGCTCGCAGGGAGGTTCTGATTACCCGGCGTGTGCTGCTGTCGCTGCCTGAGGCCGGCACTGCTGTTGCTTGTGCATAAAACAAAGATACCACACAAGCTGCTGCTGACTGAGGTGGGGGGGCGGGGGTGTGTGAGTTGGAGACAAGAGACAGAAAGTGTTGCCGTACTCTTCAAAGTGCCGTGCCTGGGGTATGTGTCCATTCACTAATTGCACAGGAGTTCGGTCGCAGCAGGATTTTGTGATTACACAGCTTAATTGTTCCTGCCTGTTATAACGGGCTCTTTGTTTTTGCCATTTGTCTTTCATATTCATCCATGCTTTCTATTTTGTTTCTGCTTGCTTGTCCCCCGCTTGTCCCCTACCAATTCCTCCAGACTATTATTTGCCATTTCAATACATTCCGCCATGCATGCCTTGGTTTAATTTCCTCATGCCTCTGCTCTTTCAGTTGTTTCTGTCTCGGTAGCTCTCAGCCTGCTCCCCTACTTCTAATTCAGCTCCCACTCACTTACTGAAAACCTCTCATGTTGATTTTACTTAATACAGTATCATTAAGGGTAGGGTTTTTCAGAGAGTTTTTCAGAGGTACATGCATAAGAGGATGGACTTTTCATGGTGCAAGTTATTTATTATGCTTGTTAGAAATAGTGTTAAAATAAAGGTGGCTACAAACACTCCAGGGTAAACACCTTTGCAAAGAGTAGACAATGGGGGTCTTCATGAGATCCCAGCAATGAAACTGCCTTAAAATGTTTCCTCCCTACTGCTTGGTTGAAGGGTGAGTTGCCCCACACAATTATGATTCTCTCTGGTTAAAAGTGCATAGGTGGAGGAGGAATGAGTAATAAATAAGATACAGTTCCTGAACTGCCTAGGTCTTCAAAACCAGCATATTATTAAAAACAGCTGAGAGGGGTCAGATGCACTGCCACAGTCAGAAAAAAATACTTCCTTAGCCCGGTTATTTGTGTTAGGGACAGCAATGCTGTGTTCATGTAACATTTACTATGTTTTTGATTTAGGCTTCCCTGGATAGTTATGTTTAATGGAATTGCAAATGGCTTCACAAACCACTTCTCACTCTGATGAAACAAAGAAAGAATAATATAATGGGTAAAAATGCCTTCACATCCTGCTCTCACCAGAGTATTATGGGAAACATGTAAGTAAGAAAACAAATCAGTGCCTCGTTCACACTTCATCAACTACCTAACAACTTGCAACCAATTAATTACACACTTTAAAAATGCATGTACAGGAGAAATGACTCAAAAAAAAGCTTCTATAATGAGAAAGGACAGCACAGAAATACTTACTCCATACAGGTAAATTTAAGCCTTTAAATCTGACAGTACTGAAAGAATGTACTGCATGTAATAGTAAGGTAAAGGTTGTCTGCTTTATGCTAAGCATTTAATAATCATTAATCTACAATGATTGCTCTACATTTGATTTTTGCTACTAACCTTCGTAAACTCTGCTCTTCTAAGGATTTACACATTACATAGAAGTACTGGATGCTAAATTGATTAAACATATTGAAGACTATCAAGTGATAAGTAATATTAGGGCTCAGTTAATTTCACATTTCCAAATACTTAGGACCCATGTAGACCAGTAGCTCAGGTTTTGTAAATACATTATTGCTATGGCTAGCAGCAGAACATGGACTTTATACTGATTTTGCAAATCCTCTGGATTTCTCAGGCTTTGCTGAGATTGCTTTAGCATTCCTGCAACTGTTTTACTTTGCTTACCTGTAACAACAATTTTACAAAGATCAGGAGGTACTTGTCTAATATACTGATTTCCACACTGGTGACCAGTGCTAGGCACAAGGACATGAGGAGATGGAATGAAGCTGGGGAAGTTCAGATTGGACATAAGGAAAAGGTTCTTCACTGAAAGGGTCGTCAGTCACTGGAACAGGCTCCCAGGGAAGTGGTCACAGTCCCAAGCCTGCCACTGTTCAAGGGGCATCTGAACAACTTAGTCACATGCTTCAGTTTAGGCAGTCCTGTGAGGAGTGGGGAGCTGGACTCAAAGATTTTTATGGGTCCCTTTCAACTTGAGATATTCTATGTTTCTGTGTTTTGCTTTTTGGTAATTTTATATAATTGTGGGATACAACCATAATACGTAGTAATAAGCAGTTGGTAGAATTAAATGTTTATGCCTTTATCATAATAATGCAATGCAGGGGATTACAGTGTTGGAATGACAGGAGTGGGGGAGGTGCAAGATGACACTGGAAACTTCAGGGCTGTAAACAAGTCACTGTTGGTCAGCTAAAAATACACTGACCTGGGAAGTTGGGAAAAGCCAGTTGCAGGGGTAACAAGGCAAACAAACAACTCCCATCACACTGAAGCAAACCATCTGAAGAGTGGAAACCACCTAAGGGTGAGCAAAACACCAGTGACAGAGAGGTGAATGTTAGGAAGTTATTATAAGAATTTTAGCTATTATAGAGATGGGGTGTTTTCCTTGTAATAGCACTATTTTCTTTTTTCTGTAATTATTAAATCTGAACTGAAAAATCTTTCATGAGCCTGTCAAGAATTTACCTATGTTGACAACAGACTCTTTACAAATCATGTTTTTTTCTGCTTTGCTATGCAAAAATATGAGTGCAATAACTGTTCCTTAAGGAAAGCCATCACAAGTTGACTATCATAATTTATTGTTATATTATTAATATATGTTAATATATTTTCTGGCCTTCAGAGGTTATGCTATTTTCACTGACCAGTGATAGGATTTCGGGAATAAATTTCTTGTGTTTCAATTTCCTCTTTTCCCCTGATGAAGTCACTACAGAGTTTTATGCTCTGTGGCTTGCCTGACCAACTGGAAGCAAAATCTACCTTATTCTGACCAGATTGTGTTTCAGTGTGTATGACGCATAACATGAACAGTATGTGATGGTCAACGGTAGCAGTAGTTAGGTTCCCAGTCATGTAATGAAAGGGAGATGTGTAATAATACAATACTGAAGATGCTGCAATCATATTTTTTCCAGTACAATAGCAAGTTTAAGATTTATTGCCCTCTCTTTTGCCACACCATTGATTGCTGCCCTTGAGCCACAAGTTCTTTTAGCCACAGCTGGACTATATGAAGTGTTTATCTGCAATATCCATTAAGCAATCAGACTTTTTGATCCTGTGCCCTTTTTTCACTGCACCTTTCCTGTGCTCTGAGGTGGTTGGATCCAGCCCAAAACACACTCCCTCAGAGCAGTACACTCAACACCACTCAAACAGTCATTCCTTTACTATATGGAGGAAGATAAAAATGCCTTAAATACCCTAAAGATAGTTGTATTTGCAAATGTAAGGAACTTGATTTGAACTCAAAGCAGTCTTGAATATCTCCTATAGATTTTCTGTGCTCTTAAAATGCAAAATGAAATTAACCTGGAGGACACTGAACTACATGTGTTTTTAGCTTAAAGCTTGCTGCAGTCTGTTGAGAGTCTTTTAAATGGATATTGTAGTGCAAAAGTTTTGTGGATTGCCAAGAATGATTTAATGGTACTCTCAACTGAAAAGTAATTGAAGAGGCTTGCTTTTTCTTTATTTCAGTCACAGATGCATCAAAGCATAGAAGCAGCAAAACATTTTCGGTACCTCCTAGTTAGAGTTGAAAGCAAAAAACCCTGTCATTTACTTCTGGGTTGTGGTAGGAATACTTATATTAAAAAAAGAAAAATAAAATGGTGCAAACATTGATAATGTAACATTTACAGCTCATAACTTTAGTATCAGCTTTGATAAATTTAACTTTATCCACAACTAAATAAAGAGTAAGAATGGGCATTTCCTGCTAGTTGCTTAGCACACACCTGATTACAAAATGAAGAGAACTGATAAGCCATGATTTGATCTTGTGAGGTTTATAGAAGAAGTCTTTAATCTGAAAAAAAAAAAGCTTCAGCTCAAGAGTTTTAGTGGGAATGATTTCATACCGTCAGCTTTAAGTGCATGGAAACATTGAGGCCCATTCCCATAAAGTGCTCGTCTAATGTTACAATTAAAAAGACAATATTGTGTTTTGCAGCAATATTTGTAAACAATTTGTGAAGGTTTCCCAGTAAAATTTTTACATGAAAATGGGGATTGTGGATAGCAGTGGCCAAATACTCTATTAATTTCTACACAAAGCACTGAAAACCTCCCTGTAGAATCTTAAGGAGAGCACACTATTCAGATGTGTTAAAGAATGCATTAAATAAAAGTTAACCAATAACAATAACCAGTAAGACTTATTTGATTGTAAAGGTAATGCTTATTTAAAAATGTGTCAAGGGAAAACAAAAAGTGAAATAGGGTAAAAATCACTGGTTTTCCCTGGGTAGCAGGTATGTTGGCATCGAGTCAATATATATCAAATCACGTATTTCAGAAAACAAAATCACACCAAAGCTAACTGGTTTTTTTTTGTGAAAACGTTTTAAGCATGTCCTGGTTTAAAAGCAGGTGTCTGCCAAGGAAGGCGGGAACCTCCCTGGAATATAAAATATGACCCCCTCCCTCCAAATTATTATAACCTTGAACTTACGGGGCTTTCAGGCAACGATATAGGAAAAGGAATAACAGTTCTTTATTTATATTTATATATATACACACACATATATATAATAAGGCAGACAAACAACCACAGTAACAACAAAAACGAGACAGCCTTTGGTCGCCCATCAAGCGATTTCCTCTTTAGTGGAGTTATACCCACAACCGGCAGGGCACTATTGGCTCCTGGAGAGGCAGGGGGGCTGCGCTGGTTCCGCTGTGGCCTCAGGGGCACTCCCATGTGGGTTTGGAAAACTCCTGGGGAGGTAGTGGGAGCTTGGGGGGAGGGGAAGATGGGAGATTGCTCCTTTGCACAGCTCTCAGGCAGCCGCTGGTCCCGATGTCAGGCTACCCCGCAGAGAAGTGGCCTGGCGGGGGCAGCACCAGTCCCAGTGGCACCCCACACACTGGCTCAAACGGCCGCGAAACGGGGGGAAGGCGAGCAGGCTTGCAGTGTCGAGACCGCGGCGAATCCGAGTCCCGGAGCGTCACACCCAGGAGCGGGCGCAGGGGACCGTCGGGAGGCGCTCCCGGTCCCGGCTTTTGGCACCACACGCGCTGGGGCTCTGAGGTCCCGAGTGGCAGGGAGGCACGGAAACAAACCGGTAGGGTCTGGTCGCAGTGCTGAAGTAAAAAAGAAAAAAAACAAAACAAAACAAACCCAAAGAACCCCCTACAGGGCAGTAGAATCTCAGGTCATGCTGCGCGGCTCCTCCCTCAATCCCCCACTGGAAGGACGGACCAACCCCGACCCCAACCCCTGCAGGATCCCGGGTCCTCCTTCACCCATCTCAGTTTCCCCGAGCCGTGGTGGGGTGGGGCGAGGGGAAGGCGGTTAAGGCAGTGACAATTCCGGGCACAAAATTCCTATGGGATAACCTCATCACCATGAGCCACCTCCCCCCTCCACCCCCCCAAAACAAAGCATTAAAAGCGGTAAGCATTGCTGAAAGATTCGGATTTTACAAGAGGCTGGGTATGTTGTGTTTGGAATTGTGTGTAATAAGAAATTTTATAATTATGTGTCCTTGTACTAAAAATGGTCTTAACGGTGTTGCATTCCAATTCAATTTATTAATAAGTAGTCTACCCCACTGTCTTCTAAGATACTCGACTCCTAGCTCAACAACTGTAGCAATAATTTATTTCTGCAAAAAGACATGGTCAGATTACAGACAACTATGCATTCATACTTTCCAAGCACAGTCTCAAAGTCAAGATCATTTCAATTATAAACAATTTTATATTTGAGCTTAAAAATAACATTTTAGTAATAAATTGCAAATAACTGACGGCACAGTCAGGCAGTGGTGTCTTCTTACATTGGTTTCCAAGAGTGGCCTGACTAGTAGGAGTATCTCCCAGCATCTAGTTAGGAACTCTCTGAGCCAGAGGTAGTTGCTAAATGTGGTAATCTGTAACGGATTTTCCCTCCATGAACTTGCCCATTGACTCTTGAAGGTACGTGAACTATGTGGAAAAACCTCCTGCTTCAGACTATGCTGGCACCTGCACTTGTTAAGGCAACTGATAAAACCAATTAAACACTGAATGAAAACACAAGCCCTAGTGTATCCATCTGCACCAGCCAGGAAAACCGAACCACCATCCATGAAGCCAGAGCTGGCAGTACAATGCAGCCAGCTCTGTGTGCAGCAGATGTGGCTGACATCAGTTCAGATCAAATCTGGTGTGCACGAGGGAAGTCAACAGCTGAACAAAAATCCTGCCATTTTGTGTGGGTTACAATATATGCAAGGTACAGAACTGCTTTGTACTGAAATATTAAGAACTCCCAATATTACATGTGAATATCCAATCAGCTTTATTGTTGTCCAATTGACAACAAATGGCCACAAGAGTAGACTCCTTATGTATTTGAATCGCCATCCTCACTGAAGGAAAACACAACCACTGCAATGCAGCATCCTCAAGTTTTTGGGGACTCAAACTGTAACTACAGGGGCTGAAAAAGGATCAGGCCAAGTCCCTGTTTTCGTGCAGGGCCTGTCGTGCGCTGTGTGTGGCACAAAGCGAGCCTGTCAGGCCGCCCAGCCGAGCCGGCCGTGCGGTGCAGCCCCCGCAGCCGCGACCCCTCACGGC
>WEIT01006326.1:5888-25205 GCA_013389985.1 Dryoscopus gambensis | reverse complement strand
GAGCCCGCGTGTCTCGGCTCCTCTCACCCAGTTCCAG
Source organism: Dryoscopus gambensis (assembly GCA_013389985.1). Taxonomy (NCBI): domain Eukaryota; kingdom Metazoa; phylum Chordata; class Aves; order Passeriformes; family Malaconotidae; genus Dryoscopus; species Dryoscopus gambensis. The sequence goes on along the minus strand of WEIT01006326.1, from coordinate 25,168 downwards.
CCGGCGCACGGGGCTCCTCTCCGCTGCCGCGGCAGCGTCCCTGGCTCTGCCCCTTACCCGAGGCTGGGGGGCGTTTGTTTCGTTTCGTTGTTTCGTGGGGGTTTTTTGGGTTTTGAGGTTTTTTTCTTCCTTTTTCCAGAAATGGCTTCATCACCTGTATGAACAGCAGTCGGAAGATACTGGCTTTCTCCATAACCTCCTGGGTGACAAGGAACAGTCCGCAGTGGGCAGGCAGGTCCCCCACCCCGCCCCACGTTGTCAGCAATCATGCAGTAATGGCCCGGCGCCGTCCCGGGCATCCTGGTGCAGGGGCGCGCTGAGCCACATCTCACCTGTCCTTTGCTGCTGCTCCTCTCCCTGCATTTTTACTGTCACCTGCACCGCGCGAGGAAGCTGTACAGGACTAGCGAACAGGAGAAATACCCCTTAACGTCAGCTTCGCTGTTTACATCTACTTTATTGGTGCAAACAACGCTGGGAGGAGTGCTGGTGTGAAAAATCCAAAACCACTGCTCTGCCCCGAAAGTCAGTGTCAGTGTGCTTACTCCAGTAACAGAAACTTAAGTTAAGACAGCTTAACTTAAACTGTTCACAAATTTTAGTGTGTAAATAGCTGATGTCGATAATTTCTTAATTATCATGATCTCTCAAAATATCCATGAAGTTTTGGAAGGGTCGGTCTGTGGTCTGATACACAAGGGACAGCAATTGTTTGGCAAGGCATGGTGCTTTATGTAAGTCCAAGATCCTTCTAAATATTCTAAAACTGCCTCATTTGTGAAGAAGTGCTGGTGGACATATGAAGACAGTGATTCTGCTACCTGAATTCATGCAAAAATACATTAATAGTAAGGAACACTGCTGTTTCTGTCTCAATGAAATGTTTTGTTTGTGGGATTTTTTTTCTGATTCGCATCCTAAGGTTTAAACTTTTTTATGGAATATGGAACAGAAGTAAACTGTAAAAATCACTTGTATTTATGTGGTCTAGTGCACAGAAGCTGATAGCTTTGCACATACTGAACTTCTTTAATGCTTTTTTCTGAGGAAACCAGACCTGCAAGGAAGGCAAAGGAATGCTTTTATTCCTTGCTGTTGTCTAGAGCCAAAACTTCAGTAAAAGGCAAGCGATGAGGAGAATTTGATTACATGACATACTCCTGCAAAGGTTTTCCTCCATCTCTGCTAGTTATATGCTCAGGCCTGTACAGGTTTGCATATTCCAGTGGGTTTCTTCTGCAACCCATGATGACAGAAATACAAGAGAATTTACTCATCAGTTGCAGACAGTAGTGTTTTTTACGGAAGCAGTATCTGTTTCTTCTCTTGTTCATGCTGTGCCACATCCCTTCTGATACTTCACAAACATGCCTGCTTCTGCAAACCTCATTGAAGTTCAAATCTGTTTTAAATTACACTCCACTAGACAGGTGCAGTCACTGAGATCACTTGGATAACACAAGACACCTTTGACTTCTTGCATATAAGCTTTGCACTCAGAACATTTGGGTCACAACAGGCCAGTACGACTGCTCCAGGAAAAAAAAGTATGTAGCTGCAGAGGAAGTTTCAAAACCCCTGTTTAGTAATTTTGGTGTTTTGCAAACTAGGGTATACTTTGGGAAAAGACACACAGATTGGATGTCATATTGCCGAGCAAGAGTAAAACTATGATTTCTATCAGATACGTGTTTTCAAATACTTCCGTTTTTAGGATACCCTTTGTAGCTACTTACTTGGAAACCAGTAGAAATATTTGTAAGGAGCCTTTTGGTTCAACTCCTTTTCCATGTAAAGCAAGCCGAAATTGAGCGGAAACATCAGCTATACATTATCAACCTTTTTTAAAAGCATCATTTAGTTCTCCACTTTTCTTTAGAGATAGCAGAGGAAAGCCTCTCCAAAGACAGAACTGTTCTTAACAATGTATGGCTGAGTAGGAACAGAAAAGTTCCAACTGAATGATGAAAAAATTTCTATTAAAATTTTCCTCTCACTTCCTATTATCCCCTGTGTAGCTCACAACCAAAGACTTCTAGCAAATACGAACAAGGATGGAGAATCCCAACAAGTACAGCCTACCTGGTTGGCAGGGGAGCCTGACTGAGAGAGAGAGAGATGCAGAGATCTGTCTCCCCCACTCCCAAAATAACTGTGAAACACATCGGTGACACTACTCCAGTAGAATTTTTGACAAAGTCACAGTATATAAAGAACCTTAGAAAGTTTATGCCTGCTTTAGCGCTGTGTTTGCTGACAGAGGTGGGAAAGAACACTTACATCAGTTCCAGAAGTCATGGGGTGAGGGGCAGCAAGGTGGTTCTTCAGTGCCCCCATCTTCTGCAAAATGTGTGTTCTGTGAAGGACACTGCTTACTCCCCAGAGAGTTTGGCAGGAAAGCAGATGATTTCATAGCTTGATTTGACAACAAGGAGATTCAGTGTCGTCACAGGACGTCCAGATTTTGTCACTCTGTCCTCCCTCCCAAGGAATGAGATCATTATTTCTTTGGGTCAAAATTACTAGACTATTACAGTGAAAATGGGATAGTAACAACTAGCTTGTCAGTCAAACCCAAAGCTACTATTAGGCTATTTTTAACAAGATCTGAAAGCCTTTCTCAACAAAAAAGTTACATTTTCAGCTCAAAATGAGAGCAAAACATCTGCAGAGACAGGGCACCTGGGCACATGTACTTCTGATGGAGCTGCTGGTAATGTAGATTGTCACTGTTGCTTTCGATCACTTCCAGCCCTACAGTGGGGAGGGTTTTCGCAGCATATTTGAAAAAAATGCCCTGGCTGTATTTGCCCTTTTCCTGAGGCTGCAGTGCCAGATGACCACAATTCTCAGTCGCTTATTAGATGCAGACTTGCAGCCAATCTTTTCCTCTGGTGTCTTATTTGAAATCATCAGGAGATATACTTTAAATATTTCCTTAAAATCATTTCTGGAAGAGAAAGACTCCGTTCAAAGGAATGAGAATCAGCATGTCTGCAAACAGTACCAATGCATGGAACCTGATTTGCTTTACCTTTCCGTCTGGATTTGCTCACACTGTGTCAAGTAATCTGCACGTGTTGCTGTCCCTCTTCTACCAGTGAGCAGGGTTTCAGAAGGCTGTTTGTCCGCTCCCCATGGATGAGTGGCTAGCTGACCCGGGTGTGTAAGTGGTAACTGTGGAGCAGTGGCAGACAGGCAAGGGAACCTCGGCTGACTAAAGGCAGCGGTCTGGGAGAGGCAGGCAGGGAGCAGGGATGGCACCGGTGCCGCTGCAGCGTTTTCCTCGCCAAGCTTCATGTGTGAACCAGCTGATTTTTGTTGACACGTGAGCCCTGAAGACAATTCCATCATTTCTAGAGCTGATACATCCTTAAATCAGGGTCAGTACTTACACACAGTGCTTTTATCCACAAAATAGATAATGTGAAAATTTGTACACTTTTTGTGGAATTAACTGAGGTATGGCAAAGTATCCAAGCAAACAGATTTTCATAGCAAAAGCACATACTCACGCTGTTCAGCTCAGAAAGTGGGCAAAGATGGTGAAGATACATCAGTATGGACTTTTCCTCTGATGATCAGTATACCATGAACATTTTTTACAGCAAATATGTGTATAGAAAGTAACCATTTTATGGTAAGGTTAATAGATTTACTCTTATGAAATATGATTCCTTTCACATCCTATTCCTTATTCATAAGTACATAACTTCTTTAAGTGCCTCTGTGAAGCTGTCAGTGTGCAGTTTCAGACAGATGGAACTGCGTTCAGCTTCAACAGCAAAAAGGAGTTCAAAAAATGTTCTTTCAGGACTGCTCTATTTCTGAAATCGCTGACCTGCTGAGATGCTTGCTTTGCTGAGAACACAACATGCAGTGCAACATCCACTTATCTCATCAACTTTCTGGAAACATGGCATCAAATATTCAGTCCCCTCCAAAATCTCCAGATCATTTATGTATTGTACACTGAAGCCTACCACTGAGATAAGAGTTATCAGCTGCTTCTAATAAACCCAAAATGCTGCTGTCCATCTTCACAGACACCGCTCCAGAGGTGCTAGTACTCACTAGAGGCAAGTAAGCCTCTGATGGTGACACCACTGTTAGACTTCTACACCTGAACAGGCAGAATCCAACCAGGCCTAAGGTGATGAAAAATACCTGAGTCCCTTCCTTCCTAGTGTATCCAGCCCAGAAGATTCAACAAGATATGCTCTCTCACAGCCAGGACTCTTTTAGACAGACCTCAATGCTCCATGTCAAATTGGGAAGCTTCCTAGAGCTAGTTATACTGCTGGGACAGAGCTACTATTCCCTTACCTACATGTTTTCTGAAAATACACAATATATAAATATCACGTGACCTGTACTCTGATCCTTCATACAGGACTGCAACACAGACTAAACCATCTGCTTCTGGATATGAAGATGGCACCTTAATGCAAACAGTCCCTGATGTTAGAAATCCTAGCACAGTCTTATTTCCACAAACTAATAACATGAATTTATGGGATGTCGATATCCAAAGAAACAGGATGCATCACACATCACTCTCTCTAGTAACTGCACAGGACCCACTGTGATGCAGGTGCATACAAGCAGTTACAGCAGCTGCTGGCGGAAACAACCATTTGCTCGCAGCTTCAAAAAGGGAACTCACATAGTTTGACAGGACAGTCTTACCCTTTTGCTGAATACAGCCAAGTGCACATAGGTGTCACCGAGAGTCTCATCCCTTACAACACAATGGAGCGTTTCTCATTCATTTGAGGAGTTGTCCACATACTCAGGAACTTCATAAACATGCTAACTTCCCAAAGAGATTTGAAAGGTCAAGGAAGATTACAAGTACTACAAGTTATCAGCGTATACCACTCACTAGGGAGGGCAAAGAACATATCCTGGAAGAGCAGAAGCAGCCTCAAAAAACTCTTATCTTTTCTCCATCTCTCTCCTTTCTGTCCCCTTTTTCTTCTCTTCTTTTGTCCACACTCCTGTGCAAAGAGGAGAAAAGCTGAAAAATGCATTCTGGCAGCTGTACCTACTCACCAAATAGTCATCAGCACCATTATTTAATGGAAAAGTAATTTTCTAGCCAGACCCCTCTCCCCCTACTTCCAGAACAGTTTTCCAGTATGTACTGCCCTGCACTGGGTGCTGCACTGGTCAAACACCTACCACTACATGCAGCCATCCCAATTTATTACTGGTTCAGAAAGGAGGATCACCTCTTAAATGGGTGTTCAGAGAAATGAAGTCATGCTAGCATTCTCACAGAGACTGTCTCCAGCTTCCTATCATAACCACCCTGTTTCTTCTACCATCTTCTTACCCCGTGATGTCATCTCCTTTTATTTAATGGTTCTTTTCCATGATTTCTGAGACTCAGGAGAAGAAACAGAGGCAACCTAGGATGTAAGAAATCACATACTTCACATTGACTAAGCCTGTGGTACCATGAAGCATTCAAGGGAATGCCCACTTCTCCCGTCTTTTCCAACAGCAGGTGGTTGTTTTGAAAAGGGTTCTGTGAGTTCACCATTGCAGAGGGACAACTTCTACCCAAGTCACCCAGTGTTATCAAAATCTTAGTAATAACTTTTTCATTAACACACACAAACTTGTAGTCTAAATCTACATAGCTTAATACTTTCTTAACTAGATGCCATTTGGCTTTCTATTCAAATCTTGTTTGCCTTTACTTCTTTTCCACGAGTTTTAGAGGATTCTAAGTCTTTTGCATTCCTTCAAATCTCATTTCTTCCTCATTTACCATGTTTCCATGAACCTTCATTTTGCTGAAACAAATGAAGACCCTTGTGGAACATGCCCTGAATTTCACAGGGGGAATGCTGCCACAATGGAAAGATGCATTCTTTTCGAAGCCAAAACTCAAGTCAGTTTGGACAGAAAGTCAATGTGGTGACCTCAAAGTTTTGTTAGACACAACATCAGACAAACTCACATTAAACTAATGCGGAGCACTGAGAGTTTAAACAGTCTGAAGGTGAATTTAATGCAAATCTGATGGTTTCCAGGAGGGATAAGTGTGGGGCTGGGAGTGCAGGTTCAATTCAGATGCTGATATGTATGATATGCATGAATGTCACTGGGTAGCCTGAGATGTTTTGACCAGACAGGCATCTGATTAGTCTCTTTTGTGTAAATTTAACTTAACCTTGTCCTAAAGTATGGATGCAAATCAAAATAAATAGCCACTTCTTTTGAAAGAAATACTGAAGCAGTTAAACTTTCAAGAGCCTCTTTGAAGCTTTGGGGTTTGATTGTTTGAACTTTTATATGACTTAATAGTGACAACTTTTATAACAAAAGGAATTCTTAATACTATGTTATTTCTTCTATTACAGCATAACAGATCACATAACTGTTCTTGGGTTTCCAAATACAAGCAAGTGGCTACTTACAGGATTAAATGGATATAAGGGATAGGTATATTCACATCCCCTAACAGCCTCTATTTCCAGTGACCCACAACAGTGTTAATAACAAACATTTTTCATTCAATCCTACAAAGCTTCTGCAAGTATGTAGTACTATGCTAAAAACAGCATTTAAGTTTTGATTTATTATTGTTACTCTACAATTAAAATTATTATTTTTATTTTCACTTCTAGCTCCTTTAAAACCTCAACATAAATACTTTTTGCATCCCTCCTGTATACCCACTCTTGCTGATTTGTGGATCACTTAAAAACATTTAAATGTTTTTAAAATCATCCATCCTTTTCTGTCCTCTAATAACTACACTCAGATGTGTACAAGTCATTTTAGGTAGGGTTTTTTTTATCTAACCTTGCAAAAACATCAATTTCTAACCATACTAACACAAGTGTACCTAGAGAAATAATTTTACTTCTGTGTATGTGACTAGTAACACACAGTTTTATGGATAGAAAAGAGCCACAAAAATCATCCAAGAATGTGAAAAAATAATGAGAACCCTAAAAAGCTCAATCTGTTTAGCTTTTTCTTAAAACAAACAAACAACAAAAAAACAATATTGAGAAGTAACTTGATTACATGGTAAAAGCACCATCCTGGGGAGAAAATAGTGAGTCCTAAAGAACGCTTTAATCCATCAGAGAAGGCATAACAAGAATCAGTGACTGGAAGCTGAAGGCAAACAAATGCAAATGAAATAAGGTTGAAAATTTTTAGCAGCAGGCATGATTACTACTTCTATTATCCTAGTACCTGGAAGCCCTCATGGATCAGGGCTCTACTCGGTGCTGGCAAAAAAACCCCAAACAAATAAAAAAAACCCCTGATCCCTGCCAAAAGGTTACAAAAAGCACGTAAGATGAAGTAACATAATAAATCAGTGATAATATTATCTGACATGACAGGCAGCGGTTTCAGGCCATGGTTTCACGATGCAAAGTGTTGAGTTGAGATACAGACTTAAGATGATTCTGCGTATCAAGACTGTTTCATTGCGTTCCCACAATTTCTCTACAGCTATGAAATGCTAAAAACTGATCCTTATTTTAAAAAAACCCAAAAATCAGTGTTAAAATCAGGGGTTTCATTTTTATTTTGCAACAAAATGCCAGTGAAAATGATGTACTTTTGCAAGTACTTTGATTTTTATGAATTTCAGTATGAATGCATTGACCAAATTTTCCCTAACAGTATTCCTGCCAGTTCTTTGTACACGAATTTGCTGCATTACTTGTGAGAAAAGACTGCATAATCCAGAGAAAAACGTACAAAAGCCAAGTATGAGATTGATTTGTTTTCCTCATAGCAAATCACTAGGCTTGGTGACCAATCTCAAGCACCGTTCATAGATAAAGTAGACATTAACAAAAACTGAAACTCAGACCACGGTCTGGCAAGATTTCGCTGAAAAAAACATAATACGCTACCAAATTCTAATATAAAAGATAACAAGAGGAGCTCATGTTCCCAGCAAAATTGCTCTGGCCCTGGAGCCTACACTCCACCCTGGGTAGCTTGCAAACACAGTAGGCCACTACAATTTGACCGGGAAGAAGATTAAAGGTGTAAGCCAAGAGCAGCACTTTCTATTACTAAAGTTTTTGTCATCTATTTGTGAGATCAAGGATCAGAAGGATAGTGCCTGAAGTTCATTGTGGAGAGAACTGGGAGCATCTCTTCTTATTTTGCAACAGGAAAACATAGGAGAAAAGCCTGCCTTTGATTTCTGTTTCTTCATTTAGATTATTAGCAGACTACAGCAACACCCCCAATGTCTATTGCACTGAGAAGCTATGGAAGAGCTAATTTTTTGGGGTGGGAATGCTGAAGAGAAAAACAAAAGCTAAAGAACTGGGGTCAACACTCCACAAATAGTCCTTGAGACTTGGAAGCAAACTGGATATACCAATGGTGTTAAGGACCCAGCCTTCTTCCTTCCCTTCCTCCCTGGAGGTGCCCAGCCTCCTCCTACCGACTGATGTTCTGTGTTTCACTGAGCTGGATATTCACATTCACATGCTAGACAGGGTATCGGTTACAACCAGTTCTAAAAGCTTTCATTTTTCTCTTGTTCCTTGTTAAAAAGACTTCAAGCTATAGCTATAATAAGCGACATTAAAGGAACACTGTTTCATTGCAAAGTTTAAACACTTAACAGCCTTAATATCTGGCCTCATGCACTCTGCTGAATTTTTCCACGGGACTGTGGCCACCCCGTGTGTGCAGGACACAGCTCAGGAAGTGAATCAGTGCTGTGCATCAAATTAGATTATTTATAGGTCGGTATATGTATTGTCTCCAGGAGTTATGCCGAGAACAAGACAGACAACTACAGGAAGAGCGCGATGGGCATGTGGTTAAGGCAGTTGAATGCCACACAGAACACTCAGTTCTGCCTCTGCCTTCGCCAGCAGCCCCTGTGGGCAAGGAGCAAGTCAGAGCACACACCTTGGCAGACGGCCAACCAGCCTTGTCTTCCTCATCTTCTGGAAGTCCAAACAGAAACACCTTGGGCCTTTTATATAGAAATGCAAAGCAGCTGATGATAATGGAAGGTTTGGCTCTTGAGGGAAAAATGGAGCCAGAGCAACAAGGTTAAAAGGCAGGAGAATCCAATTAATATCATTGACTTTACTACTGACTAAATGAGTGGCTCAGTTTTCTCCTTGGTCAAACAGGACCAGTGGTGTTCTTCTGTTGTTCTGGGAATATGCAAAAATTCATCAAATGCTGTGAAGCTCCTTAATGTCATTGTAATAAGGGTCCAAAACCAAAAAAGGTTTCTCTGATTCTCTACATACAAAGGAAGTTTTGAATCTTTTAATCTGTTAATTATCATATACAGCTACACACTTACTTTAAAAAAATATACACTATAAATGCTAACATTTATATAGAGATATATTTTTATAGAGACAGAACACATCTGTTTTTCCTCCCAAACTCTATTTTTAATGTGATTTTGCAAAGTCCTTTCCAGCTTCTATCAGGGCTATAACTTTAGTATTCAGTGAAACCGCAACGTGGTCATATGGAATAGGACAGGGAACAACACTCATTGTCAACAAAAGATATTCACTGGCTCACAAAAAATAAAAATATCTTCACTCTAAGTTTTATGTTGTGTAACTTCAGCCACCAGAATAGAAAAGCAACAGGAGAGCTAGTAAAAGGTAATGCCTTTTCCTCCTTATTTTATTACATCAGAGTAGCATCATATTGAAAGTTTTCTAATACTATGTAATACTAGGCTACCAAGTTTGCAAAATAAAATATTATACTCTGTGTCCAGCAAGAAATAAACAAATCTACCTACATCTTTAAAAATAACCTGAACAGTTTTAACAGTTACTCTGATTTAAAAATCAGAGTTAAGAGAAATACCACAATGATTGAAAACACAGATTATGATCTCCTCCATTTTAGGTGGAAAGCCACTAAATGTAAAAATAATCAGAGCAATCATGAGGTTTAGGCACACAACAGAACAGAAATATTTTAACAATATCTGACAACACCCCAAGCACATGGTGTCTGAACACTATTAAAGTGGATGTGCGTGAGACTGAAAGACAACACCATTTTGAAAGATCATTTTCATCATTTAGAAGCAAATAGACAGGGGAACGAAATAGAAATTTAGGTTCAGGCCTACAATCAGATCTTCAGAGTGAGAACTTGCAGTCATCCAGAGTCCCATGAACTTCGTCAGGCCCTCAGGCTATCAAGATCCATTTGAACAAATCCAGTTGCAGGATTAGGACCTAAACAGGTAAAGAGGAAAAGGATGAAGTCATGTAACACAGCACACAGCTCTAATTAAAGAGATGCCAAACTAATCTCAGAAAAATAATCTGTGTGCCTAGACCATGACAAGATCTATATTTTTACCATAAAATGCTGCAGCTACAGCTAAGGGTACAGTGATATCTTAAACCAAGAGATTTATAGAGCATTAATTGATCACAGCACATTCCCCTTCAGGCAAACACAAGTACCTGCAGTGTGTTTGCTCACCTCCTGTGTGCTGCTGCTTTTTCATTGTTATATGTAATTTGTTTTATTATTTTTAATAAAAGAGAGTGGTCTAAAATCAATAAAGGTGATGTATTTATCTTCATCAGCTCTTCATTTCTAGACATGTAGATTTTCAGCCTCCTAGTAACACAATGGCCAAAACTAAAATGAGATAATCTCCCTGTATTTTAAAACACTGTAAAACTGACAGAAAGTAATAATATTTCTATAAGAAATGTCATTGTTGTGCCTATCTGAAGGTTGTGAGAAGTTCTAGCTTGGTGGTGTGTCTCCTCAAGGTTTCAGTGAAACCTCATGGTAGCATGCACCTAGTATCATACAACTGCTAATGAGAGAATAGACTGTAGCAAAAAAATACCTGCCTTATAATGAGGTTTGCCCACTAAAATATAGACTTTAACACAGCAGGAGTGTGACAGCAGCACTGAAGACACTACAGGAATATCAAATTTATGGTGGCACAAGCACATGGAATCACAGGCTAGACCATGGAGTGCTGTGTCATCCAAGCTTCCACACCAGCACTTATCGTCCACCCCAGGAAGGGGTCCATGCTTCCTCCCTACCTGTGACATTCCCATGGCTCTCTCTCAGCTGGGGAGGCTGTAATGGCCACTTCGCTCTGCCTGTAAATGTCACTGCACCCTCACTAGCATGACCTCTTTGAGACAGCCAGACCAAAGATAGAATGAGGTTGTCCAGGAGTATGATACCATTCTTCCCATTACTAGAGCAAAGTTATGCCTTCAGAGATTGGCATGTAACGAGACAAATCAATATAAATACACCTTCTACCCAAAAAAATGTTCAAGACAATCAACAATCTCTGATTACTTTTGTATCTCCTACAGGATGGCTTAAGATGCAGCAAGATCCTTTATATAAAAAAAAAAAATCAGTAAGTTTAAAAATTACCTCAAGATACGTGAGGACATGAACACCTTAAATTCACTGAGACACTGATTTGCCTATAGCACTCATGGAGAGATAAGGACTCAAACTGCTATTATTTCTAGATGGGAAAAAATAATATTATATACAAATTTTTCCATGCAATGGACGTTAAGAAGCCATTTTTACCAAGATGAGACACTGACTTTACTTAGACCACATATATAAGGAAACTCACAGATATGCAAGGCAGATGAGATTTCCAAAATTTGTGAAGAAAGGAGATGGGTTTGTCTTTTTAGAGTTGGTGTTAGCTCAGGATAGATATCAAAATCCTTATTTCCATTTTAATGTTGAATTCCTAGTTCTATCCCACATGTATGTCTGAAACTGGCACATGGTAAAGAATCTACAACACTGGACTTCAAATATAGTGTCAGGTTTGGGTTATTTTATCTCCAGAGAGTTACAGCCTCAAACCTGGGGTCACTCTGTAGGCACGCTGGGGCTTGGGGGGAAGATGCAGCCGGCAGCGCTCAGCTTTGCTGCGTGCAGGCAGAAGTCCCAGTCCCAGGGTCCAGCGTGCCAGCGGGGTACAACTGCACAATGAATTTATGACTTCACAGATTTTTAGCAAGCAAAGAGTGATTTACTGCCTTATCTGGCTATCACTGCTCTTTCTCTGAATAACCTGAAACTATTGATGGGCTATTAATATCAAATTCCTTGCCAGAGTTACATTTCTGAGGAAAGGCAGGTCTTAACTGCTCTTCGCAAAGCATACTACAAGCTTTATCTTTTTAATCTGGACACTTAAGACAATCATTCTTCTTGCTCTTGCACACATACATTAACAATTTAGATTTCCACACTTGGTGGAAATTTATTAAAAAGCAACAAGAAAAAAATAAACAGCTGTTTGGATTCTTTTTCTTCAGGTTATGCCTCCCCGATACTAAAGCTGCCTCATCTCTGGTTTAAGTGAGAAAAGCCTAGAAACAATTCTAATTCACACCTGTTTGCTACCATGCCCACACAACTACACACCACTGGAAAGTTAGCCAAGAGCAGATGTATTTCCTCTGTCCCTTCTCAACCTGTGAGTTCTGGTACGTGCTTAAGGGGGAAGGAAAAGATGACTGGCTGGTATGGGACTTACCTATAAAATTCTCAAGCAAACTGAAAGCTTCCTCCTCCTGGGGGGAATTCTTTTATCATCAGGCAGAATCAGAATAAGGAACAGAATCAATTAATTATTACTGAAATACTATGGAGTATTGTTATTAGAAGACTTGACTTTGTAATTTAATTGTAAGGAAATTACTGTATCTGTGTTTGCTGTTACTAAAAACCAAATTAAAAGATAAGTGCCTTCCCACAAAAGCAAAATACATCTTTTCACGCTAGGCACCCCACTGTGACATACAAATCAAATTCAACAATCATGTCCAGTCCTTTGTGGCAGGTGGGAAATATTCTAAGCAATATTATGTGGGAAGCAGTTGTAGGAGGGAAGAACGTCAAATAATAAATAATACAATTATATTTGAGGACAGATCTTTACAGTTTTCCTATGAATGACTTAACTGTTGGTGACACACACAAAGCAGCACAGCTACACCATCATCCTGCCTATTGTTCAGACATATAACTCTAGCATCACCTTAGATCCCAAAGATACTCCAAATCCCAAGATTCATATTCATAATTTGCAGATACTTTCAATGCAACATCTCCAAGATGGTATTTTTCTTATTCGTCCCAATCAGGTAAAGTATTCAATCAGGTTAATCATCATCATCATGTTTTGATTCAGCAGGATTTTGCTTTCTGTTTTTTGACTCAGCAGTATTTTTTATCTCTGCTTTTGAGAAACACAGCCTAGTATCACACACATTCACTCAGAAAACTGCTGCCAAGACCCTTTTCCTAGTCAGTCACTTGGAAAACACATCACTGTCTCCACAGCTCTCCCTGACGACTTCTGCAGCATCTACCACTTGTCTTCACTTTCAAGGCCCCATCCTTGCTTATCACCACCACACCTACTGCTCCTTAATCATTATCAGGAAGACAGCTGTGGTTTGCTCATGAAGCTGGGCCAATCTTCATAAAACATAAAGCTGAAAAGACCATTAGATCATACTGTCTAATTTGATTATTATGTTGTATTTGGCTAAAACACTTTTAAAACTCTCCGCTTTTTACTGATAAAAAAATAAAATTCAGGGATGCTTCTTGTATCTCTTCCCTTTCGATCTCCCACCTGCCATTCAGTGTCAGGAGTCCTGTTTCCAGCTCCTCTCACTCCCACATGGTGTATTTTCAAACAAACCTCTTTGTGCTTTTTCCTGTCTTACACCTTACACTTTACAGAAACTCCCTTAAATATTTGAAAACATAGTGCATTACCGTTGTTCAAAGCTTTCTCTGAAATTCAGCTTATTAACATGCCCCTACAGTCCCTATGAGCAAAATGTGTGATAACTAGCTATATACACATTACCATTTTCAAATGTCTAAAGTAAGCAAGAGTGGGATGTAGGAGGCAGATCCTACCCTACAGTAAATAGAGAGGCTCCTTGAGAGTGATTTGGTTGAAGGAACTCCTGAAACACTGCAAAATGTCCTCTGAAGGAGTCTCTGTATAAGCTGTGGAAACAGCCTAAGGAAATCAGTCTTTTGATTTAGTTACATGAGTTGGATCCCTAAAGTATGAATGTTCCCCCGACTACTAGCATTCCCCTTCTCATCTGTGTGTATTTTCTACTTTCAGCTGTATCATATTTACACTGCTAAGATTTAAAATTGCAGATATCCTTTCCAGCACGTCGGCATGATGCAAAGTATCATAGGAACTAGTTATTTTACAATTACACAAAAACAGTCTTGCCATGCTATACAGTATTTTATTAAACAGATCCTGATCATGCAATTACCATAGCGTTACACACATATGACTGGTAGATGATGCACAGCTCTGTGCCCCAACTTCAACTCTGGTATTTACTAAATTCCTCAATTCTATAACAAAGACCTGGAATGTGTTCATGGCTGGCACCAGCTTTTTTTCTCCCCAGTGTGAATCATGGGCAAATGCTCAAGACAAATCAACACAGCAAAAGAAGAAGAAAAGGGAGAATAGGAACATTAGGAAGAATTAGGATATCAGGAAGAATTTCTTCACATAAAGGGTAATTAGATATTGGAATGGGCTGCATAAACAATAATCAAAAGTCATACCAGGCACCATGTAAAAAAAGAAACAGAATAGAACAACTGCTACTGGTCATGATCTAGTTCTTGCTCCAGATAACAGCAAATAAGTTCTTTCAAAGCCCAAAGTAAGAGAAAAAGGTCTCCTGAAGCAAACAAACAAAAATGAGAACACAGTCAGTCATAAATCAAAATCTGATCAAAATCTAACCAGGGAAGAATATTGAATTAAATTATGTGATTTCATTATAATAAATTTCATTAATATCAAAGAGATAACCGCAAAATGCTGAAAAGGATGTATTTGGTCCTGTACTATGGTACACTCATTAATAATTCAGAAACTGGGGCAAGTAACAGGGCATAAAAACTGCAGTTATTTCAGTTACTCAGAATCAAGGAAAATTATTAATCTAACCAAAATTACTAAGTGGACCCCAGAAACACTAAATCAAGTTTAAATGATGATAGATAGATAACAGATACATACTAAAATAAATCCATAAAAAAAGCCAGTCTGTGTTTTATGGGGTTTCAAATTAAAGACACAACTGTAAGGAACTTAGTGCAATAAAACTCAGTGTATTAAGCAAAGAGAGTAACCTACAAAATCTCCAGATAAATTGATGTTAGTCACTGACATTTATTCTCCCATAGATTTAATTCACTCACAGTCTTATGTTCACTTACTCACAAGCACTGACACTTACATGTTTAAAAGGTCTGGCCGCGAACTTACATGAAAAACAAAAGACAAGGGCCATCAACTATAAAGTCCTCAGCCCACCTCAGAAGTTGTTTTAATGATCAGTAAAAACCTAGTTTTTGAGCAGATTCTTTAGGCTGTCCTTCAGGAATCTTCAGTTGGGACAAGGTATTTCTTTGCCCCCAGGTCTGGCTTACCTCGCTTTCCATAAATCTTAGGTCATGTTGCTGCCTATTGTCTGTTTTCTCTTGTTTGGAATATAGATCTGGAATATGTCTGCAGTCTCTTCTCCTGTTTGGCTAAGGGGAAAATAGACTCGTGTAAGGGACGTACTACAACCTTGCTGCCATCCTCCTGCTGTTAGGATGCAAGGTCTTCTGCTGGCAAGTCATCTGTCCTGTGACACACAGATACTGCTGGGAATGGTGTCCTGGAAATGGTGTCCTTCGCTATCAGTAGAGGTAATTTCTTTAACTCTTTGTTTTACTCTTTCACCTTCTGCTTACACAAACATTTTCATCCATCCTGCATTTATACCAATCTTAATACTTGTGTTACAATTCTGCATAGTTTTATGCTAGATAAACTAGCATCCTGATGCAGATTGTTACATAAAGGACACCTTCCATGCTTTTACCTGCTCCTTATTCTCCTTGCAACAACAGCAACAGCCATCACTGCTAAGCTCAGGGAGCAAACCAAGAGAAAAATCAACCCTAAATCACTGGGGCAGACAAGTCATAGAATCATAAAATAGTTTGGTTTGGAAGGGACCTTAAAGATCACCTAGTTCCAACCCCCCCGCCATGGGCAGGAACACCTTTCACTAGCCAGATGCTCAAAGCCCCATCCAGTCTGATCTTGAACACCTCCAGGGACGGGGCATCCGCAGCTTCTCTGGGAAACCCGGTCCAGTGCCTCACCCCCCTCACAGTAAAGAATTACATCCTAACATCTAATCTAACTCTATCTCCTTTCAGTTTGAAGCCATTAACCCTTGTCCTATCACTACATGCCAGTGTCAGGTGCAAGGGGGTGGCAGGATTGCGTCTCTTTAATGGAAGTCAATCATTAGATCAGTTATCCCATAATGGGAAAACATGCCAGTTGCTTTAGCCTCAGGAAGGAACCAGGGCCGACTTCAGCAGTTCAGTGAAAAATCTCAGCTCAACACACCATTACAATCAAAATAAAACCAATAAAACAGGCAGCTTAAACAATGCAAGACAAATAGAAGAAAACCAGTGTAATAGGATTATAACAATCAGTGCTCTGACCTTACCAGAATAAAAAATCCCATATGAGATACAGGTCACTCCTTCTCCAAAAAGATACTACAGATATGGATAGGGTTCAAATGTGAACAATTATAAACACAGAAAATATCCTATGAAGAGAAATTATGAAGTTTCAAATCGAGAATATTATGCATGGACATGTAAAGTAATTGCTGTAAGGAGGTCAGATCAGACATTTGTATGCTTTCTGTTACAACACAAGAAAAAATACAAACAAACACTGAAAGTGTGGAAAATTCAAAACTGAGGAGAAGAAATGTTTTTTCACATCATATGTAATCCATTCATATTGATTATCATGGAAATTCAGTTATTAATCTAAATACAATGTCCCTATCAATGATAGTATAGATTAAACTAGTTACTACATAAAGAAATTAGGAAGCATCTTATTTGGAGTTAACATCAACTGAAGCATTAGGAGGTATTTACTAGTGAAATGGGAAACTGTACTATGGCTTAAGCAAATATGATAATCTCTAGGTAAAAATATAAATTAAAAAAAGGAATGGCAACTTAATCTCATTATTGAAATTTTATTCACAATCTCACAGTAACTCTTCCTACAGTTTGCATTAAATACTATTAATAGCTCATTAACAACAGTAGTTATCTTTAGAAGGTTTTGAAACAATTAAGGTTTGGACACACTAAGCTTTTATGTAAGCAGTAAAGGCAAATACATGAAAAATTAAAACCAGCATGGTTATCAACTGGTTTACTCCATCACTGCAGGTTCTACCTAAAATATTTTTTCCCTTCATTTCCAATCACAGCCAGCTTCTTAGAAGATTGTCTATTTTTCAAGGACCTGATATTGAACAGTTTTCCCTTTATCACTTTTTTAAAGGATTATTTTAACAAGGATTCTCATCACAGATCTTGCTAACAAGCACCCAAAAACTGACTACTTACTGTTCACCCACAGACAAGTGAGCTCAAATTAGCTTAAGCACTGAATCCTTAGTATGCCACAACTGTACTGCTGGTTGTCTTGATTAGATCATCCTGGTTTAGTTTGAAATGCACATTGTCACTGCACATATTAAGACCCACATTGCCCTGTTGTATTAGCAATTACAAAAACATATACAACACTACTACCTATATAATATATATATATAAAATATAAAATATATAACATAACTTTTTCTCAAAGAGCAGAGTCTTAATTTTATTAGGATAGGCATGGTAAAAATGAAAGAGAGCATAAGGATGTGGCTTCATATATTTTGTTTGATTTTTTTTTTTCCCATCATATCTGGGAAGGTAAAGAGAATATTATATTGTCTGGAGGTGGGGGAGCAGGAGAGGCTGCCAGCACTGTCAGTGCAAGGTTGGGTTTAGTCAGAGGCTGGGTCAGGTAAACAGGGCAGAAGTAAAAGGCTGAAGCATCACACAGTACAACAGACAGTAAAAGTGAAGACTCAAAACGTCAATAATGTAGAGAGCACAAAGAACCAGAAAGATTGCCCGGGAACTCTTTCTTGGATAGAGAGAATACAGCTTGTACTAGGACACAAGAAATGGAGAGATTTAAAGAGCTACATGAATTTCATGTGTGATACGTGAGTGTAGACTTGGGTACCAGTTCTGGTAGAGAAGGGAATTTCAGTCCATGGGTAGCTGTGCATCTGGGAAGACCTTACTGCCTGCAATGACAGGAAAGCTGTCTGGAATAAAAGCAAAGCAACAGGTTGCAGAAAGGCTCTATAAAATTTCTGAATCCAAAAGGCAATATCATCCATGTTCTGAAAGCAGCAGACCATCAGGATACTACAGGAACACAAAAATTATTCTCCTTGGGTAACTTACTTGTTTTGCTGTTTTCACAGGCTGTGTATTTGAGTGAAAAACTGTCACTTGGCAGATTTACCTTTCAGTTGTACAGTTTCTACCTGTGATCATTTAATAACACACCCGATTGACAAATACTGTCACACCCTAAAATAAAAGGGACATTTTGCTTTTCTAAAGCTATCATATGCTTGATAGTATGTTCTGAATGTATATTATTTGAAAACATCACCGGACATTTACCTGCAAAATTGCTGCATGCTTTTTTCCTTTTAAGTAGAAGGTGGACAAGAGCAATAAACTAAATTCATGGGAGAAAAGGTGTAATCTTAGTTCATTTAGATGTAAAGGAATTTCTTGTTAAGGACACTTCTTTGCTCATTCCAACAGTACGAAAGCTATTTATTTGGTAATAAGAGTTTCTGGACTGAAACAGACATTTCTGAACTTGTTGATGATTAATGTACAGTTTAAGAGAACCATTACTTCGTGACAGGCACTACAGAAGCCAAGTGTCAGATAATACATCAACTTTGCTCCACTCTAATTCTAATTTAATGGTCAGAACTCTTACTCTTAACGTCTTGTTTCAAATATTATACGACGAAGAGTTCAGCAGGATACATAGTAGTTGCTGTAAAAGTCTGGTAGTGTGAATACCAGGTAGGCATTAAATTCGACGTATTTTAACGTTAGCCAAAGCACGTTTCTGAACGCGAACATGTGCCACAATCCCCTGCATAACCACTGAAAGAAGATCTCGGTTTCTGCTATAAATGAACAAAAGAAACCTGTCATGAAGCCAGCGTGGAGCGGGCGCGCCTCCCGCCCCGGGCAGCGGCCGGGCCGGCGGGCAAAGGTCCCTC
>WEIT01006325.1:1791-15135 GCA_013389985.1 Dryoscopus gambensis | reverse complement strand
ATCAGCACTGGTTTCACAGTATCTGCAGTGGGCTTTATCTGACGAATTTCTTGCAAAGACAGGTCCCTTCCAACATTTTGGATATAAATTGATACGCACCCTTGTATCCTCTCACTGTCACTCTTCAGCCAGTTCAGGAAATGTTCTATGTAATTCAAATACAACTTTTAAGCACATTCCTGATTAAAAATCACTTGGCCTCAGGAAGCATAAAAAGCAAACAACTCCAATAACATAGGAAATAAGATTTCAAAGCTCTTTCTCATGGCAAAATCCATGTTCCAGTTTGTTCTCTCTTCTTAATTATATTCTCACAACAAGAAGGAGGCAAAGGAGCAAACTTGAGGATCAAAAGGAGACTGCTAGGTAGACTGTAGCCCAGATAAATGGACAAGATCTAAAGTCAGGGTTCTGAGTGTTGTGTGTAAGTCAGTTGCTGGTTTGATTCACTACTTAAGATACACAATCATAGCTCACCAGTGTAATACCTTTTGCTAAAAGGAAGCCACAGATCCCTTAAAAGTTAGCATTAGTTTGTTCTTCATACTAATCTGGCTTAGTGTAACTGCAATTTCAATATCAAAACTTGTAGGGAGAACACTGTGGTGAAAAGGATTTTTCCCCATGCTCACTTGTTTTGGATAGTTTATTCCATAGTAATAATGATTTTTCTTACATATCGCCAGAGGAACTTTCTTTCACTTTCACTCTCAATGACGGAAAGGTCTCCAAAGTTCTTTTTGCAGAACTCACGACCCTCTTCCATAGGAGCAGTCTCCGTGCTGAAATAATATTGTTTGTCTTCATGTATAACCCATCCATCCTCAGTAGTCTTGTATTCTGTAAGACAATTACCAAGCTAACTATACTGGTCCTGAGATATAAGACATCCTCCTTAATAAGATTTTAACACACACACACACACACACACACACACACACATAGACACACAAAGAGCAATAGCAGTAACACCTACCGGGTGCAGGAGATTCTGTTGGTTCAGGCTTCACACTTGCCCCTGTGAGAAAAAAGTATTTATTATGATCGAATACTTTCTGTCTGAAGAGAAAATATTTTCTGTGACTGAGAGGCACATTTCAATACTGACATTGACTTTTACAGTTAGCAATGGATTTAACACCAAAATGTGGAAGGAACTAAATAGCCTAAATCTCTTATTTTTGGTATATTATTCAATTTTAAGTACATAGTTTTGTTCCCCGAGGTTATTCCTTATGTGAAAAATATTATAAATACCTTGAACTTTACCTGCATTAAGTAATTTTTTTTATTCATTGAAAGCAGTAAGCCTTATGTCCCAAAGCATTAACTCTGTTAAGACACTTATCCCGGAGCTCCCTCTCTCTCTTTTCTCCTGGTCACAAATACTTGAATTCTGGCTTAAACCAGAGGCAGCAGGACTGCAGGCTGGGTTACCAACTAATGCGGTGCCCTAACTACTACAGAGTGAGGTTCTTTCCATCTTTCTCTGGTTGAAAGTAATTTCTGCCTTGCTCTTACAAATTTCCCTAGATAAAATCTCACTGGAAAAGATCTCAAGAAATTAACTGGTCCTTTATGAAAGGAAAAACTTTAGACTAAAGAATGCCCCTGGGTTTTTTTGCTATGGCACCATGGAAATGGGATCTTTGATGTCATCATTCGTATCTCAAGAAAGCAATTTATTCTACAGGAAAACTCTATCAGTTAAGGCTTACCAAATAATTTTGTGCTAAAATATAATCTCACAAATTATGACATTTATTAAGAAAATCTATGCCTAAGAAATTATTTTACCAATATAAGGCAGAACTGATATTTAGTGTCAATAATCTAATGCAGTATCTTTATTTTGCTCCTCTCTGTCCCACTATAAGAATGCAGTAAAACACGTAAATGTGCACTTTCTAAAAAGCTCAAATTTAGATAGATGCACTGGTAGTGGAACTCAGGTGTTCCCTAAATTATAAATAGTGTCTTGATACCTTCGCTCAATAAAAAGCATCCAAACACATATCTCATGAAAATTTAGCGAGTAACCAACCTGTGATGATAAAAATAAAGTATCTCAAAAACAGGCTCCATCTTGAAACTACACATTCTTAGCAGATAAAACAGCACCTGAGGCAAGTGAAGGAGGGATTTTTCACACATAAAAAAATTGAGTATGTGAACTGATTTGCAAACTACTTTCTAATAACTTGAAAGTCAACTCAGAAAAAAAAAACATAATAGGATTTGTTGGAGAAGGCAAGAATTTTCTAAATGAAAAGCAAAATGTGAATATGAATATTCAAAGTAACATTCCCAATTTATCAAGTATCATATTATCCTTTTTGAAATCATAGAGAAAGAACAGTGAGAAGTCCCAGCAAGGCACTAAAGGCTCTGCACCTTTAAATACCACAAAGACATGGAAATCCTTATACCACTATGATGTTTCACATTCCAACAGGGAACTATTCTTATAAAGAGGTTTTGAAATTTTTTATTTCTTAGATTTAGGTAAAAACTAATGGAGAATATCTTCTTATTACACTATAACACAGGAGTAAGCAATACCTTTTCTTACTTGGCAAATCCATCCATACATATAATCACAGTGCCTGTCATTCCAAAGCATGCTGGAATCACCACTGATCTCTGTACAAAGTTCAACTCCTTGGTAATTATTTGGTTCTCCAAAGCCCCAGTTTTCATACCTCACCTATGACAGAAGAAGTTTTGTGAAGATTCTGTTATATGGAAATAAAATAAGGGAGAGAGGGAGGAGACAGCATCAAAGCACAGCCCTACAACTTGTTCCTACTATCAGTTTAGAAACTTAGATAGGAGGAAACCAGAATCCCCCTGTGCAAATGCTGACATTTCAAACTTTTTTTCAGATTGCAAATGGATTGCAGCTTAGGTAACAGTTGGTTTTGCTCACACTTGGAAGAATATCAACATTTTTATGGGACCTAAATTCTGCAAAATACATTTAATAACAATGTTGGGGCATGCTACATCTTGATATTAAATTCATTAAATTTATAGTATGAGTAAAATAGGCTATTATTTAGATACAGTAAAAATGTTGGTATTTTCCTCAGAAGAGTATTACTGTTATTCTAATTTTCCTATATAAAATCCAGTTTCTGGTTTCTGTACTGTAAATTTCCATCAATATATCTTGACCAACCTTGCATCAAGTACACCTACATCTCCAAAATCACTTTTGTTTCTACAGTTTTATACCTTAGTTTAAAGTGCAATAAGTCAAACTAGCATTAAAAAAATGCCTTCATTTCCATGGATGTAAGCCATTGCAGATAATGAGCAAAGAAAAGAAATACTAAATAAGGACTATTTTACTTTAAAAATCCTTGCATTTATAACATCTTTTTATTCTACATGTATTTAGTGTCCTTGTTCATTCAATGTGTATCTTCTTATTGAAAATCAGTCTTATCAGAAAATTCAGCCGAAAAAATCAAGCTATGAAATTGCTATTCATTAGCTTTCCTAAAGAGAGCATGGTATAGAGGGTTATGATTAAGCATAAAATTACACAGAAACACATACACTACACATACTTGAGAAGCCCAGGGAATGCAAAATAGCAGTTGTGGAAAATTAAATTACTCACTGGAGATCCATCACTCCAAGCAAAGCCATCGTCAGGATTTAAGTAATATAAACCCATCCAGAAATTCTGGTGGTAATAGCCATTGTTTCTAAAACAAAAAAGTCCCAATACTAATAAGGGCATTGCAATGTTTTTAACAATCTATCGTTTACTACAGTTAAGAGAGCTCTCTAAGGATAGTCTTTAATGCTGTTAAAAACAATAACAACCAAGGTGGAAATAAATTAAAATGCAACTGTTTCTAGCTGTTATCATTATGCATTAACTCAGATTGAAATATAGATCAAGAAAATTACCAGATACAACTTCTGTACATAAGGCTTAACACCTTTGTATAATGGTTTAATAACTACTGTTGCTCCATTTCTTAAGTCCTCATTTTCTCTGTAAAGGCACTTATGGTTTCCAAATAGAGAGTTACTTTCTGCAGTTGAATCACATTTTTAAAGTATCACCTTCAACCTTGTCTGCAAGTAGACACACTTTACTGATTTCGCTGAATATATTCAGTCAATTTTTGGCAATGAAGCATCTGAGACTTTTTCCTTACTGTAAGTAAACAGCCGTAATTCTAGTACGGTCATAGCATTTTGCCAGGCCATGATGTTTCAGTCTTGCTTCTTGGTTAGCCAGGAGTGTACAAGATCCTTGAACCTGGTTTATTCTGGTCATATTGCAAGTGTTTAGTTTTCTAGGAATATTTCATCTTATTCAGAAATCTCACACCTGTTTCTTGCAGTTCAGGGATTTACTAACCTTACTTACATTCCTTAAGTAAAAAAAAATTAACCCGAATTTGCCTCTGTTTTTTGATTAGTTCATAAAAGTGACAAAAAAAATCAACACACTGTCCAAATTTATTACCGCTGTTACCATTTTTGTCCACTTACTTAGGTGAAAACAACTGGCATCTGTAATAATTTTATAATATCCACAACTCCAAAGTAAAAAGCTTTACTTTGGATGATAAAGGTTGCCTTAAGTAGATATCTTGCCAATGCCATTTCAGCAATAGCTTTTGAGGTTACTGCTGCTAGTCATACAACTCCTGCTATTTCATCAGCTCTACTCTTTTGCTGTGTGTTTGACACAGACACAGATACTGAAAGCGGATTGGCTTATACAGAAGTAAACACATACACCTAAGAAGAAATATTTCAGAAAGATTAGGAGGCTAATTAAAGCGACCTGATGCCCACGCGAGGGGTACTCACGCAATGGAACGCCATATCACGTACTGCTCTTCCTTGCCGTTAATGGAGGCCAGGTCTCCTCCTAAGGATCGACAAAACGCCTGCGATTCCAGCCATGTTTTCTTGTGCGCTGCTCTTGAAAAAGGCTAAAGGGAGCATTTTGCCATCAGACAAAATAGACCACATAGATCACAAGATCAAGACATATCAGCTACCCAAAAGCAATTAATTTACAATTATATTCTGTGGGTATTACAGAAACTTGGAGTACAGGGCTTAGGAGTGTTCACCTGTGACACACAGGCTTGGAATGAGTGTCTTTAAGACAAGTTAGCACACTGCATTGCTGATAGGAGTGTCTACTGCAAGGCAATAACCAGACAAGAAGATTAATGGAACTGGAAATTAAGAACAGAAGGTCAAACCTGAAGATTAGTCTTTAACAAAATAAGCAAAACCATGAACATTGCAGTAGAAAGGAAGAAGACTTCTACATATAATCTGGAAACAAGATTATGGAACAATAGGACACTCATATGCCAAATTTTATTGGGATCACAGAATATTCTGAGTTTTAAGAGACCCACAAGAATCGTCAAGTCCAACTCTTAAGTCCATTCACTTATGGGATTCACATAAAGGAATCAAACCTGCGACCTTGGCATTATCAGCACCA
Source organism: Dryoscopus gambensis (assembly GCA_013389985.1). Classification (NCBI taxonomy): domain Eukaryota; kingdom Metazoa; phylum Chordata; class Aves; order Passeriformes; family Malaconotidae; genus Dryoscopus; species Dryoscopus gambensis. Next base: position 9,638 of record WEIT01006325.1, on the reverse strand, counting down.
TGCTCTGACTAACTGAGCTAATCGCATGTATGTGAAGCAAATAGAAACTACCTTAATGCAGAAATAATCAACATACTTACTTTGAAACAGAAGCTAATACGATTGTTTGAGTCCCAACCTTCTGGACACTGGGGCATAGGAGTTGTTGTAGGAACAGGTGGAACAGTCACTCCTTCTGCCCACACTTTGCATAGGAACTTTGCCTTTTCTTCACATTTTATTACATCCCATAATCCACCTGCTATTCCAGTCCTCATGGCAACACAACCTGGCTTTCTTCCTGGTTGTAAACAAGAATGCATAAAAATGCCATTTAGGGTGTTATAAGAATTTACAAAACTTCATACTCTATCCTGGCAGAAATAAAGTCTTTGTGCAGTGTCAAAAATGTTTCTAATGTTAGAGAAGGTCCCCAGGAGAACCATGAAAATCATCAGAAGGCTGGAACACCTCTCCTGTGAGGAGAGGCTTAGGGAGTTGGGTTGTTTAGCCTGGAGAAGAGAAGACCGCTCCAGGGAAGCATTACCATGACTACTCAATATCTAAAGAGTGCTTATAAGATGAAGAAAGACTTTTTACCAGAGCTTACAGTGACAGAGCAAGGGACAACTATTTTAAAATGAAAGAAGGCAGATTCAGATTGGGCATAAGGAATGAATTTTTATTATAAAGGTGGTGAGCAACTGGAAGAGGTTGCCTGGACAAGTTGTAGATGCCCCATTCATGAAAGTTCTCAAGGTCAGGTTGGACTAGGATTTGAGCAACCTGGTCTAGTGGAAGGTGTCCATGGCAGGGGGTGGGACTAGGTGATCTTTAAATGTTTTTTCAACACAAATCATTCCATGATTCTATAATTCTAATTTATGAAGAAGAGGAAAAAAAGGCAAAAAAATCTGTAGTTCATCCACTCTGAGGTACTGAATTATGCCTCACACCAAATCACCTGCAGTGGCTGACTCTAGCTAGATCATAACCTTAGATCCAATAAATTCTCCCCTAAAACTGAAGATGTGGTTAGAACTAGTTTCTCATTTTTTTCTAATTTGACTTAAAATTTTCAAAAACTAACTAGGTATATATAACACTACTATTGTGTTCATGGTCTATATAGCCTTACCACTTCACCTGACACATTCAAATCAGCGATTAGGCACTGAAATTAAACTGAATCAGAGGACCTCCTGAAAGGCATATGCAACATACCAGAACTTTGAGCACCAACAATCACCCACTTTCTGATGTGATCATGATTAAATGACCTCCCATTCCTATATTTTGGCCCTCTTGTCATACCTTACAATCCCATTTTCTCTAGGACTCAGAGATGCTTCATGCATGCTGTGATCCCACATACTCAGAACATGCAGTGAGCATGTGTGGCATGAGATATGGCTGAAGAGGCAGGACTCGCAAGGAGGGTGCACTGTGCCTGCGGAGATTGCTCCTCCAGGGTAGTACAGACACAGATTTCCCCAGAACAGTTGCAAATCAGAAACTTGATATCAATTAAAAGTGTCTTCTCAAACTCATACTAAAAACTCATTTCAGCACTAAGCAGGAACTCAGCAACTGCGCTGGATTCTTCAGGAAAACAGCCAGATGTATTTGAAAGCCATTGGCCATTATGTCATCAAGACAGGGCTAAGGATAAAACTTCAAGCAGCGAGCAACTTCTTTCAGGCCCTGAACTCATTAAACAGCGCAGAGTCATACCTACCAGGCATTTCAGAATTCCAGTGGGTAAATAAGACAGATTCACCATTAGCCCACTTGAACGTTCCCTTTTCTTCTACATCTGAAAGTCCAATCCAAAAGTACCTTTCTGTTCTTAGCCCAACCAGGCTAGTCAGATAGGCTTGTTCATATCTGTTCAAAAGAAATCAGTCATTAAATTAATATTGTTAAATTTCTTTTTTAAAGTTTTAAAAGGCTTGTTATTTTCTCCAAATTGCTGCTGTAACTTCCTAAAAGCATAGCTTGGATGGATTTTCTTTAGCAAAGAATATAACAAAACCATTAAATAAAAGGTATTTTGCAAGCTTCAATATCAGAGTATTTTGCTTTCTTCTCAGATGTCCAGCGAATAATGTGGCATAATCATGGACTGACAGGAAATTGGTGGCAAAGAAGAAACCTGACATGTCTTATGTTTTATACTACTGTATTTTGTGAGTTTCTAGTACTCTTGTATTTTAATACTTCTCCCTTCAGACAAATCCAAAACTGAAAACGGAATCTCAGCATTACTGAAGAAAGTTACAAAAAGTAGAGACAAGAGTAGTATTATACTAAATTATCAAACTAAGGAACACTAAATTAGATCCAATTATTATGCAAGAAAAGTTTCATTTTGGAAAAAAACCTGTGTAAAGCCTTTCATAGTTCATTCTGGTGTTTAAACAAACAGCTCTTAAGAAATGAGAGCAAATAAAAAAAGTCTCCCCTTAATAAGGTGAAGTCTGAAGACCGCCTTAATGTTAAACCATTCTCATGGCAGCTGTAGTGCGATCTATATTTAGAGAGTTACCATTCGTGACAGCTGGAGCTTTCACATTTTAACATACCTACTTTGATTATATAGAAACAAATAAGAGATTGTGTGAAACATCTAGTCATCTGCAAGTAAAATATTTTGTTTCCTAAATCTTTTATTTTTCCTATATTTCACATACAGTAAAGTGCACCACTTCTCCAGAAATTTAGCACACACTGAACCTGGCTGAAATGTGACAGATTTTCAGGTACCAAACACTTTACATCATTTGATTTCTCACTTAATTCTTTTAAAAGTACCTCAATTCCAAGACCAGGTAGTTGAAAATTATATCCTCTTGCTCATTTGAACTACCTTTTGAAAGGGATTCAGAGCCATGTCTCTTCATTTTGTCTCTCCACTTCAAAATTGGAACCTGTATGCCTCACTCAAGTTACCCACTACAATAAGGAAGTAGAAAATATAGTTCTCCTTTTCTTTGACATAACCACCTATATCAATTCTGATTTCACGGCCATGACTTATTTTCAGTGTAAACCAGATTCCTGGATTTGAACATACATGTAAAAACTATGAAGAGTTCTATGTCTACAGATAGCTGTCCTCTGAAGCTAGATTTTTGCCCAGATCAGTCTTTATTTTGATATGAAGGTGATGCTAGAAGTTGAATCCTCATGTGATCAGACAAATAGACATTTACATACCTGTCTTCAATAGTTGCTAAAAATGCCTGATGCCTTCCACAGGTTTGATTTGCTTGAGAAAATGTTACAAATGTATTTCCAACGAAGTAACAATAAAAACCATATCTTTTCCAACCCTGTCAAAATAAATGTGAAGTGATCACGTGGGAAAGGGAAAAGGAAGGGGAACCAACAAAACAGAAAACTGATTTATAACACTGTTACCTAAGGACTGGACAAAGGAACTATGGAACTGAAAAAGTCAGAGTGGAAACAGGCAGGATCAAAGCTTTTTAGAATTTTGTTTCATAAAAAAATTTAATATCTAATGAATTTTCAATCAATGTATTCTGCTTACAAAGGGATGAGAGGCTTTGCTGTGTACCTTTTGTGCTCAGAACAGAATCATAACCAGTACATATAATGCTATAATGCAGCATAGTATAATATACATATTAATGCATACATATAATGCAGTCTATAATGCCATCACGAGGACAGTTTCGAAAAGCAAACTTCAGCTTGAATTTTCAGAAAGGGAATGGCACCTCAAACAAGTTTGTTTATTCTTAACTGACATAAACACTTTTTCCTAAAGTTTTGTCATTCAAATATCGTTTACTCAGGAACATGCTCTCAGAGAAGTTTGCTGTGACCAGCCACAGTTTACAAAATATTTCTTCTGATGGTTTTTAATTTCTCACTTTTGAGAGACTTTTTTTCTACAAGCATGCACTTAGTTCTATAGGCAATGGTAACACCCGTAAGCATGAGAAACCCTTTATTTCCTCCAACAGTTGAATACTTGTAAGGATTCCAGGTACTCTTTTACAATTACTGGAAATAATCACCAAAGACTTTCTCTGAAGCTGTGTAAAGCAGACTTGGAAAAAAAAGGCAATTTCTTCAAGGAAGACAAATACTTAAGAAGATTTCCTATGACATAATAAATGACTGTAATTTTTTTGTAATTACTGGGTGTTATATCATTAGAAGGCAAGCAAGTAAACAATAGATCTGCTGGCAATTCAGAAGGAGCACAACAGAGTCATTTTACTTGGCCACTGGTAATAAGTTGTTCAAAGTAGAGAGCACTGCCAGAGACCACAGCAAAGCCCTGAGAACAGTATTTAGACAGGGACACCCTTCCTACCATGAACAATTTTGTAGAAAACTGTAGCCAGAGCTGAAGTGCAGCTGATGGTACAGGCAAACTCTTTAGGGAAGCTTGAATGCCAATCAAGGATAAATGGTCTGCTGCAGGGTAAGAGGTTTGAGATTTGGTTTAAGTTCTGGAAAAAGAAAGGGAGTATCAAGAGCCAAATGACAGTCATAGATTGGATTTAGTCATATATAACACCTACCTCATCTGCCATAGAAATGAGAAGGCAAAGTCTTTTGATTATGATGACACAGAACCTATTTGTCCTGGGTTTTTGTCACCTAGGTGACAGTTTCTCTTTTTTATCCTTCTTAGCAGCCTATTTAGATCAGACAGCTTTTTCTCCACTTACTCTCTGGCAGCCCACGTCAATAGTTTCCTCTTCTGTAGGAGCATCTGACATAGGTTTCCTTTTACAGATGTAGCCAATTTTCTTTTCACAAGAACGGTCTGCCCAAAATCCATCCTGAAAATATGAATACAACATCAGTCAGTTGAGATTTAATCTTCAAAAAAAGCTGGTCTATACTTCTAAGTATTTAATATTTTTTTGCTAGCTTTAAATGGAGTAAAACCTTCATCTAAGTTCAAAACCTAATTCCAGCCTCATTCCTATCTCACTTCTTCTGGAGCTGATTTACCACTGACTTACACTTTCTTTGATTATCTACCCTTCTGAAAAGCAATCCCTTGAGGGTGACAGCAATACACCATCTTTACAAAGACTACTGATTTAATAGTCATGTGAGAGGAAAGGGAGATATCATCTCTCCCCACAGAAATACAGTTCTAACAGAAAAAAAACCAACATCAGAAGACTACATTCCTTAGTTAATACTTACACAAAACTTTGAAGATGTAAAACGATCTTTGTCAAAGTTAGAATTAATATTCTTATTCCTCATACTGCAGATTCTCAGAAGAAACAATGACATTCAGTGGGAGTTGTACTGAACATAAGGAACATCATATCATATTCCCAAAATATTCTACACACATTTTGGCTGAACAGATAAACGGTATTAGGAGAGGAAGGGAAACCTGTGTGCCTCTCACCTATGTCTTAAAGACTCCACCTTTATAACTGTAGTTTCATGGCCGTTGATGAGCAATTTCTTCTTTTTCTTCCTTCTTTTTATCCTCCCCCCTGTCCCCTCCTAAATGTAAAATAATCATCACGGTAATACACAGACACTTGTGCCACGATATCTCAAGCTCTCAAGAGACTCAACAAACCCCGCTTCCAGCAAAAACCCTCCCAACGCTCAACACTTCTGCCTACAACAACAAAGCCTTGTATGTGCACCTGGTGCTTGTGTCTGTCCTGTGCTTACTGCAAGGCAAGTCCACTGGTGGCTGTCACACCACTCCCTAACATGTTTTTCTCATTAGGTTGATAGGCCCTTCAAATAATCACCCATATCCCTGACCTTTGCAGACTGCGAAAAATCATCTTTGCAAAACTTTCAGACTTCTTCAACACAGGAAAGCCTACTCTGAAGCTGTGGGTCTCTAGTTGCAGAAAAATCATTTGCTGTCTTTCCATAACTGTGTCTTCACTGGGAAATTCACGAAGTAATTTCTAGATACTTCTTACCATGTCTTATGAGCTGCCTTTTGAAAATATATCTCTGTTCTCTTGCTTTCTCATTAACTAAACCCAAACACTTCCTTAAGAGAGAAGGTGGTGTTACAGACAGGGCCAGCCTTTGTTCCATAAAGTAAGTGAGGGATTCAGATGGCTTCAACCAAGGACTGATCAACCCAAAAATATCAACAATGGAAACATAAACGTACTTAGGTAGGTAAATATCAACAAACTGAGAAGATCATCTTATAGTTCTGCATTGTTTGGTCAGCTGACAGCTGATTCCAAGAGATAATGAGCTGGCAAAACTTCCATGGAATTTCTTCAGCCAAAATCTACATCATGCTTTCTGTACTGATTTGGGCACTGATATAAGTGAAAGGATGACAGCTCTTCTAAAGCAGCAGAAAGGAAGAGCAGGCTGCTACTTGTATTTATTTATAGCTACAGCCATAAATATATCTATTGCTGTTGGAATTAAAAGGGCCTCTGAGGTTTTGATACAACTCTTATTCAATACATATTCAGTGCTGGAGGACCCCAAGATCCTTCTGTAGTGAATGACTCTGTGTTAGGTGAAGGAAGAGAAGGCTTGGACTTGGGAGGACAGACTCCTCCCTTCCCAAAGTCAAGGACCAGCACCCTGAATTAGTATTTTCAGGTGGTTGTTGACCATAGTATTAAGCATGCCAGCTTGCCACAGGAAACTCTTTCTGAGCAATGATCATAGGTTACCTGGCTGCACTGAGTGCTGCAGTTTTAGCATGGCATACAGCACATGACCAGTGAGCGCAAATCTTAATGCTTTGAGACCTTCATAATTGAATTAACTTTATTTCAATCTCCAAACAAATGTTGGATCCCTTTTAAAATCTCAGGTCGTCTTCTGTCAACAGATTTGCCTTAACACATACACGCCACTGCATATACCTCTAACAATTCTTGTCTCCTTACAAATGAACCGCTCATGTGTCCCAGTGGTTTGGTCTGAACTTCAAAAATTTTACTGACCATACAAAGTGAGAATGAGGGCATAAATAACAATGATTCCTTTTTTTCAATCCATTTCTTTATCCAATAGATTTTAATGGATGGCCACATGAATGGGGGAAAACTTTAGGTAGACCAACAGTGGTTGTTTCCAGGTCTTGACACTGTGGAGCAGCATGAACTGACTCCAGGTCATGCTGTTGGTGCCCTGCACCAGAGGATACTGCTAGGCCTAGTTGCAATCTCTACCTGCCTTGTCTTTCTCCTGAAATCTTATAGAAACAACCAGATTGTCTTTCCTCTAATCTTGAAACAGAAACTGAGGTAGCTGGCTCTTTCCTAGAAAAATGTAACAGATGCTGGAGTTCCAGCGGTCACAGGTGATTTACTTAGGTTTGCAGAAAAGCAGAATCTAGCGGATACCAACTTCTGTACACAAATAGAAATTTTTAACCTGAATCTAAGTCCCTGAATTCTGTAAAACTTGGCTTGGCCAGAAAATGCCATCTCAATCCTCAGAAAACCACAAAACAGGTTCTGCTCCTTCCTGGTTTTTTCTTGAAACGCTTATTTGAAGGTAGTCAAGTCATTTTGATGAAAATAACAGCTTTACGAATGGATTTAAGCTGCCCTGTGTGCTCCAAATGACTGTAAAAAATATAAATTAAAAAAAAAAATGCATCTAGGAACTATGAATATCAAGCACTACCAGAATCATTAAATGCTTGTCTGTCTCTTACTTCCTCTAACACTTCCTGCACCAGTACTTCTGTGTGTAATACCATAAACCTTAACACCAACAGATGAGGTTAGGTAAAGGGCACAGGATGGTAGATAAGACAAAACCTCAAGTATGTATTCTTAGAAACTCACTACCCACATGCACCAAGGCCAGCTGCCTTACTCACCTCATATGCCTGAGCAAGATCT
>WEIT01006323.1:6332-49331 GCA_013389985.1 Dryoscopus gambensis | reverse complement strand
CTTTATTACTGGAGTTTCTGGAGAGGTCTATACAACTCTGTTTCAGAGACAGATGCATATGAGTGTCTTGTGAAATCTCAAAATACTGAATTAGTGTTTTAGTCATAACTCCAGGCACTTGTAGGCTGCAGTAATTATGACTTGCCTCAGAGAAGGGGGACGCGAAGCTTAACTTCCTACACAGATAAGGGAAAAATAAGGGACCTGGAAAAGAGGAGCAGGGAAAGAGAGTGCACCTTTCACAAGGTGTCTTGATAGTAATTCCTGAGGAGTGCCTTGCACTGATTTCATAATCCATATATTCATCTCCTTTGAGTCTGATACATCATTGCTTCCTGGCCAAACTCACCAGGAACTACTGTGTGTGGTGACAATCACTGTATCATAAGATCAACAATAGATGTTTGAGTGCCTTTTCTTTTCTTATTCTGTCAGACCAATAGCAAAACTAATACCTTCAGTGGAAAAGGTTCAAATGCTTGAGAAGAAAGCAGGTACTAAAATGACTGTCAGGTCTTGCTGCAGCAATTACCTTTCTGCTGCTGTGTGCATTGCTGAACATCACCTATAGACGTTCAGTGTCGCTTATTGCTTACAGCAATATAGCACCTGATGCTGATTTTTCTTAAAGCTTTTGAGGGGTTTAATTTGGGAAGAATGATCCTTCTCAGCCCCCAAGTTGCTGGAATAGCTTTTCGTTTAGTTTGGGCATGACTGCTTGGAAACAAACACTCCACTCACAAATGCTTATACAAATTTTTTTTTAAAAAAAGGTAGGATTGGAAATATTAATTTGATTCTTGTAGACCAGCTGTATCCTATTTCCTAATGTCAAAGTGGTATCTTACTGTTTTACAATTTTGTGTTTTGCCTGGTGTCCTTGCTGATGTGGATAGTATTGGGAAATATATTCACTGTATCAGTTCCAACTCTTTTTCCAGGGAAGATTGTTTGTTTGCTCAAATCTAACAGAAATTCATGGTGGAGCTTTACCAAAGCTCTACAGATTCAAAAAACACGAGGCCAAACAGTCTTTAAGACTGTCTGTTGTGGGTGCCTGTGTTTGAAGCAGCAGTTTGAGAAAGATTTGGCTCATGTCTTGACAGGAAGCGTTGTCCTGCACCTGTCCTGCAGAGATGTGCCTGGAGATGGCTTCCAGATTCTGCTTTCTGTTATACCTTTGTCCCCTGGATAAAATCAACTCTTGGAACTCAGGTGCTCCTGAAGGAACCTGGGCAAATTTCCGTCACTGTCTGTGATTAGATACTGTTGGGGAGAACTGGCCTTTGATAGATGATGCACATGCACTTGGAACTGATGACTCATGGGCTATTGAAAGGTCTTGTTTTGATGCAAGTGTCTTCTGTGTGTTATTTCTGGTAGACAGCTGTAGGCTACAAATGAATGTTTATATCATTTCTTCAGCTGGATACTTCATTAGAAAAAGTTAATTTTTTGTTTTTCATAGTGCAGAGCACCATCTGGATTGATATTAGATGTATCTGGAAGACTGTACAGAGTGGGATATAGTTTATAATTAAAAATAACAAAAAGGTTAGCATAAGAGTTGGGATTTTGCATCTCTTACTACAGAGCATGACCTGAGTTTAGTAGTTCTGAAACATCCAGTGGCTTGGAGCCAAGATCCATTGTGTCTGAGCCACAAAGGCTCACCAGAACAGGGCAATAAAAAGGAGTTTTAATTTGGGTCAGCCATGAATGCAAAACTGTGGGCTCTGTCATTAGCACACATATGTGGCACAGGGAGGGCTGGTGAAATGCTGTCTCATTGCCATCAGGGCATCTGGCTTGTCAGCCACACACAAGCTATATCTGATGCTCTGCATCCTGAATAATGAAACATATGGTGACTAAAATGCTTAAATGTTTGAGACTGCATATGATCCCTTGGTGTGATAATTTGAGTACTGGAGCTGTGGTAACCACAATTTTGACTGTCATCAGAGCTTACTGCTTGTACAAATGTGGGTAATTATGATATATGGGGATTCATTTAAGGTAATTTTGTCAGTAAGTGAAACTTCCATTTTGAGCTTTAGATTTTGTCCTGTTTGCAGCCGTTTAATATGCAAGGCACAAGATACTTGGCACTACCTCTTGGAGTGAGAGGGCCTAAAGTTTTTTAACATAAATCAATTTGCCAACCAGTANNNNTTGAGATGAATAATATTACTTCCTATTCAAAGAATGAGAAGAGTACCTTTTCAGGAGTTTTCTGTCTGTGAGTTCTGAGCTTGTGGTTTACAGGATGGGTCTAAAAAAGAAAAATATATGAGTATCTGCATGTCCATAAAAATCTTGTACAGGTCAATGGGATAACACAGAATATTCTCAGAATGGGAAATTAGGTGCCTGGTAATAATAGCATGATGAGGACTTACTGGAATAGCAAAAACTGGTCCTACAAGACAAATGAAGAGAGCTACAGCCTTCATGCTTTCCAGATCTTGTAGAGGACAGTGGTTAATTGTACAGGGGTATGGCTTAGAGGTTTCCTTTCTGCAAGAAACATGAAAACAAAACAAATTAGGATTTGGGTGTAAAGACCTAGAAATGACTGATGGAAGCAATGCAGTGGCTGCCGTAACTTCTTTAGTCTGGAGACCCACAAAATTGCCATGTGGTATCCTGTACGCAGGATGTTACACCAGCTTAACTAGAGGGCACTTTCACTTCAGTTCTTCAACAGGGATTAAGCTGTAGGCTGTGTTCACAAACTCCAGTGGGTGTTACTGAAAGGCAGAGTTGTGACATAGGTTGAGTATTTAAATACTCACAAATACTTGTAAGTATTTATCCACTCCTCTGAGATACCACTTTCTGAAAAATGCCTCTTTTTTATTGAACTCTGAGGCAATGCCTGCTTGTGGCATCTCTACGGCTGATGTGTCTCCTGCCTGCTCCCTCTGTGCCTGGTAGGAAGAATTAAGTGATGAAGTTCTGCTCAGCAGGTCTCCAAGCTCAGAAGTGCTGCCCAGGATGCTTGAAGAATGGGTGCAGTCCTGCTTTGGATGCAGCCCTGCTTCTGTGTTTTCCCGGAAACTGTTCCCCAAAGTGTACACTTTTGGAAGACCCCTCTGTTAAACATTGTTTAATGTCATTATCTTTCAGTTAATGAAGATCAAAATACTCATTAGTGGGGCCTATCTAGTATGCAATCCTTTTTTTCTTGCGGTTAGCTCATTCAGTCTCCAAATTACCTCTTGACTAATTATCTATTATCTCTTTGGCATTCACAGTTAGTTGTCTGAGATGTTTTCGGAGGGAAAGGCAGAATACAACAAAAGCCATTAATGAGCATATGCAAAATGCCTCACTGGGCTGGGTATGGGCAGTCACTTTAGATCAAGGCAAGTGTTGTTAGACTGAGGGTTATGCAGGCAACTTGTCAGAAATGCAGGGAAACAATCCAATTTCATGTAAAGCCCTAAAAACTGCATACTGTGCTTTTTGAAGGCCTGGCAAGTGACTGAGGAAAGAAGGATTTGAATGTCAGGTAGGCTTGATTTCTGTTTCTTTTTGTTCCTGGTGAGCAACACAGATCTGGGCATGTCAGTCAACTGAGTTTCCTTTGTAAAAACTTTCATTTGTCATATTTGTTTAGGTGAACTAGTGTAAGAGTTATAAACGAAAAGTTCTGCCTGTAGTCTTTTATTTATAATTGCAGTTTTGTAATTTGGCTTGTGTCTCTGTCTTTAAAAGTTGCCTCTCCTGCCTTTATCGAAATAATGAAAAAGTAGTTGGAATAAATCTGAGTTAAGGTGGCAGGACAGGGCTTTTGTATTTTCTTTTCTTATTAGTAGCAAGCCCACAGCAGCCCATAGGAAGCACAAGTCTTGAACAAGTATTGAATTATTAGGGAAGACTGACCACACTGAATGGAGTGTCAAATGAGTGCATTGTGAGATTTTTTTTTACACTGAAATCTAAGTGGGAAGACATTTCATTCTTGCTTTAATTTCCAAACATGTCCTACAGAAGAGAATTTTTAAAAGCAAGCTTTTGTAACATATAAGTTTAACAGAACTGTCAGAAAGGAACAGTTACACAAGAAGCTATTTTTAAAAGCAGGGAGACATCACCCTGGGAAAATAAAGTCATTATACTCTGCAGGAGAATCTGTAGGAAAACTTAGCCAAAAGATGAATAGGGAAATTTTTTGAGTATGGTGGGGTTTTTGACCAAGAAATGAGGAATTTAACAATACTTCAGTGTGGGTTATTGAGCTAGCAGTGCTAACTCGGGTTACTGGGTTTGCATGGCAAGGTTTTGGTGGCAGGAGGCTACAGGGCTGCCATTCTAATAGTGTCAGCAGTCACTTGAAATACTCATCAATGACATGATTTTTTAGTAAAAACATACGTGTGATACTCTGAAATTACAACTAGTACAGCACGTTATTGTTTCTAGGTCTGTTTCAGAAGCCCTTGTGAGAGCATGAGTACATTATACGTGTAGAAGCTGGTTCATGTGCATACACACATAAAACTAAAAGGCAGAGTTTGAGGCAGGTATCTGATCTGAGTAAAAGAAGAGATCACAATAAGAAAATAAATATTAAGGCATAAAACTATTTCACTCATTCTATACCAGTAAATAGCAGCTACTTAGAATTGATCCCTCTGATGCTGCCAGTTTTACAGCTGCAGAAGTCATCGGGCATAAGTCCTTGATGGCTGAGTTCAAACAAATCAAAACCAAACCAAGAGTATTTCAGGACATCTTAAAACAATTGTTAAACAAACCATTCACATTACCTTAATGTAATTGTTTAACCTCTTATGTTTCCCTTCTACCATTTAATTCTATTTTCTACTTGTTTAGATCTGAGTTTTTAGAGTTTTGGGGTTCTTTTTACCAGAGCTCTGTGTAATTTAAGGCCAGATCAAGTCAAAATGAGCTGCTTTGATTTAATTTGAGGAGGATCAAAATGAGACTTATTTATTAGGCAGAATTATTTTGATATTAGTTGGTGGGTTTTGTCCTCTCCTAGAATCTGCATTTCTTTCAGGGGCTCCCTGATTGGTACATGTTTTCACTAGGTCTACCAACACATTTTTGAAAGGTTCCTCTAAGACCAGCTAGAGTTTCTCTCTCTCTTCTCCAATATGAGAAAAGAAGGGTGAATCTGTTTTTCTGACCTTGTCTATTGGACTACGGTTCCTAAACTGGTATTTAAAGAGATTGTTAAATTAAAGTATTGGGAAATCAGGTCACATCATGGCTTTCAGCTGGACCACTGTATGCTTCCAAAGGAAGTGTGTACTTTTCTTGGCTCTTGTTGGCCATAATGTTTTATTGTTTTGCAGGATCACTGGAAAAAGAATTATTCCAGTGGTAAGATAAGGGTTGTCTTCCTCAACGCAGTAACTACACATTGTTTTCTCTTACAAAGGACGTTTCTTTCTGTTCTAGGCGTAAACATCTGAAATGTGTTATCCTTAAAACAGATGATACTGTATGAAAGCTTCAGCTATTTTGCAGTAAGTGGAAAAAAATTGCAGAGGTTTAGATAGAAAGCATTCTTAAGTTTTAATTAAGAATAAAGAAAAAACGGTACCATAGCAGAAGAGGTGCTCCTTCTTGGCCTGCCACTGATGTACTGGAAATCCTTGAGCCTTGCAAAATGTTGCTGCTTTTCCTGAGATGTATTTTGGTGTCTGAAACAGACCCTCTCAGCAAATGCCTTGTGCTGCAAGCTTCAGTGAAGGAAGAGGGTACTCTTTGGGTCTTGGTGGGACAAGGAATCCTAGGCTTCCATGGGATGAGGTGGGGGCAATGGGCTAGTGGAATTCTGCTAGATTAATTGAATCAGAAAGACAATTTAGTGCTCACGGGCTGTGGGCCAGTGCAGCTCAGCGGCTGTGTGGGAAGGACATATTTAGTGTTGTGCAGGGAGGGGAGCCAAAGGGAGCGGGTGCAAGAGTTTCTGCTGCGTCAGCTGCTCCCAGAAGAGCTGAACTAAGGGATCTGCTGGGGCAGCCACACTGTGCGCTCGGGGGAAAGTGGAGCACAGGGGTTGCCAGTCCCTGCTAAACTGCCCAGTGTTGTTTCAGTATGCTGCATATGGTGCGTGTAAGCCTGCAAAATTAAATATGTAAAACCCAGTATTGGTTGGAGAGTCTTGCATAGCTCTGAGGAGTTTGCTATTTGGAAGCTGTTGCCATGGCTATGCTGCCTGTCTGGCATAGCGACGGCACAAAGCGAGCTGGTGAGGAGTGTGGAAATCTCTGTGAGCCTCTGCAGCAGGGGCTTTGTGGCTTTTGGTTCTGCAAACATTAATGAGTTTATTCTTTATTTCATTTCTCATCTCATTATTCCGTAAAATGCTCCACCTGAACCGTAATACCTTCTGGGAGGTTGTCCAGAAATAGTGGAGGGGATGCAGCAATGTAAGAGCAGAGGCACTTCTACTGATAAAGTCAGCAGATCTAGCCTCAAATTCCCCATTCTGCCAATATCCTCTCTTCCTAAGGAGGACACTTTGCATATTTTGTTGACATGACTGGAAGAGAAGTTGAAGCAAAGTGAAATGAAGTGTGTGAATGGTAGGAACTGTAATGCAAATGCTGAAAATTCAGTCACTTTAGATAATATTTTAGTATTGTTCTTTTTAAAGTTACAGTTTTACTGGCTTCTGCTCTGTTCACCCAAAAAGGTATCAGACATTAGGACAAGATGGAGTGAGAAATGTACAAAAATTGACCATGTTTTATGTGCCAACTGTGAAGTTCATCGTTAATTTAAAAAAAAAACAGAAAAAAAGAGCCTGAAATCACAGCTGAGCCCTTGCTCTGTAGACCAAGCAGAAAAAAAACCCTTTGACAAAAGCCCATGAGAAATTCTTTAAATCCTTTCCCCTTTTATCTCTGCTTCTCTGCCTGGAAACTAATTCATGCCTATTGGAGTTGAAATTCTGCTGGTCTGTCAGCCCCTCAGTGTCTGAAAGGAGTGGGGATATTTCAGAACTTCCCATTTGTTTTTTCTTTTGTTGTGCATGCTGAAAAGATGATTGGTTTTATCTGTTCAAAACTTTGTTATGTGCTGTGCTGTACCATCAGATTAGCTTTACTGGGTTATCAAAGATAAGTGGCTTTCCTGTGATTTTTCAGTATTCCAGATATGGATGGACTCTCAGCTGATAGAAGAAAACTGTTCAGGTGGCTCCCCAGAAATTAGGACAAGCACACCAACGTTAATTTTATGGTAGCTAAATATTAACTCTTTTTGTCATAAGATTTTCTGATAATGGCTATTAACATTGCCTTGAAGTCCTTCATTCACAAAAAAAGCGCGCCAGACTGTGAAGAACGGTGCAGAAACTTGAAGCGGAAATTTGTAGGAGTTTGAAGGTTATTATTGGAAAACTGTATGTGATTTGTAGGCTTTGCCTGTTTCTGTGTTTAAACAGCTTTCTTGGGACTTACAGGGCAGTGGGGAGGAAATGTTTTGGTTTTGAGGACACTGATGGATTATACATTGTTTATTGGAGCTGTTACATATTTATGAAATATTTCATTAAACAAAATTTTCTAGCTTTGCATTTGTCTTTGATGACAAAATGCTTCAGTTGAGAAGATCTCTGGTTGTTTTCCTAGGTCACCAGGAGGCCTGAGCTTGACTTGGAGCCATCAGTCCTACTGCTCCAGTCCTCAGCCAGTCCCGCTGTGTCAGGCAGTGTGCTTTTTGGAAAGCTTTCCAGTGGTGGATTAGTAGTTCTGTCACCAGAAAGAGGTGCTGTGCCATGGAGGTAAAGCATGGGGGGAAGAGGGGAGCCAAGTAGTTGCTGAGCTAAGTGAAAGGGAGGATATGCAAGAAACAATAGGGAAAGATTAAACACAGAAGAAAGAAGACAGATGAGTACAGGAAGGTGAAAAATTTTATCTGTCTCACTGTGACAGCTGCTAAACAGACACTTTAAACGAAGCAAGAAGAGCAAAACCTCAGGGAATTTTGCATTATATTTCTTCGTATGCCTGTCTTGCATTGTGTTCTCTGGCAGCAAAGATCTGTGGGTCTGACTGCTGTGGGGGAGATGGAGTTAGGCTCAAAAGACATTTGTTTTTATTGTAGCTGTCTGCACCTCTGCATGCTCAGTCCAGCCAGAGGGTTCAGTGCCGTGGCGTGGGGAGGTGGTGAGGTGCCACAGCCTTCTAGAAGGGTCCTCAGCCAGAGGAAGCCGCTTCAGCACGGAGGGCCAGACGAAGGCGCAGCCACACACAGACCTGATGGTGTGCGGCACACACAGACACACAGGGAGAAGTGAGGTGACAGCCGGCGACAAAGGAGGTGGGAAGGGTCTTCTGGATGGGGTTCAGCAACCAGGTTTGTTGGAAGGTCAAGGTGCAGAAGCGTCTAGGGACAGAAGACAAGATGGAGGGCAGGGTTCAGGGTTTATATATGGGGTCTGGAGGGTGGGCAGAGCATCGGGGCCAATGGATTGAGGGCCAGGGGCTGGAACAAAGACAAAGGGGCAAATAGGGACACAGTGGAGGAGGAACTGAGGGAAGAGAGCCAATGGGGATAACAATCAAAAAGAAAGTTCTAGAGATAGTATTAACAGGGAATAAGGGGGTGGAGTACAGTGAACCAATCTCAAGCACAGGGGATCCAAACATTATAATATTTCAGGCAAGGTCTCCTGGGAGTTCACCCTAACTTGGGGGGATGTTTCTGGCTGTGGGCCATCCCACCAATGAACTTTCTTTGTCTGGGGTTTTGGTGGCCCCTTTGTAGCATTTTCCCAGGATGCCACATTTCAGGTCTCTGCCCACAAGAGAGTGGTGTTGAGCCATCCACCCCCAGACCATGTACCAGGGTTCAGCTTACAGGTCTTTAAAATGTAAAGTAAATTTTGACCTTGGTGCTCATTCTGATTTACAAATAAAGTTTGACTGTTCCATCAAATATGCTTTACCTGAAAATGAAAATGCGTAAGCAAGTTGGAACTCAAGTGTTTTAGTGTAGATAAAGAAACTGTGCGCGTATAGTGGGTATTACATCAACGATATAATACCTAGCTATGTATCTATGTTTTTTCTCTTTTCGCCAGAGAGAAAAAAAGAGCAAAAAGAACCACAAAACGACAGGCAGATGTGAAACAGTTTGAGTCTGATTGCAGTCATTGCTGATGTGCTTGTGCTGTGCAGTCCCAGGTGGTGAAGATCACAGTCTGCCAGGTGGTGTTGAGAGGGCTCTAAGCACATCCCTGGTTGCCTCTTAGCCATTAATTAACAGCTGATCAGGAAATTTAGGGGAGTCTCGGTGTAACTTCCTTAATAAAAGGTGCATCTGAAGCCTTTGATGAGCCTGTGAAATGGCCTTCATTTAGATAACTGTATAAGTTATTTGGATTCTCAAAAGATCACAGCCTGTAGTAGCTCCTGTTGGAAATGTTGGCAAGTACTGCTTGTCCTTTCCTACTAGAAATAATTGACAGGGTTCGTGTGGACCACAGCAGCATTTCATGGGAAGTTTAGTTTTCTTGAGAAAGGTAGAAAAACTGGTTGGAGACAGTGCTGGAGGTAGGAGGGAGCTGGTACTTCTGACCAGCTCTGTTCAGTTGTGCCACACTACAGGAATACTGGGGCTGGGGGGCCTTCTGTGCCTAATTTTTGGGGAGGCAGGAGAATATCAGTTGTGGCTCTTTAGGTATCTTATGATAGAGATTTTGATCAAGAATATTGCCCAAGTATTTTTGCATGCATTTCTTTCTAAATCGACTTATCTACCAAAAATAAATCATTGGTAATTATAGTAAATATATTATATAGGTGTGTACATACACAAATATATGTTGCAACCTCTCGGCTAAGTAATATTGGACTGATGTTTTTATACTCTGAAAAACGAAATTTTGGCACAGCTTTTTTGACTCTAAAGGCTGCCCTTCTCAATTAGATACTGGCAATGCCTGGTGTCTTTTTGAGACCAGCAAGCATCTCTGGAGCAGAATAATAAATGCATATGAGCTCCTGATGAGTATTTTGAAACTTGTTGTCTCCCAAGAGTTTTTTAGTGAAAAATCTCAACAAAGTGTGGCTTATCATAAAAAACATTTAAAAAATCACAGAGACACCAAGTTAAAAGTCTTCCTATGTGTTCTTTTTGGCCTGTTACTTGGTCAGTTCTGCATCTAAAAACAGGTTCCCTTGAATACAGACTATGTGGTTGCACAGTTTATTTTTTGCTCTAATCCAGGAGTCCCCCATCATCAGTATTTTATTCCATACAGCAGTAGTTCTGTCTACTTGCACATTACAATTCCTTTACCTTATTACACAGAGTTTTCCAACGCTTCAGCAATCTCAGTTCATCAAAACTCTATTGTGGCTTTTTATTTCTTGTTCTACCTGCATGAAATGCTGTACTGGATGTAAATCTGTTTGTGATCTTCATTATGCCTGGGAAGACAAGAAGTGCCAGGCAGGACTCCTGTTGCCTGGATGTATGGAATGAGTCACATTTACGGTGTGCGGGAAGTGACTCCAAACAAGGCCAAGGCTCTGGCATGGCTGCCCCCGTGCTGCTGCTATATCAGGCTTTGCCTCTGATGCAGTCAGGGTGTCAGAGACTCTCATCCTGTCTCCTGAGAGCTGCTGCTCTGGGCTGTGTCATGCTTGACCACAGTGCCTGCATAGGTTGAAATTAAATGTTTGAAAAGGAGGGAGAGAAATAAACATCTTGCCCAGCGGGGGAACATTTGAGTCCCGTTGGGGAGGAGCTATTTTAAAGCTCAGACTGAGGGATGGATATTTTTGCCCTTCAGCCAGACAGACTCAGATAATGGTCTATATTGTTCAAACCATTTTCTTGACCAAATTCTTAAAAAGAGGAAGGAAAAAAGAGCAGGAAGAGTCCTTAAGCCAGCAAGAGGTAGACATGGCTCAAACATCAAAAGATCTTATCTATACCCTTCTGTTCTGCAGAGATGTACTTTATTTTTATTATTCAGATGTGCGTTTGCTTTCATAATGAGGCAAAGAGATGAAGTTCAGCATGAAGATTTTAGGAGCAATTCTGCTGAAAACAGACGTTGTACAATTCTGATGAAAATATGTTGTACAAGTTGCACAATCTCCACGTGTGTCTCAAGAGCAGGTGGTTATTTCACTTAATCATTTCAGACACACAGTGTGGCCGGGGGCTTTCACAGAAGTGTAACACAGCAGGGACTGCTCATTGGGTCTTGTCATCCTCGTTTCTGAAGTTCTTGCCTTAAAACTGCCTGTGTAGATGGATTTAAATCCTAGGGCAGGGGGAAAAACAAGTTTTATGTTATGGATGGGTGCCATTTCATTGGATTTCCAACCTGACTGCCATGTGAAGTGGCTCTGCAGATGTTCGGGAACACCATGAAGTGGGGACAAAAGCCATGTCTGTTTGTGATGGGGAATCTGATGTAAAAAGTGTGTCGAGACACACAAAGGAGTTCGTCAAGGCTGTTTATTTAGTAAGTGCTGTGATCTTTGTTGATGTCAGAAGGGCAACGAAGCTGGTGAAGGGTCTGGAGCACAAGGCTGATGAGGAATGGCTGAAGGAGTTGGGGCTGTTTAGCCTGGAGAAGAGGGGGCTCAAGGGGAACCTTATCACTCTCTACAACTGCCTGAAAGGAGGCTGTAGCCTTGTGGGGGTTGGTCTCTTCTCCCAGGCAACCAGTGACAGGACAAGGGGACACAGCCTCAAGCTATGCCAGGGGAGGTTTAGGTTGGAAATTAGGAAGAATTTCTTCACAAGAAAGGGTGGTTGGACACTGGAATGGGTGGCGCAGGGAGGTGGTGGGCTCACCATCCCCAGAGGTGTTTATGGAAAGACTGGACATGGCACTCAGTGCCATGGTCTGGTTGACACAGTGGTGGCGTTTGGTCATGAGTTGGACTTGATGATTGCTGAGGTCTTTTCCAACCTAAATGATTCTGTGATGAGCAGCAAAGCCTTTGTCTATAAGGAGACATAAAAAATTGTGCAACATTGCAATTAATCTGTTCCTTGTTGTTTCAGGAACAGCATGGCCTTAGCATAGTGGGTCACCCTCTCCTGTCATGGTCCTGGTTCTGCTGATATTCCATATAGTGTGTAAGTGACTTGTTTTGGCTCTAATGCTGGCTCTGTCTTGCTCAGGAAGCAGGAAAACCCAAGTGTGATTTTGTACAGCTAAACCAGCCCGTCCTGCTCCTGGGCTTCTCTTACCCTGCCTCCAAGTCAGCATTTCAGGGAGCTTCCCTTGCCCCTGGGAGCTTGGTTGCAACAGCTCTCAGGGCATTTTGGCTTGGCTGAGAGCAACTAGGCATTTCCCTGAAGCAGGCAGCTGCTCTTAGGATTTGCAGGGCACAGGAGAGTTTTGATACCTCCCCCATGGCATTGGGTCCCCAGCTTCTGCTCTGGGTGACTGCTCCCCTCTTCCCTCAGGTTTTTCCACTTGCTGTGTGCATCCTCAGCTTTGTGCAACTGCCTGTTCCTCAAATAGAAATAAATACCAAGGAGGGTGTGTTATTGGTGCCAGCACGAAGGTCAGGCTCCTATCGAACCTGCCATCTGCGTGTGTGATGTCTCTCAGCCTCTCGGAAGACAAAGACGGGGCTGTGGGTGGGTGGGTGTAAAGTCTGCAATATCTGTTGTTCAGCCAGCCAGGGGTTTAAAAATACCACTTGTGAATAACCTGATGGGAGCAGTTTTAGAAGGCAATCCACACCCAGCACATTTCAGTTTTCTGGTGGGAGAGGTATTTGAAGAGATGTTTATTTCAAAACAAAATTTACTAAACAAGAACGGAATAGGACAATGGGGGGAGATGAATATCAGTGGTAGGGTGGCTTTCACTGCAGTCCCAATGCCTATTTGGGGTCGCTCAGGGTACTGGCTTTCTACTGGGGAGAGGGGAGCAAAAGGGCAAAAAGATGGGTGAGCTGGGAGGGCAATAAGCAGGCTGCTCCCCTGCTTTCCAGGGATGGCAGGGACCTTCTGTCAGGAAAGGAGGAATGAGGAGAGAGAAACACTCTTGCCATAAGATACCCCTCATCTCTTGCTCCACAGCACCAGAAACTTAGAAGGCATTTGCATGGGCTCATTTCCTCTTTAGGCAAAGTTTGGGTTTAGAGAAGGCTAGATGTAGTAGAGCTGGTTTAAGATTTGTGTCTCATCCTCAGTGAACTCCTTGGATTTTTATAGAGATCCATCTCATGTCTTTTGTGGCGGTGCCAAATTACTTTTTTGAGTGTAATGTGAAAGCTTCCTGGATGATTCCAGATGGTCGTGTCTGGTTATAATCTGGGTATTCAAGATGTGTCTTATGAAGTAAAACTTCAATTTCTATTTGTTTAATTTTCTTGTTCCTTTATTTAAAGAACTTAGTTTATTTTTTTGTCATTGCAGAAACTCTTGGTAAATTACAAAGTACAGTTATAAAAGTGTTCCCACTGTCTTTTGCCCAAATTAAGTGATAGTAAAGGAGTAGAGCATTCTTTTGATAGGCCTTTTTATATATGCCTGTTTTGGTATTTTTAATTAAAAGGGTTTTTGAGATCACTTTTTGATCAAAGACTGGTTTTCATTTCCAAGCACCCTTCTCCAGTGCTGTAGCAACAACTTCCTGTCTGTATGAGTTCTGCTAATTTCAGCGCTGAAAAATCCAAAAATAGCTGAGGAGAGAGGAATCAAATTATAGTTTTGCCATGGGATGAGGTAGTGGGAAGGAGAAGGATGCTGTACCTTCTCCCTGTGTGGGCACGGGTGCCTGTCTCCCTGTGCTCAGTGGGAAGCAGGACCCAAACTGGGAGCAAGAAAACCACTTGTGTGGAAGCACCACCTTACAGAGATCTGTGTTGCCTGCTTTTCCCCAGAAATTCATCTCCTGAGGTCCACAGCCACTAAAGAACAGCCTGTCAGCAGCACCACACATTGTGTAGAGCAAGATCTCCATGGCCACCACTTCAGGATCTAGCCGTTACAGAAAAGGAAAGAAAGGAGATAATAATTTGGAATATTTCTACACAAAAAATTCTCAATACTACTACATATTTTCTAGTTTCTTTTGTTCCCCACCCACAGCCCAAGTGTTGGTGAGCTGTGCATCACTCAGGGGTCTGCAGTGCCCAGCCCATGCCCATCTCTTGCTCCCGCACATTTGCCCCTCCGTGCTGCATCCCACGCCTCCGTCATGGCAGCATTTCCCTGTGCTGCACTACTGTGTTGGGATCACGGCCATTAGCTCCTTGTTGGCTGCAGGGCTGTCCTGGTACAGCACAGCAAGGGCTGGAAAAGATCACAAAACTGAGTGGGGTTTGATGATGCCTGTTTGAGTGCACAGTTTGCATTAATGCTCAGCCAGCTCACACTGGCTTTATTTTGGGTTTTGGTTTCATTGAAAGGAAAAAAAAAATTAGAAAGTGAATCAACCTGAAACCTCCCTTTATTCCATTTCTTTTTTGGTTGGAGGGGATGGAAAGATTTGAGCTTACCTACTGGAGCATATTAGTCATATGGAGAGATGATGGCTGTGGGCATGGGAGAGATTTGAATGTGGGCTGGGTAGTGAAGTGCTTAAGCCCACAGTGATGGGTGAGACAGATCAGCTTTTGTGATTCTGGCCTGATTTCTCTAGTAAGGAGTGCCAAGACCCTACTGAAGGTAAAGGATGCACATAAGCTGTGGTGACACTTCCAGGGGTCTTCCGCGTGGTTGGGCTGATGAAGGAAGTCCTTTCATGGCTTTGCATTCCTGTTTGGGCTGCTTCTGGAGAGGAGCCTGGCGGAAGACAGAGGTGGTGATGCCACTTCCTCATAGAAAGCCACAGTGTGTACCATGTAATTACATCTGGAAAGAGCAGGGCTGCTCCCACAGCACAGTTACATACGTGACTGGAGCAGGCAGTGCCGGGGTTTGTGGACATGTCAGGAGTCACAAATGCTAGAAACCCTCAGAAAAGCTTTTGTCAATAACTGGAACTCTGAAGTTACTAAAAAAAGTTGGAGGGGAGCTTTGCGTTCCTGTTCCCACTGTGGGACCATGCAGGTAGGGAACAGGCAGCACCTGTTCTCGACCCTGCTTCCCCAGACAGCACCTTGCTCTCATCTATTTGCATCAGTCTGCCCTGCTTGCCTATCAAACATATTTTCACCTCTCATGAGCAATTTTTTAAGATTTCTGCTTCTTATCTCCTATGCAATATTCTTGTATGCATTCAGGATTCAGAAAAAAAGCACCGTGTAACAAGAGGGGTTTCCAGCAGGAATAGTGAAGAGGAACTAGACTGAGTCAAAAGGTAGTGATTGGCATGTGCAATCACACGTATGCAACTCCTTTGAGGTGTACCACTGAATTCTGCTGGAAATTTAACACAGTATGAATACACTTGTCCAGCAGAATTAGGCTGTTGTGTAAGACTCCATCAGTCATTTACAGCTGCTCATTTAAGGTGATTGGTACAATATTAAAAAGAATAACTAGGGTGAGAAGGAAAAGCTTCATTCATCAATAGGTCAAATGAGGAAGAGTGTTAAAGTCATCATGGTGTTGACAGTGAACACTTGATCCAGCCTTATAACTGGTATATGAATTAGGTAAACTGATTACTGGGGGAATAAGCTGAAGATCTTATAAATATAGGTCTTAAAAGCAGTCACCTTTAATTCCTGCTGCAGTCCCTGTGAAAGTGGTGCATAAGTGCAGATCCCTCAGGATCAGAGGTGGCTGCTGTCAGGTGCTGTGGTGATATTCCTGAGCTGTATTGTAGGGTGTTGGCAGTCAGCTGTGCACAGCTTCCCTGGGAAGTGCACACCAGCACTTTTGCTGCTGGCTGAGCGCTCATGCGGGTTTGTCACCAACAATCCCATGTATTGTTTTCAGGAAAATAACTTCCAGTAAGCAATTCCAGATTTTTCTTTTTTGCTCTGATAGTCAGAACACTGCTATAATGCTTAAGCTAGGTCTACCCCTCCCCCCCAGTATTTAACCACCCTTTTAGGAACTGTGGAAAACCAAGAAACATCTCCTTGGATTTAATACTTGTTTCTTGCTGAAAAGCAGTTTATCATAAGTATGTAGATTCCTGTATAAAGTAGGGTAGCTTCTATGGGATTTTTTATTTCTATTATATAGACCCTTGTGCAATATGGAATATTGTGAAAGATGTTGCTACAGCACTCACATAATAGTAGTTAATAGAAAGTTAGATCGTGAACCAAATGAAAGTCACTGAATGTGTGATATGGTGTGCTTTTATTTTCTGTGGTTGCATTGGGTTGAGACCTCTCTGGTTTTGTGAGTTGTTTGGCATTGCTTGAGTTTTGGTAGTGGGGGGGTGGTTTTTGTTGTTTTTGTTTGTTTTTTTTTTTTTTAATTAGGATTTTGAGGATTCAAATGTCCTTTGGAGGTATGAGCCAAATTTCTGCTGGTCTCTTGCTCAGAGCTGTGCTGATGGTGTCTGTCCAGTTTTTCGAGGCTCCCAGGGGACTGTGGTAATGCTTCCTGTCCAGCTATGCTGAGCAGCAATAAATTTAGCCGAAGTGAGCCATAATGACAGTACAGGAATCAGAGGAGTGCTGACGGCTCTCCAGGAAGGTCTGGTAGTCCATACAGACATCTTCATCCCTCAAGCTGCCAGCCCTGCCCTGACCTCTCTGCCCACTGTGTGCAGCCTTTGCCTCCACGTTACCCATTTGCACTCGTGCAGTGCCTGTTTCATACAATCATTTCCATCAGTCATTTCCTTCTGACGTTTTTTTCCTCTCCAACAAAAAATTAGGGTGCTGTGACGCAGGACACAGACACACACCTGACCCACACACGCAGCACAGCTGCCCCTACGTCACCCTGAGCAGCTCACTGATGTGAGGGCAAGGCTGGCCCCTGATCACTTCTGTATTTTCCTTCTTGAGAGCACTGATGCTGTGCCGCTTTCCAGATCTCTGCAATTCCAGTTGGAGCAGGAGCGAGCACAGGGTGAAAGCTGCAGAGAGCTTTTCACGTTAAGGCTGTGTTATTGTTCTACTTCACCTTGTGACTGACAAATACTTACTGCTCCCACCTCCCAAGGGGCTGAATTGTGAGCAGGAAGTGATTGTAAAATATATTGTACTCTGAATGAGGTGTTAGGAGCTGTACTTACCTACTGGTGTCTCTATGATTACTGCTGTCAGTGGTGAGCTATTGACAGCCTACCTGGTAGCTGTGCCAGCATTGTCAAAATCGGTCCCTGGTGAGAGGCAGAGCTGAGCATCTGTCCCTGCCCTTATTTTGACTGAGGGCAGCAAGATGCAGTAATGCCTGTGTGCAGGAAGATGTGTTGGATCTGACAGTGACCAGGCAGAAATGAGACATCCTTATCCATATCTGATGAAGTCACTGCCTGAAATTAGTGAATTCAGCCAAGCTTACTGAAGAATATGAATTTATAGAACCTGACAATCCAGTCACACACATCTGGCAGGGATGGCACGACGTACCTGTCTAGCCATGAGCTCCAGCTTCAGTGGGCATGATGTGGATAGCATGCGTTTTGCTTTGGCAAAAGTGGCACAGAGCAGGTACAACACCTGTGAGCCTTCATCCCAACAGACCATCGGGGTGATGTGGTGGTTTTGCTGAAGCCCATTGCTCAGAGTAGGAAGGTAGAAAAATGCTAGAAATAGAAGTGAGTGGAGTTTGGGGCTGGCATAGGAGGTGGGGAGTGAGGGATTTTGGGAGCTTGCCTTGCGTAAGTTTTGGGAAAGGGCATGGTGCATCTTGTTGCTAGACACTGTCATCCCTTTGACAGTGTCACAGAGACTTCAAACAGTCTGTGATGCCTGAAATAGGTACCTGAAATAGGGCAAATGACTGGTGCCTTAAAAGTGCCTGTTTTCTCTGGCTGCGAAGGAAACTCCATGGTGGACACAGAAGGATGGGTTAATGATCCTACCCCTGTGCTGTCAGGAGGCCAGGGGAGAGGGCTGTCGGTCTTGTGCAGAGGTCTAGCATTAGCAGGTGCCCTGTGTGTGTCTGTAATTCAGGACCCCATGACTCAGGCTCCTACGAGATTCTTTTTCCAGCAAGGAGAAGTAGCAAATTTTAGAGGCTTAGCAGAAACCAAACCTGTGCACACCTCTGTACTGTGACAAACACGCTGGTAATTCCTTATCACAGCATTTGTACCTTTGAGAGTTGCTCCCAGAAGGAGCTGGAATATCAATGCTACTTTTCAAACAGCTAAAATGTCATCATTAGCTACTGGGCTCTATGTTACGTTAATGCTGTGAAACACAGACAATATTTACTCAGGTAGCAAGATGAAACTGCAATATAACACCTGTCACCAGAAAACATGTGGCAAAGGGGTTTGGATTTGGATCTGACCATAAGGTAGGAGCTGGTGTTGAGTGTTTGGAGATCCTTTTCCTTTTGATGCTGCTGTCAAAACCCTTAGGTCTCTTCAGGAGAGAAGTGCACCAGCAACATTAATACTATTAAACTACCCTGGAGTGGGGGGGAAAAAAAAGGAACAGTGGTTTTTTGAACAATATCACTTTCTTGAGTTTTTGATGCTGAGCTGTCTCAATCAGTGCAGGAGAGCAGCTGTTATGTTCCTCCTTCACCAGCTGGCTCTCTGCAGTGCCAGCTTATCTCTTGGCTTTGGTGTCTCTTATCCCTCCTGCTGTCTGCACTCATTTCTTTCCTCTGTTCTCATGAGCACCACGCAGTCCAGACTGTCAGAGAAGTGATATTCCGGCATTTTCTTACCAGCTCTGCCAGTCTTCTTATTTCTGACTTGGCTACCTCCTCCCTGGTAGTCTGGGGGTGCCAGGTTTCTCCCATCTTCCTTCCAGGGACTGAGCATCTCGGTAGGGTAGGACTTGGGGAAATGCCCAGTGGCATTTAAAACAGCCATCAGACAGCTGCTGCTCCCACCCTCAGTCCATTTCTCACCTCTGATGTAACAACAATAATTCTTAATAATATTTTTTCTTTATAAGGTTAATTGTAAGGTTACAATATGTGGGCTGGGGTTTCCTTTCCTTGCAAAACACAGGCAGATCTGCTTGGGCAGTCTGGCTAATGCTGTAGGATGATCTCTGGAAGGGATTTGGGGGACAGACCTTGTTGGCCTCTGACCCAGGACTATTGGAGGTTACAGGAATGAGGGTCAGGTTGGGGTGCTGGCAGTGAGCACTGTTGGGTGTGCTGGTGCTATTGGTGTTTCAGGGCCACAGGAAAGGAGGGAAGTGACCTTGGGGTGGTGGCTGGTGGGGCAGTGGGTGACCTGTGTTATAAAAGAGCCAGGCATGCAGAGCTTGGTGTTTATCTCCTTCTTGCACCACAGCACCTGGACATAAGGCAGCACCAGATCTTTTGGGGGCTGAGTTAAATGCAGGTTTGACATTACAAAAAAAAATTACAACAAAACATGGTAATTGTTGGAGGTGCCTAAAAAAGGTTGGCAACATGAACTCATATCTGGCTGGGGACAGGGGTATAATTTTGCTGCAGGTCAAAAGGAAAATACATCCCACGGCATCTGTGGCAGGGGTCAGGTAGGGAAGAAGAGGGAAAACATCTGCTGAAGGTATGGGCAGGAGAGTGAGTGCCTTGATGGTGACCATCTCGAGGCCAAAGGGCTGTGGGGAAAGCAGTGGGGCTGGTGTGGCACTGGGGCCTCCCTGCATGGGGGGCAGGAGGAAGGAGAAAAATTATGCTCATCACATTCGGCACCTTGCAGTCCTCACTGGGCAGACACACATGGACTGTGGGCTGGTAATGAAGGGGGGAAACTGCAGGAGATGGTGAGGATGAAATTACACCCAGCAGCAGACTGACATGCCTGGTTTCACAAGATGCTCTGTCCAGCACAAGGCACCCATCTGGGTGCTGTTTTCTACAGCCTGGGCAAATTCAGATAACCTGCAGTTCACAGAGCCCTGGCTCAGCCCTGACCCTGCCCAAGTTTCCTTCAGTCATTTATTTTGCAGTGCCAGCATCACCTGTGAATGCCTGCAAAGCTGCAGCCCTGTCCATGTCCCCATGGCACATATTGTGGCCTGAGTTTTCCAGAGAAGAGGTTTCATCCTCTCTGTGTCCAGCAGCTGGAAGGAGCACTGGAATGCTACAGTCAGTGCAGAGTGTGGGATGCTCCCTATACACCTCCCTTTAGTATTTCCCTGCTCCCTGGCACGAGTGCCTGTGTGGGCATGAAAATAAGACAAGTCCTCTCTTTCTAGCATGGTTTTGTGCTCCTGCCCCAAGGTACAGGACAAGGCTGAGACCTGGCAGGGAAATGGTCCCCTGTGGGTTTCAGCACCCTGGCCCACGGCACGGGGCAAACACTGCTCCCAAGTGTCTGGGTTGGGACAATGCCATCCCTGGGACAGGGTCCAGTGCTCGGCGTGGGTGACGCCGTAGTTGTTTGTGTGTGTCACGGTGGGAAGTGTGTGAATGGGATAAATTTAGCAGTCAAAACACAGGGCCAGCACAGTCCGTCATTAACTGCCAGCCCATCTCGTCATCCTGCAACCACAAGGAGCTTTTTTAGGGCCAGTGTCCTGGCGGAGGCCAGAGGAAGCGTGGGAGGCCAGTTCCCGGTGACACCTCCAGGCACAGCAGCACTGCCCGGTGGTGCCATTGGCTGCCCCTGGCCCGGGGCTGGCACTGGCCAGTGGTTAAATGCCTGCCCAGCCACCCTGGGACACACAGCCTGGAGCATCCCAACACGGGCAGCCAGCTCATCCCATTCCCAGCAGAGTAGACGTGGGCTTGCATCACACCTTAAGGTAAAGGGTTTGGTTTCTTTGGGTTGATCTGGCATTGCCTGGAGTGAAAATGGCAACATTTGGGAACAGGGGTTGTAGATTTCCTCACAAATTTTGATTGAAAGCAGGAGACTTGTCAGCTGGGATGTCGGTGTTGCTTCGTCAGGGAAGAAATCAGGAGTGTGCTTGTTCCATTGTGTTTTGGGTGCAGGGTGATGTTCAATGTGGTCAGTGTGTCCCATGGGGATGAGGTGCTGGGCTGCTTAAAGAAAATGCTTGGAAAATGAGAGCAGAGCTGGAGGAAAGCCCCCACTGTTTTATCTGCCTGCCAGGCAGCAGTGCTGCTGGGGTGCCGACCCATCAGGCTCTGGAGATACAGCTCTCCATGCGGTTATCTCATTGGGATGCTCCACTTTGGAATGGTGGGAGATTTTATAGGGCTGTGGGAAACACTCAGTGTGGGAGGCACAGCTCTGCAGCCCATGGTCTCCCATCTGAGATGCAGGCTCCTATCACAACCACTGAGCTCAGCTGGGTGGTGGGTGACATTATTATGAGAACAGGAAATTCAGGAGAGCTTTCCCGCTCTTTAATGATGCTTAGATAAAACGTCTGCCAGCACATGGCTGGGTATTTCAAATCCCAAATTAAAGGGCAGTTTCTGCAGAGGAGGTGCCAGGATGTGGCACAAGGACAAATCCCTGGCTTGTTTGATGACACGCCAGGCTGAGCACTATGTGCCAGGATGGCAAGGATGTATCATTTGAGAAGGCTTTTTTGGGGCCTAGTTCCAACCAGAGGCACATGCAAATGCTTTTCTCTAGTGTGCACATATTTAATTCCTTGTTGCAGCCACAGGGACCATGACTGACATGAGGGCTGCGTTCCTGGTGCTGCTCCTCTGGGCTGTGGCCTGTGCTCACCCCGTAAGTAACACTGAACTGACACTCCCACCACAAACCTGTTGGTTTTGCCCAGCTAAGGCACACTGATCACTGATCCAATATCTCCTGGTTGTGTTTAGGTGCCTGGCCATGAACCCACCCACTCCAGCACCCTGCAGGAGGTAAGCCACAGGTGCCCCTGTCTCGCAGGTAGCAGCCCCTCAGGGAGCAAGTCTGGGATGGGGAGCCAGTCCTGGGCAGGCGTCCTTGGAGCAGGAACCTGGGAGGGATCTGTGGCTTCTGTGGGTCTTTGAGCTTTGTCTGTCTGCTCAGTCAAGCTGGGTTGGTTTTACCCTGTTTTGACTTGCCTCCCTGAGCACAGTCCCAGTTCACCTAAAACCTTCTGCTGTGTTGGCCCTGCAAAAGGAGTTTCTGTGCTCTGAACTGTCCCAGTTTGGGCTTTTCTGGGCTGCCCTTTTGCTGGTGACTACCATTTTATTTTGTATCAGCAGAAATAACTGAAGGGCTGAGGTGCAAGAAATAAAAAAGGCTCGAGTTCTTGCATGGCTTGGGAGTGAGGTCCTGCAGCAGCAGCAGTAAACCTGCTGTGGTTGGTGTTTAATAAACCAAAGCACTGTGTCATGTTTTGCCTCCAGGATACAGCAAATGAAGATTACATCAGCAAGCTGGGCAACCACCTAGATGGTGAAGATGGCAGACATCCTCCTGCCAGTCCAGAGCCAGGGGAAAATGCCCTTGCCAGGAACCTGATGGGTGGGAATACCATGGATGAGCAGCTGGGTGAGCTCAGTGGCCAAGATATGGGAGGCCAAGTGGGGCAGGCTCAGCACGTGAACCAGGTGGACCACGAGGACATGGGTGCCCACAATGGGAATGCCCTTGGTTTCCTGGTGAGTGAGTGAGTGAGTGGAGAGAAATGTTTTGTTCTGCCAGGAAAGCTTCCTTGGCCCCAAACCTGGCAGTGGTCAAGGTTGTGCTTGGCTTTGCATTCATCTCTGTTTGTCACCTCCATAGGAGGTGGATGCACGTGACACTGATGATGGTGACAACAGAGACCACTACGGCACCGGAGCCAACAGGTTTCCCTCCCAAGGCGGTGGGTTCCTGGACGAGGAGGATGACAGTGGGGATGACACCTTCGATGCCAACGGGGAAGAGGAGAGGGGTGAGGGCCCTACCTATGTGGCTGGTGCTGATGGGGTAGGGGAACACGAGCGTGACACTGGCCATGGTGATGCTGGGGCTGGCAGGGGGCACGGCGACAGCAGCAGCAGCAGCAGCAGCGAGAGCATCGGGGCAGACCACCGGCGCTACAGGAACTATGGCTTTGGGCGCAGCTACAGGCACGGAGGGGCCAGCAGCAGCAGCCAGGAGGAGGAGGAGAGCTATGACTTCCAGGACGAAGCCATGCAGGGGGATGACCCCTCTGTCTTCGATGG
Organism: Dryoscopus gambensis; assembly: GCA_013389985.1. Classification (NCBI taxonomy): domain Eukaryota; kingdom Metazoa; phylum Chordata; class Aves; order Passeriformes; family Malaconotidae; genus Dryoscopus; species Dryoscopus gambensis. The sequence goes on along the minus strand of WEIT01006323.1, from coordinate 26,249 downwards.
CCCGGGCAGCTACAGGATGCACCACGCTGGCCCCCGTGCCCTGGGAAACAGCTGGGAGAGTGCCCAGGGGGCTGGGTCCCACCGCTGGGAGGAGGGTGACAGCAGGTCCCCCGAAGTGGAGGATGGTGACTCTGGAGAAGACAGCCCCTCTGTGGAGGACAACATGGGGAGGACAGTCCCTCCAGGGAGGATGAGGACAGCGAGTCCAGGGAGGGCACTGATGAGCAGTCAGATGAAGAGCCAGGGGAGACCCCGGAGGTGGTGAGAACCTTGAATGAGCACAGCAGCAGCCGGACCTGGGAAGGGCAGGAGGACTGGGATTCTGCTGAGGACAGGAGTGTGCTGTCCACACCTGACAGTGAGTCCAGGGAAGAAGAGGGTGAACTGAGCAGGTCCAGGGAAGATGATGATGACCAGAGCCAGTCTACAGAGGACACTGTGGAGGAGTCAGAGGAGGATGAGAATGACTCTGTGCCGAGCACATCAGCTGAGAGCCCAGAGTCCCCAGAGGATGACAGCAGCCCAGAGGACAACACAGGTGAGGACAGCAGGTCCACAGAGAGCGACAACAGCGAATCCCAGGAGGATGATGGCAACGTGGACAGCCACTCCCAGGAGGATACCACCCGTGAGTCCAGCAGCCACGGGGACGACAGCTCCCTGCAGAGCCTGGAGAGCGGGGGCCACAAGCGGCGGCTGGGCGCCCTCCGCCACAGACCTGCTGCTGACTATGATGACAATGACTGCCAGGATGGGTACTGACCTGTGCCCCACGGCCTCAGCGGCATGGGGGGGTGTGGGGGGAGGAGGGGTTAATTTATTTGCCATATAGCCTCGTTGACTTCTTCTCAAGAAGATGCTGTGGTTAAAACAGAGTTGGTTTCGCCAGGGCTAGGCCTGGGCACACTACACAGGGAGTGAAGGGGTAGGTCTTGCCAGGCACAGGGAAAATGCTGAACCACAGCGAGAAAAGGCATTTTCTGTATCAAACTGGAGAGCAGCTGAGAGCTGTGAGTGCCAGCAGGGTGATGCTGCCTGCTTGCCCCAGGGGCACAGCGGTGGCTTGGCACTCCTGGGCATGCTAGGCAGAAAGGTCCCTGGGTTCACCCCTTGTATTTACCTACCACTGCTCTAAACACATCTGCCCAGACTCCAGCTGGAGCTTTCCATTAACTCCATGTCCTGCACACGACAAGGAAAAGCTACAGCTGGTGTGCACACGTGGTGCATGGGTGCGCAGGGTGTGAAGTACCACTTCAGGATGGGATGTATGTAATATTTCTAATATTTTGTAAGAAATGTACAGAAAACATTATACTGTATCCTTTTTGCACTTGTATTTCAAAGCTGAAATGTACCCTGTTGATTTCTTTATTCACCATTAAAACCACCAAACTCCACTGTAGTGTGGTTTGAGGTATTGCTGGTTTTTTCTCCTGGGCACGTCAGGGTCTGCAATTTGGGGCTGGTCTAGAGAGAGTGGGAAGCAAAAAGCAGGATATTTGTGTGGGGAGCCACAGCATGCTGGGTGGAGGGGGAAAGCGAAAGCTGAGGGTGTTCCCACCCCCTCTATTTCCAGGCGCCCCAAAGGCCCCCCCTGTCCCTTGGTGAACTTGCAATGGGGTGGAAAATCTGGCTGATGATCCCAGTGAGCTGGACCTGGGGCTTTGCTATATTATGGCCATCACCTCCTGCAGTGTGAGCACTGCTCTTCCTGGGGTGCTGGAAAGATGTGTCAGAGTGTGAGGACTTTTCTGGGCCACTGTCTCTGTGTGCCCATGGTGGCCCCTTAGCACCAGGTCCCCTGCAGCAGAGGTGCAGGTGAGCAGGGTAAAGGTGTTACTATAAGTAAAGCCTGTTTTACCCTATGTGCCATTTGTTGGGTTCTTCCCCCTATCAGCAAGCACATAAACAACATATTAATTTAAATCACATTATTTTAAATCCCACCTGGGCCCTTCTTCCTTGTTCATGTGTGCAGGACAAGCTGTACCATGTGGGTTTTGATGCTGACAGGTGAAGGCTTGGGCTGTTGTGTCACTGTGCAGTTTTACAGTGTGGGGTTGTGGCTCTGTGGGGGACAGTCCCCAAGGGGCCAGGGTAAGTGGGTACATTCCCTTCAGCTGTTGGGGTCAGGGGTGTCACTGCTGAGCTTTGCAGTACCAAATTCAAGAATCAGTAAAGAAATGAAATATTTTTTTTGCTACTTATAGCAGAACCACACTTAATTTGTAGCCTGTTTCCACCACTATGAGGGCCAGGACCTGAATAGCTCCTGGTTTTTTTTGTGGAGATCATGTTTTAATTTTGTCCCCGTGTAACCTTTTTTTTTCTTCTCTATGAGATCAGCTCTGAAACTTGCAGCTTCAACCCCACAGTGCTGCCTTGGGAATGAGCTTCTTTCCTGACCCTTCATCCCACTAGTCCCAAATTCACAGTGAATACCTCAGCTGTGACTTGGCCCTTATTTTTCGGACCCCTTGGATCCAAATAGTTGGGGATGCTGTGATGGCAGTGATGCCTGTCAGAGTCATGGGTGTAATAACAGGCGTATAAGTTTGTTCACATAAATCTCGTGATGAATAAATGGACGATAAACGCTGGTTTTCACTAATATAGAATTAACATTCATTAGTGATAATATGTTATGTAAAATAGTAACTGAGTTAGAATAAAGTTAGAATGTATTGTAACCTCGGAATGCTTGTACTATGGTAATAAATGCCTTAAGTTAATGAACCACAGAGCCGAAGAAGCAAGGCATGTTAAAGTGATAAAGAAGATGAGCCACGACATTCCAGGAAGCGTGTTATCTCGCAAATTTACACCCCGCCAAAGAAAGTGTCAGCTGTACGAAAGGAGGATCCCTGCTTCTGACTTAGAAGTAATACAGGAGCTCTGAGAAGGCGCCGGTTCGGTGAGAAGGTGCAAAGATCAAGGAAAGAGCTAAGTAAAGTGTAAATTACTGTCTGAGCTTAATGAATATGTAACAGTCTGAAAGAGTACTTAACCTCTCAATAGAATGAATGAAGTTACAGCTGTGGGTAAAGCAGAAAGTCTTTTCCCACACTGTCCAGTGCTGTTTGCCCGTTGTCGCTTGCTAAAATTATAATAAACTTCCAATCATATCATTGGAGTCTCTGGCTAAATTTATTCTAACTTATAACAATAGGCAACAAAATTCTGGTGTGCAGCCCCACCGGTGGGGTGAAAGACAGCAGGCGCTGGTTTGGCTGCAGGCAGAAGGGTTGGGTCACATGCCCGTCGCTGTGGTTTAAAGCTGTGGTAAGGACGTGCTTGCTGCTGCCAGGCAGGGCAGGGCTGTGAGTTCTCTCGCGTCCAGCAAGCGGTGCTGCTCCTCAGGCAGCGGCCACGTTCTGGTGCCGCCTCTGCCACGGGGGCTGGGTCACATCCCTGGGGCCGTCAGAAGTGATGTTTGTGTAGCGACAGCTGTCGGGGGTGGGGAAGGAGCAGGCTTTTTTCGGATCCCTCCAGGAAGAGGAGTGCAGCTCTGCAGTGAGCCCAGCCTGTGAGCAGGACGGTCGAAACGTAGCAGGGGTGAGGTGAAACAGCTTTTTGCAAGTTGGTGCATGACCCTGTGTCCATCCCCATCCTTGTGGGAGCGGTGCACAGCAGCCTGCCACAGCTGGGCAGGGGACTGCGTGTCCTCGTCCTCCTCATTTTATGCATGGAGAGAAAAACTGGATAGATTTGGGTTTAGTCTGAGCGGGAGGCACGAGTGCCCTACAAACAGGGCTGAGGCTATCCGGCTGTGCTGCCCCACACGTGGGTGCCCTTCACGTGCCTTCCCCGGGCCGTGCTGCCACTGCACTCGTGTCCTGGCCAGCTGCGCCCAGAGCTTGCCTCCCGCTGGCTGGCTGCTCCCCAAAAGCCAGGGAGCTGGTGCCAGAGCTGACTGCTGCTTGCCGGTCCTGCCAGGACAGCTTCCCAGGGGACCATCCCTCCTGGGCATTGCCCTTCTCTGGGAAAACCTCCTGCTTGGCCGCAGGGAGGGAGCTGTTCCTGTAGGGCCCATGCCGGGATGTGCCCAGAACCTGGCAAGGACATCTGCAAGGTTTTGGCGGGCACTGGTGGCACTGGACTATGCCTATCAAATGCTGTTCATCTGTGCATGTGCAGGACCACCCTGCTTGACATCTGGAAGGGCTTGATGATGGGCAGCAGTTCACAGGGTGAGGTTTTGGATGGATAGAGAGAGTGTGACCAAAAGATGCTCTCTTGGAGGACTTTAGGGCATTTTTAGGAGTTTTTGTATTTGGTTTTCATGCCATGTGTCTGTGCACTGTGAGCAGTGAAGGGGAGAGCTCCTGGTCTCTGCTGTTGGGCTGGGAAAAGCAGCTGGGAAGGTCAGCCACAGGCTCTGCCATCAGTGGAGGTGATCCTGCCTCCAGTTTCGGGATGATTATGTGATGAAGTTGTCAGGGTCAGTTTTCCTGATGGGTTAGGCAGGGATAAAAAATGCCCACGTCAATGTATGCTTTTATTATCCACCCACATGACATTCTTTGTGAATTGGGGGTGGCCTCCAGAGCCGAATGCAGCAATTTACCCAGAAATCAGCATTGGGGTTTAAAGCAGGTATTTTTGGATCCATTTGGGTTTGTGAAAGCATGAGTTTGCATCATCTTAAAAGAAAGGTTTCTTCTGTTGGGGTTTTTTTTGGTCCTTTCCAAGAAGAAAAAATTCTATTTTTAATAAGTAGCTGGTGTGGCTGAAGTGGTGGGAGGCAGCTGTGCTGGGCCTGGCTGTGGCAGCTGAACGTGGGGCAGCCATGGCACACAAGCTGCACTTATCCAACCCCCTTTTTTTCCTGGCTTTGGTAGGAGCAACAGAGAGACCCCTGAACTTGCAGACCACCTCTCCATCCAGCAGTAGCTTTTTTGACAGTGCAGACAAATGTCATGGGCTTCCCATGGTAATGTGAGTTCCTCAGCTGGCTGCAGAGCTTTTCCTTGGCCTGTGTTTGTCTTTAGCAAAATGGGAATATCTGTGAAAGAAACAATGATAGAATCACAGAATGGTCTTGGTTGGAAGGGAGCTTAAACACTATCTCAATACAACCGGGCACCTGCCACTAGACCGGGTTGCTCAGAGCCTCATCCAACCTGGTCTTGAACCCTTCCAGGGATGGGGCACCTATGACTTCTCTGGGCAGCCTGTGGCAGTGCCTCATCACCCTCACAGCAAAGAATTTCCTCCTAAGATCAAATCTAAAGCTTTTCTCTCTCAGTTTGAAGCCATCCCCCCTTATCTTGTCATGACATGCTCTTGTAAAAAATTTCTTCCTCTTTCTTGTAGGCTCCTTCAGGTCTGATGGGATTGTCTCTTCTGTGCCCCCTGTGATGGAATTCTGTGGTGGGAACTACTCCTCTCCAAGCACGAAGTGTGGCCAGGAGAATTTGATTGCGTTTCTCTGCCCTTTTCAGTGGGGAGGAAAAACCTCTGACGGAATCACCGAGGCCATCAATCTGAACAAAAGAAATATCCCAGACATGGGAAAACAGCCTTTCACCTCAGTGAAACCCCAAAATGTTACAAACCTTTCAAATGCTTGAAGGAAATTTTTCTTCCAGCTCCCTTTACTGCCATGCACTTCGATGGCAAATAACTTTCCCATCCTTGGCTCAGCCATGTCCTGGGAGTTTTGTAGTCCCCTCAGCACGGCCCCAAGGAGCCAGGCACCACAGGATGGTACAAGTAAAGTGCAGCTGTTAACATCCACCTGTACTGCACCCCCCAACTCATGATGGAAACCTTAAATCCACCTGTACTGCACTCCCCAAACTCATGACAGAAACCTTAAAGCTGCAGAGTGAGCAAGTGGTTTGCAGTTCAGATTCTTCCTGTTTTCACACCCTGAAATGCAAAGCTGCAAGGAGCTGTTGTGTTTTAGCAGAAGGCATCAGGTTACTGAACACGGGCTGAACCTGCTCCTGGGAGGCAGAGGCAACACCTGCCCTTTCTGCCCTAGACCTGATGTTGTTTCACCTGCAGAGCAAAAATGAGTTTCATGACAGTGTGAAAACTTCCAAAGCCACCTTATTTTATAAAATGAAATGAGTGCCCGAGCGTTGAGGTACTTTTTGCAGAAGACACATACTTCTCTATGTGTTTAGGCCAGTTCAGATGGGGCTTTGAGTTACCTGGTCTACTGGGAGGTGTCCCTGCCTGCGGCAGGGGACTGGGACTAGATGAGCTTTAAGGTCCCTTCCAATCCAAAGCATTCTGTGATTCTATGATATGTGGATACATATATCACTCTGCTGCAAATCATGTGTGTACACAATAACAAATAACCAGTTATTGCTGACACATGCAGCACACTCTGCCTCTGCTGCATGTGGCACCTTTTTAATCCCAGACTCATGGTTTTTCCCAGGCTAAAACAGTGCATGCAGTGGCAGGGAGGTAGGCAGCCATCACCAGTGCAGCACAGAAGCAGTGTGCCTCCACGCCATCCAGATGCCTGATAGTCCAGGGACACTAATTTAACTCTGTTAGAGAGCTCAGTTCCTGAGCTGGGTGTGCAGGCTGTTAGTTGTTACCTCTGCAATGCATACAGGCTATCTTCCTGCTCTCCTCCTGAAAACAGGGTCTTTTGGGGGGTTTATTTGGCTTTTTCTCCCAAGGCTGTGTTTGAGAGCTCTCATATGTGGATGGAGGCAGAGACAGGTGAGGGGACCAGACCTGGTAACTTACTCTGGTTGATGAGGTGTCTCTTGCTCCCGAAAAAAAGAAAAACAAACAAAAAACCTAGAGGAGGTCCAATATACAGATATTGCTCAAGCATGTGAGAGCTTGGGTGGTGGCGAGTCTGGGATTTGTGATAACGCTGCAGCCTTGCCTCAGTGATTTGCTGGGTTTTGTTCCCAGAGTTCAGGGTGCTTCAAATGCTCACACTACAGAGCTGCTCCTGGCCTGCATTTTGCCAGGCATGTAAATAGAATTCATTTCCTTTTTCTGGTTTCTGCTCAAAGAAAAACGAAAATCATACAAAACATTTAGTTGCAGAGCACCAACATATAAAGGTTGTGTACTGATAACGGAGACTGATACATGGTGCATTTCAGATATTCTCCCCTCACACTTTTATCCTAAAATTGAATGTTGCCAAAAGAATAATGAGCTGGGTGTGCAGCTGATCCTGGTTTGCATTTGTGTTTGTGCTCTGAGAGGTAAGGGGAAAGAGCAGCATTCCTTATTCTCACACCGTTGCTCCCTCTTCTTGCTTATCACTTCTCCCCCCAGCTGGTGACCGTGGCACACACACTCCTATCCCTGTCATGACAGCACGTGGAGAGAGGTGGAAGCCAGGGCAAACTCTGCCTCAGGTGCCCCCTGTACATATTTTGGGGGTGCCCTGGCCACTGAGCTGCATGGCAGGGGTGCCCCTTTGCCTGGCTGCAGCAGCACCTTGGTCTCTTCCCACCATGCTCAAAGTGTTCTTCTGGTTTTGTTTTCTTTACTTATTTTTGGCCCTGAGGTTTCCTTTCAGAGTAGCTCCAGGGCGTGGAAATAGGATGGTGCGGCCTCAGCCCCGCCGTGGGCCCGGGCAGGACAGGAGCACTCTGCTCCGCTCATTTACCGCCCTGCAAAAATAATAATTAAATTCGGACCTAGGAGCCATGTCAGCCTGTGCCAGATGGGGACACTCTGACCCTGAGGTCCCCAGGGCCTCAGGCAAGTACACCCAAAATGTATAGGGTGCCCTCGCTGGGTGCAAGCCCACCCAGCTGCAGCACAAAGCTGCGGCCAGCAGCTGGTGCAAACCCCATCTTCCACTAGGCCACGTTGGACAACGCCCCATCCCTTGGAGGCAGATGAGCTGTTCTATGTTTTGTTTCCAGCAAGGTGAGATCTTCTGCATAAAGCCATAAAAGCTTTCAGAGCCTGCAATCACTTTTAATAACAGATTCCTTTCAGACAAAGGGGTGAGCCCTCCAAGCCCTGCTGCCTTGGAGAGACTGAGTTCTTGCAAAATCATTAAGAGACCACGACAAATGCTCCAAGCCTGCCATGTGATGCATTTTAAAGTAATAATAAAAAACAAATTTCAAATGGAAACCTTTTGGATGTGCTGGCTGAGTTCCCTGCTGGTCTCCCGGCATGGTGCCGGTGAGGTTGCTGCTGCTGGTGGCCTGCCCAGGCAGCACCGCTCCAGGAGCTAAACATAGGTGCTGGCTGCACAAGGCACTTGGGCACACGTTAATTATCCTGGTGCTTTTTAGGGATCTTGGGTGAAATATGTGTTTTTATAGTCAGTTTTCCGTATTTTTTTTAAAGCAGCCTGTAGCAGAAGCCCTTTAATTACATTAAAAATTGCCTCCCACCAGGACTCTCTGTTCCCAAGCCCTGATGAAATTTTAAGCTCACAGCTGGGCACATGCTCACTGCTTTCCTGGGCCAGGCAGCTTAGGAGAGCAGGAGACAAGGGGAAGCAGGGCTGTCTCTGTCCTGAACCCCCTGTATCACCCCCAGCAGGGCGGTCCCTCCAGCTGCTCCAGCCCCATGGAGCTGGGGGGACATGGGAATCCTCACAATGCTGATCTCTCTCTTTATCAGAGGCTGCTGTGTTGGCACTGAAGAACTGCATGGTTGGGGTTTTTGCTTTTTTCTTTTCTTTTTTTTTTGTGTGTGTGGGTTTTCCTGGCATGAGGCATCAACTGAAAGCCACGGCCAGCTCCAGGCCTCCCTTATAATTAGGACTCCTCACAGTGACACAAGGGGCTTTGAAGCCCATGGGGCAGGCGCAGCTGTGCCCTGCAGCCCCAGGGTTGCATGGTGGGCATGTGGCATGGTCTGCTGCCAGGGCTGCTGGACCCTCGGGGAGCTACAGGGGACCTCGCCTTCCCCAGAAACAAGTTACGTGCATAGTGTTCCATCAGCAATTATCAACTCCCCATCATGTACCTGTCAAACCTGGGCTCCTCTGCTTGAGGGCGAGGCTGTTTGTACCCCTAGTTTTGAGAAGCAACATTCAGGTCTTTCATGGCAAAGTGGATTTTTCTGTCCTAAATAACCATAGTTTTATCACTGGCTAAGCTGACCATTACAGACCTGCCTGAAGGCATTTATTTTTCAGTGCTACTGTTCCCTCTCCTTGAGCTGTAGGTGCATCAGGTGGGATTTGCAGTTCTCCTCACCACTGTGGGAAGCAAAGTTGCATTTGGTGAGGAGTCATTCCCTGAACTGCTTCAGCCCAGATGTGCAGGAGCCCAGGGGCCTTTGCTGAGGAGTGCAAGAAGAATCTGGGAAAGAGGGAGCAGAGGTGCACTGGAGAGCTGGGTGGCTGAAATCCAAGCAGGAAATGATAAATATAGGTAATGGAGAAAAGATGTCCCTGCAGAGGTAGGTGTCGGGGCAGCATCTGATTTCTGTATCCTGCCACCAAGGTGTCCAGTGAGATTTGAGTGGACATGTGGGTGGTTTTTTTTTCACCCCCCCTCCCCCCCCGAAGTTTTTCTGCTTTGCTGGGGACATACACAGATTTTACTTGAGCAGTGCCTGATTCTGGAAAGCAGGGGACTGGGCTGGCCCCTGTGTGGGTCTGTGTAGTTTGTGGGGCATTAGAAAAAAAGCAGATGTGCATTTTGTAGCAACACTGTGCAGAAATGGCTCTCAAAGATGTCACCTGTATCCGACTCCCCTTTTCTTTCCCTGCCCTTACCAAGGCCTCTGCAGGGATCCTGGAGAGGGATTTGTTTGGATTTAGCTTTCTTTTTGGTCCAACGGCTCAGCCCAAGTGGCTGTGGAGCTGGGCCTTTGAGGTTGGTCTTTTTGTCTACTTGAAAAAACAGTGACAGAATTTCCCAAAAAGGGAGGTGGACACCCCCCAGGAACAGATCTCCCAATATTTATTTTAATTAAAACCCAGAGTGTTATTATACCCTCGGCCTCCAGGGCACTCGTCTGAGGCCAGACCCTCAATTAAGTGGCGCAGTGCAAACCTCGCTGGGTTTGGCAGCGGCATGGGGCGCTATGTTTGTGCACCAAATCTGCCAGCGTTTAAGTTTTGGAGGGTTTTTGGTGCACTCTGGAGGGCTGGCGTCACTCCGGGCAGGGCGGTGACTGGCTTGGGGTGGGGGGCAAAGCCAGACCTTATATCCCAGCAGGGCAGCAGCAGGAGGAAATCTGTGCCAGCTGACTCCGTGGGTAGCTCTCAGTGCTGGGGCAGGGTAAGCTTGCTGCTGCTTTTCCCAGCTCGGTTGTGCATTGCAGTCTGCTTTTTGCAAGGAGATGGCGGGGCTCAGTTTGCTGGCAGGACGGGGTGCTGCATTTAGTCCTTTTCTGGGTCTGTGGCTTCATGACGCGCTTGGGTGGAGGGGATGAGCATCCAGAGCCTTGCTGCGAGGTCCAGGAAGCTTGTGGCCACTTCTTTTCTAGCCTGAGTTAAGCAAAAAGAGGGAAACTTCAAGCACAGATAAATGTAATAATGACTCCTCACAAGCACAGCTGTTGGGTTTAGGCAGAGGAAAGGTAGGAAAAAGGAAGGTCTGACTGAGCTCGGGGGGATGCTGGGAGCATCCCTCCCTGGGGGAAGGCTGGGGTGCTGCTGGAAGGACTGAGCCTGCTCCTTGCTCCTTGATGGAGGAGGGCAGGCTGTGTTTTGGTGCTTCGGGTGTGCAGCTCAGACCTGCCCAGAGCCAAGTCCCCTCCAGATATGCCTGTGGGGGGCTCTTTGCATTGGTGCCTTGCCACTGCTATTTTTGCCCATGGCAGGCTGTAGAAGCCAATTATTTCCATTATTTGTTTGCTTGTTTGTTTTTCCTCGGTGAGGTTAAACTGTCTGTGGTGTGATTCCCAGGAGTACTGCTCCCTGGGCAGAGCCCGCGCAGGTCTTGGAGCTATAGGAGGACGGCCACAGTGGGCAGTGCTCCCAGCTGCTCCTGTCACATCTCCAGCAGGGCTTGGCTTTCTCCCCTCCCTCAAAGGCAATGGGGAAGCAGGCGTGAGTAATCCTGCTCCAGAAAGCAGTGAGTCCACTACATGGCGAAACTTGCTTTTCTGGTATTTTGTGGCTTCTAGAAAAAACAAAATGTGTTCTGGAAATTGAGGCAGATCTTAAAAAAAAAGAGAAAAGAAAAGAAAAGAGAAGAGGGAATTGGGTCTATGGAGGGGTTGGGTGACCATACCAAGAAGTGGCTGGAGGTCAGCCTTTCTTCTCCCCACTCACCCACGTGGACACAGACATGTGGATGGTTTGAAGAAGTGTCAGTGCTTTCTATCTGAAAAGCGAGCCCTCGACGTGTTTCGCTGTTCCTAGAGAAAGCAGCCATGAGGAGTATCCTGGTGTTCGTCTGCCTGGTGGGGATGGCGTGCGCCTTCTCGGTGAGTGCCAGGCGAGGGGGGCCCCCCCGGCCTTGCTGGGGCTGGTGTGGGTCTCTTACCAAGCCACTCTTCCCCCCAGGTCAAGAGCTGGCTGCGGCGACCCAAGTTGGACGACTCGGAAGAGAACGCGGTAGGGTGTCCCCCACCCTGTGTGCCCAGTCCCACATGGGGCTGGTCTTGAGGGAAAGCACATTTTAGTGGCTCCTGTACGCAAGTCCCCAGACTGATGGGATGTTCCCCCTACTTCTCATGGTAGGTTTTCAAGAGCCGGCACCGGCATTACCTGTACAGATACATCTACGTGTATCCCCCGCAGAGACGGTACCAGGTGGGTGCTTCTGAGGGGTTGCTGCTGCTTCGCTGCCCTCCAAATGTGGAGATTTTGGTCCAAATGAGATGGGGGCACAGTTTGTGCCCTGTTTGCCACTGGCCCATGGGCCTGGGCACAGAGCATTGTACTTGTGACACCACTGGAAACCCACCCACCTGCCTCCAACTTGGTTTTCCCTCTTCTTAGGGCAGTGACTCATCCGAGGAAGAGGGGGATGGCTCGGAGGAGGAGGAGGAGGAGGAAGGAGGGGTGAGTATGGCAAACCTGCAGCCTGCAAAACAAATACGGGAATTTGAGAACTTTCTTTGGTTTTGTAGTCTCTGCTCATCAGCATTTGTGGTCACTGACCGCCCACAGCCTTGCACTCTGGCTACAACTGGATTTTCTGCTCTGGGGCTTATTTTATTATTTTTTGTTGATTTTTTCCTTTTGCTTTCCTTTTTCTTCCTGGGCGGGAGTTGCACCAAACAACCCTGAGACAAACTCTCTGGGTTTCCATTTTCAGTGGCTCAGAAAGGAGCCGGACAGGCCAAAGGACAGAAGCAGGGAGGTTCACACAAGGAAGAAGGTGCTGCTAGGAACTCCTCTTACCTTCCTCTTTCAGGGTCTGTTGCCCCTATAGCGCTGAGAAAATTCCTACGGAAAATCCAGTTATGCTCTGCATGTGTGTGTGTGGATTGACACAAACTGATGCTATATTGGGAAAGTCACATTTGTACCAGTCAGATGGTAAAGCTGCTCCTGTCTGCTGGATCAGTATGAGCTTGGGCATCTCTGTAGCTGTGAGAGTCACCCAGGTCCAAAATGAAATGCAAGGGGTTACAAAGATCTTTTGTGTCTCATTGGGCTGCAAATGTTCAAAAATTATCCGGTGGTCTCAAGTACACAGGTGCTTTGAAATAAGGATCTGGTATGCTTGGAAACCTGTGTATCAGGCCTAATCAAGTATTTTATTTTTTCCTTTTTTAAAGAATTGTTTAACGAAAGCCTGGGAGTCTGGTTTTAAATTCCCCTTTGGAGACCCATCTGGGGTTGGGATACAGTATAGGATGGCCCCTGTGCCAGCCCTGGCAACTCCCTGCAATTTCCCCCATTTTACCTGTTCCTCTCCCCTACGACTGCAATCTCTAGTGATAAATTTGAGCAGTGGGATGGGCAGCAAAAGATGGAATTTCATTTCTCAGGAAGAAAATAAGTGAAATGCAGGAATGTAGCTGCTATTTGGGTCTGCCCTTTTCATTTTGAGGGCACCAGAGCAGCGGCTGTTCCCATGCAGGGATGTGCCTTCACTTGCAGGGTGGTCAGCAAGAGTAATCATGCTGAAAGGCCCCAAGGTCAGTTATAGGTATGTAAAGAGCACTGTTATATCGGCTGCTGGATGAAGAGCATCACTCCCATCAGCACAGCTGGCTGCACTATGCAATTTGGTGGCTCTCCTGTTGGAGAGGAGAGCAGCCTGGATTTTCTCTGCTGTCAGGTGCACCTGTATTTTGAGCTCTGAGGTGGCCCAAAATGCCAGGGTAGGTGTCCTTAGTCTTGGCATGAGAGCAGTGGGGATTGCCCAGGGCAGTGATGACACTGACCTCACATCTCCCTGCCATGGCTGGGCTCATTTGCTGGTGGCAACATGCTCCTCCTCCCAGGCTGGGCACTGAGTGAACTGCCCCACCAGTTCCTCAGTGGCTGTTCCAGGCTCCATTTGCATTTGGTTTATTCCTCACCTTTTTTTAGCCATGCACCCCACTGAGAGCCCTGGCTGTGCTGTTGATCTCTGGGGCCAAGCGTTACTGATGGCTGATTGCTGGTGGGGTTTGGGCTTATGCCTGGCTTTGAGCCATCACACTCTCACTGACCGTCCACACATGACGTGCAGTGTGTCCACATGTAGTCTGCCTGTGGCTTTCTTTGTTTACTGGAAACTGGGAGAGGTAACTTCAGAAGAAAACCTTTAGATGCTTTGCAAAGCAAAATGCGGGGCCAGAATGGGAACACCCGGCTCCAGCCACCACCGCTTAATTGCATGGCTCCAGCTGCCCTGCTGCAGCTTCTCCATTTCAGTCTGGAACAAGACCCGTGGGAAAGCAGGGAACTCAGAGCAATGCCCAAATGCTGTGTGTGGATGCCGCGTACCCCTCTTGCTGCTGGGAGGCCTGCGCTCCACTGCAGCTGCTGACCCCCTGCCCTGCCCTGTCCTGTCCCTGCAGGAGCCATTTCATGCTGGCACCAAGGCAGCTGGACACCCTGCCGGAGCAGCCCCTGGAGACTGCCAGGGTGCACTGGGAGGAGACGTCACATCCCCCCAGCAGGTGTGGCTTGGGGAGCTGGAGGGGGCACCCATGGAGAGGGGTCTGTTCACTGCATGTTTGCTTGCACCCATGGGATGCCCTGCACCCTGTTTCTGCTTGGGGGGGCTGCTGTGGAAATACCCATAGCTGGACCAAGCTCCGGCATTAACTTGGGGTTAGAAGGGATACCCCAAAAAGAGAGTCCTTCCATGCAAGGTGTGGGGGGATGCTCAGCTGCGCCCATACCTGTGCCTTGCTACATGGACCTGCAGTCTCCTGACACCCCAGTAATGCTGTGCTGTCTTCCCTCTGCCAGGGCAAGGGCTGCCAAGGGACCCTGAAAGGGATCAGGCAGAGGACTGCCAGCAAGGGGGAAGACTCTGAAAATGAAGACAGTGATGAGAATGAGGAGGAAGAGGAGGAAGAAGAAGTAGATGAGAACGAGAATGGTGTCAATGGCACAAGCACCAATACCACAGAGAGTACTGGACCTCATGGCAATGGCACTGCGGTGGCTGAGGAGGGCACTGGAGAAGCTGAGGAAGAGGAGGAAGAAGAAGAAGAAGAAGAAGAAGAAGAAGAAGAAGAAGAAGAGGAAGAGGAGGAGGAGGAGGAAACTGAAGCCACCACCATCGCCAGTACCACCAACGAAGATGGTCTGACCCAGGCAGCCACTGTGGATGATGGGGGACCCACAGATGCCACCACAGATGCCACCACAGATGCCACCACAGCTGGGGAGCTGTGGGAGTATGATGTGACAGCCAGGGACCACAGCCGGGGGGACGAGGGCACCACTGAGGGCGGGTATGAGGAACAGGATGAGTACGCACGTGGGGACAGCTACCGGGCCTATGAGGATGAGTACGGCTACTACAAAGGGCACGGATACGACGTGTATGGCCAGGATTACTACTACAGCCAGTGAGCAGGGGGGGCAGCCCTAGTGCTGTCCCTGCCTGCCTCAGCCCACTCAGGAAGGTGCATCCAAAGGCTCTCTGCAGCCACTGCACGCCAGAGGGGACGCCAGGCAGCTTGCCATGCACACTTGGCTCCGTCCCAGGCTTTTTTTTTTGTATCTTTCAAAGTGAAATGAAATTAAATAAAGCAACTGTACTGATCTTGTTGGTGACAAAAGGTTTGCTGCCAAATTTGCTAGGATCACTGGGGCAGCACATTGCTTGGTGAGAGGCTGAGGGGCTATGGTTGTCCATGATACTTAGGGCTAAATCTTGTTATTCCAGCTCAGATGCACATGAAAGGAGGGAGGAACAGCAAGGCTGATTTGGAAAGCCTCTGTAGAGTCCCTCTGAAAAATAAAAGGGCATTCTTAGGGACACTGCTGTGAGATTACAGACATGTTTTATATAGAATTGACTTGAATTTCCAATACGTGAGCAGTGATAATTTTACCACTTCTTCCATTCCTTGGTAATGTGCCTCCGATGGCCTGACCACACACCAGGCAATGTTAATAAGGGTAAAAACACTAATTTCTCTTTCTGGGCATCACTAGCTGTAGATGCACACCCCTGTAATGAGTGCTTTGCTTCTTCATCCCTGCACCAGGCATGTGGGCACAAGGCTGGGCAACTTGGATGTGTGTCTTGAACACCAGTACTGCAGCCCAAAATGTCCCTGTCACACAGCCTCATTCCCAGGACAAGGCAGGGCTGTCACAGTGACAGTGGTGCATCTACTCCCCTCCTACATCAGTGATGGGGATGCCAGGCTGGGAGTCCTCAAGATCCATGCTCAGGGTCACTTCTCAACAGGAGTGTGTCCCTGGCCAACTGGAGATCTGCATTATGGATAGGGATGGAACAAATCCCCCTGGGTTCCAGGCAGATGCCACCATTTGGGAATGCACAGTTTATGGCAGGTACCGTGCTGCTCTTGCACTCCTAGGAAGGAAACCTGAGTTCAGCTCCTGATGCAGGTCCAACTGCAGAACTAGTCTATTCTCGCATCAGCAAGTTGCTGTCCATTGTACAAAACTGCTTCTGTGTGCCAAAGCCAGGCTGCAGCTGCTGGCAAGTCAAGAGGTGCTGCCTGCAGTGTGGGCACCCCTGGGGACAAATCCCTGTGGTGGCACTGGGGAGCCCTGCATGCGCTCATGACTGATGGGGGGACACGAGAGTCCCATCATCCACATCCCCAGGGGGTGCCAGAGACGTCAGGGAACTGGCATGGACAAAGGGCCCTGGCACTGCCAGGGGCCAGGTCCCACTCCCATAGGGCGTGTAGCCCAGTCCTGTGTGCGTCAGCCCCCCAGGCACCTGGCAAAAGCTCTCCTCTGGGAGCCAAGGCACATGGGCTGGCTGCCCTGCGGGGTGGCATCCGACTGCTGCTCCCTGGCCGGTGGGCAAGTGTGAGTTTCCTGCTGGCTCCGAGATTTGCTCCTGCTCGAGGCTGGATGCTGATGGTTTAAGCATTTCTGGTGATAATGCAGCAGTCCTGCCAGCTCCTGGGGTTTGGGTTAGGGCAGAGAGGGGAGTGGGATGGGAGCTGCTTCACCACCACCACAATTAGTACTTGACCCAGGCTGGCCACAGCAGTGAGAACCCTTCTTGGCAAGGGCATAGGTGACCAGTAATGCCACCAAAAGTAGAGGTGGGGAGGAGGAGGGTTTGTACATTATACACACCCTTGTAGCGCTTCTTCGTAACGAAGCTGGGCTCAAAGGGACCTGTGCAAGCAGTGCATGGAAAAATAGTTATTTTTGTTTCTTTTTTGCCACTCTTCTACTTTGCATTTGCACAGGTTTAGCTTAGAGGTGTTGAGGTTGAAACTCAAAAAGCAAGTGTCAGAAGACACAGCATGGTGATGGCTCTCAGCTTGGCCAATGCTGACCTTCTGTGCCAAAGGGCCAGGACCAGGCCTGGATATTGCCCTTCCTTTTCTGCAGCCCTGCTGGCTTTCCCATGTTGGTCACAGTGAGCAAGCCAAGACCCACTGCACACCCTCATCAATAACCAAACTGGACATGTGCCACACTAAGATCTGCGCTAATCATTGAGCAATTTCGCCTTCAGAACAGATATTTATAAACTGTGCTTTCTGTTTATCCAGCCAGGTGGAACATTTGATAGCTGTCTTTCACCACAAACACATTTTTAGCTGGAAATTACTCCCCCTGGTTATCTGCGGGTGCTGCCAGAGCTGACAAATGTTCTTGGGCAGGAGCTGATTGGCTCTGCGCACCCGGGGCCAACTTTAAATTTCAGCAAAGTGGGCACAGGCTCCACGGTCTGCCACTGGGACCTGCCTCCGACGGGGAAAGGTAATCTTCTTACCTAGCTTCCTGCCCTGTCTCTCCCCAGCCCTTCAGCTCTGCTGCCCCTGAGCAGGGATTCTCCTGCTTTCACTCCTGGCAAGCCACAGTGGTGATGGAGACATCCCGATCCTTGGCTGTGCACATCTCTTGAGCTTACACTGCTTTGTACTGCTGATCCTTGTGCATGAATTTCCTTCTGATGTTTCCTGTAGCAATGCTGGTATGGCTGAAAATAGTCTCTGGGATGGACCTGCAAGCCCAAGCCAGGGTGGCTGGATGAAATGAGAATTATTAGCCAATGGAGCTATTGCCTCCTGCCATTTATCAGTGCTGTAAAAGCCTGCCACTTTCTTAGTTTGGATTTATGAACAGCTTAGCTTGCAGCAACTTTGAGGGATCATTTATTGCAAATATCCACCCAAGCTGCTTTGACAGAGGGAGTTAGGAAGCTTTAATAGCTGGTCTCAGAGCACCTACTTGGAGCCGCTGGCCATGCCCTAAGCACATGGTGAGAGCATTGCCCTTGCTGCGAGGAATGCAGGGAGGTAGGACAATGCCAAGGGCCACTGCAAAGCCTGGGAAAAGCTGGGGTCGCTGGAAAACTCTGCTGGCATGGGAGCTTTGGGATAGTGGGAGCTTTTAGGTTGCTGCTAACCAGGACTACTGAGGATCATACGTCCTAGGAAGACAAACTCCAGCAATGTTTCCCTTTGTGCTTCCAGGAGCAGCCCAAGATGCAAACATCCCTTGTCTGCCTGTGCCTGTGCCTGCTCAGTACAGCCCTCGCCACACCTGTGAGTATGGCTTTTCCTGGATTCCTAGCATGCTAAAAGCATGAGGTGTACTATCTGGTGCATCCTGGCATGCTTTCAGCAGTGGGAAAACAGAGGTTGTAGTTCTGTATGCCACCTCTGGTGCTTGGGGAGGGGATTAAGTGAACAGCAGAGGTGAGCCCAGAAGGAGAAATATATATTAGCACTGAGCTGGCTGAGCATGTCCCTTCAGTTTGGCAATCAGGGCACTGCACAAGTGCCCCTCTGGGTGGCTGTAGCTCTTCGCCTGGACTTCTGTGGATCTGGGATCTGCCCAGTGCTTTTGGCCTGGGAACAGCCTGAGCCGAGCCACAGGAAGGGAGGCACAAGAAGGATGCTCATCTTACTTGTGTGGGTAACAGGGATCAGAGGGGTGCCCACAATTATTTCCCAGCTCTCCTAATGTGAATTTTTGAGAAATTTAACTAAAACCAGGGCAAACTAAGATGAATATAATAGCAGCCATTTTTCTCCTGCATAACTGTTGCTCAGCATACTAAATACACAGCTAGAGTGAAAATCTGCTCCTAGAAAAGGCTTGCTTTTTTGTTGGAGTAAGGAGGAGGGAAATCCCATCTTCCCTAAGGGACGGGCCCCTCCCATGGGTTTTTTACCCCTCAGAGCAAGCTCTCACAACCTGGTCTGTAGCAGGGCAGCCCAGAGGAAGGCAATAAATCAGCATAGATTTGCTTTTCAGATAGGGGTGCAGAAGGCAGTTAATACTATGCTATGTAACCAGAGCTGTAATCCAGCCTTTGATACTGTTCACAAACAATGGAACAGCCTGGGAATATTCAATGCTTTGGGGTGTGTTTCTGCCCCTTCATCTGGGCTTGGGATATTTCAGTGATTAACTTTGTTGAAATCAAAGAGGACTCCCCTCCGTGGGGCCGTCTCTCACTCTGGCATGTAGGGATGCCTGAAATGGCTTTGTGGGCTCACAGGATGCTCCCACCAGCAGGTCCCCCAGTCCTGAGGAATGCACTGGCGAATACCCCCCCAAAAGATGCCAGGATAATCAGGGAGAGCTGGAAGCCTGCAAGCATGTACAGAAAACTGGCTGTGAGGGCACAGAGGTTGCTTCTCAGTTGCCCAGTAAATACTGGGAAACACCACCAGTTAACTAGCTCTGGACTCCCATCACCGGCAGATCCAAGCAGTAAGTTGGAGCATTCTGTTGGGAGTAGTGCTGCTGTGTATTAAAAATGCTCTGCAGTAAAATACTCTGCAGCGGACTGCAGGAAACGGTTATTTGCAGACTGTGAAAAACGAGGTTCGCTCTCCTGTGAGAATTTAAAAGTTTAACAGAAAGACAATAAGGGACATAAACAATAAAGCAAAAGTTACAGTGCTGGGTACTCTTGGCTCCCAGCCAAGAGCACACCTGAGACCTGCAGTAGTCTCTTTTTTATACAGTTCTTACTGTCTATTCTTTATGCATATTCAAACTTTTCTAGGTCCGCCTTTTTAGAGCATGCGCATTTCCTGGCCTTGTGGTTTTATTTCTTTTGATTTCTGGGCTTGGGTTTCTTAATTCTCCAGACAGTGAGGGTCGATAACAGCTTTTGGGCCTCCTTATACTTCACACACAGTGTTGATAACAGGCTCCGGGCCTCTTCATCCTCTACAAAGGGAACTGATAGTAGCCTTGCCCTCTTCATCCTTTACAAAGACAACTGATAGTAGCTTGTGCGCCTCTTTTGTTCTTCACACAGGGTGTTGATAGTAGTTTGTGGGCCCCATCCTCTGTCTTCTTGGAGGTTATCTTACCCGTTCAGGTAGTTGAAACGTACTTGCTGAACTCTTTGCTACAGCAAAAGCATTTCTAATACTATATCATATTCATCTTAACACTGTATAATA